>CAUYUJ010014571.1:60000-65000 GCA_963575745.1 Prorocentrum cordatum | reverse complement strand
CCTCTTGGAAGGCTCTTGGGCTGTGTATTGGCCGTGTTGGGCCCATCTGGGGCCACGGTGGGGCCATCAGAGCCGTCTTGGAGCGCCTTCGGGCCCCGCGCTCCTGGGGCCTAGCTTGGGCCCGTCCTGGGGCCCTCTTGGGCAGCCTTGGGCTGCTCTTGGGCAGTCTTCAGGCTCTCCTGGGCCGTCTCGGGGCTCTTCTGGGTTCCCCTTCGGCGGTCTCGGGGCGATCTTGGGGGCGTCTTCGGCCGTGTTCGAGCGCTGGACGCTCGAGAACGCGAGAAAGCGATAAACATTAGGAGAAACATGCAGAAATCAAGGATATGGGCCTCTTCGGGCTCTCTCGGGACGCCCCTCGGAGCTCTCCTGGGGCCTCCTGGGAGGCTCTAGGGCTGTGTATTGGCCGTGTTGGGCCCACCTCGGGCCACGTTGGGGCCGTCAGGGCCGTCTTGGAGCGCCTTGGGGCCCCGCGCCCCCGCTCCGGGGCCCAGCAGCTTGGGCCTGTCCTGGGGCGCTCTTGGGCCAGAAAGGGGGGGCGGGAGGAGCAGGAGGACGAGCTCCCCCTCCTCCTCCTCCTCCTCATCCTCCTCCTCCTCTTCCACCTCCTCCTCCTCCTCGTCCTGCTCCTTTTCCTCCTCCTCTTCCTCCGCCTCCTCCTCCTCCGCCTGCTCCTCCTCCTCCTCCATTCCTCTTCCTTCCTTCTTCCTCTTCCTCCTCCCTCGCCTCGTCTCTGTCCACCTCATCGTCCTCTTCCTGTTCCTCCTCTGCCTCCTCCTCCTGGTCTTCCTCCTCCTCCTCCTCCTCCTCCTCTTCCTTCTCCTCCTCCCGTCTTCCTCTTCCTCCTCCCTCTCCTCGCCTCTGTCCATCTCATCCTCATCTCCCTCTTTCTCCTCTGCCTCCTCCTCCTCCTCCGCCTCCTCCTCCTCCTCCTCTTCTTCCTCCTCCTCCACCCCTCCTTATTCATATGGATAACTCCTCCCTGTCGTACACCGAGGCCAGTTGAAGGGCGGGCCCGGCGTTTCGCGTACAACTTCCTTACCATGTACGACCCTGTTGCTGAACAACCGACAATAGTTTCACAGATGGAGGGCGGGTGATGTTCAAAATGTGGCTCTCGCCCTAGCAGCGTGAACACGCGATTTTTTGAAATGCAGCGTTTCACTGACTGAGGGCGGGTCGTTTTGAAAATGTGGCTCTCGCCTTTGCGCCGTGTACATGTGATCTGCTTCACGGATGGACGGCGGGTGGATTTCAGAATGTGGCCCTCGCCCCAACGCTGCGCACATTCGTTTCAAACGTAATCAAAGAGTCTCGCTGATTGAGGGCGGGTGGCTTTCAACATGTGGCTCTGGCCTGAGGAGCCGCGTACATTCGTTCCAGAAGCTTGCAAGAGCTTTCACGGATAGAGGACGCCCCTTTTTAACATATGGTTCTCGCCTTAGCGCCGGGCGCATTCTTCCTAAACAATTCTCAGTTTCACAAGGGTTCTCATGGTTCACGTAGCAGAAACGGTGTTTCAAAACGGTTCAGGATTGTCATGACGTAACAATGACGTTGACTCGAGGCGTTGAAATCCCAGGAATGCACTTCTGGCACGACTCAGGATCGCCAAGACGCAACAGTCAGGGTAACTCGTGGCGTTGTGGTTTGCCACGCTTCGGGATTTTCGCACGGTTGTCCCCCGACGGGGTACTTCAGTGGAAATGAGCCCCTGTAAAGACTGGGACAACATCGTTGATGAGTCTGGGGCTTTCACTTGTTCCCTTTCTCCTCCTCCTCCTCCTCCTCGTCCCCCATTCTCCGCATCCTCCTCCTTCGCAATTGTGCCAAAGCCCGCGCGGCCTCGGCATGGCGCTGAGGAGTGGGCACCAGAACCGCGGGCCGCCGACCGCCGACACAACAACGTGCGCCTGCTCGAGCCGAGGAGACCGCGGCAACTCCTTCCCCCCCCCCCCGCCGTGCGAGGGAGAGAGCCGTGCACCGTGCAATGCGGGATGACGGTTCACAAAACAACTGGGGGGGAACGATTAAAAAAAACAGTGTAATGCGGGATGACGATTCATAAAACAAATGGGGGGGAACGGTTAAGAAAACAGCTTCCTGCTGTCTCTGCACAAATTTTTTTACCTGGAGGAGAACGGTAAGACAAAAACACTAGTTTTCCAACCCGCGGCCGGTTGTTTCTAATCGTCATCCTGGGCGCCGCCGCGTGAACACGACCCCCGGTGATTTATTAATCGTCATCCTCCATTACGGTTCTCGGCGGCGCGCTCTAGGGGGAGACCAAGACGAACCCGGGCCCGGGGCAACGTCGGAGCGGGGTAAATCAGGGGCCTCTCCTTCGCCCGGTAGTGGGGGTCAGACTGCTGGGGGCCAGAGTCAGCGAAGGGCAAAATGAGGGAAACCATATTTCTGAAAAGGATTTCTAACTTGGGCCAAGTATTTCCAGCTGACTGCCCAGGAAAAAGCAAAGAGGGCATCCCTGTTGATAGACATACGACCCAGAATGAACATCAGCGAAATTGAGCCCTTGTCCTGACCCCCAAAAGGCTAACCCCCCGTAGCAGTCGAAGACGCAGCGGGCGCCGTGGCCGCTACGGGGGCGCTGCAGGAACGATTCGAGAGCGGTCCAGGGCGCTCTGTAGCGAAGTATCCCGATCCCAGGCCTCCCTGAACAGCCGTTGCGTGCCGATCAAAAACGGTTCTTTCGGGGAGACGTAAGACCCGGGTACGGGGGACTCGGAAATCCCCGACGAGGTCGTCAAAAAATGACGAGGCCGAGCCTGCATTTTGACGAGGCCTCCCGCTGCAGACATCCTACAAAACTCCTCCTCGTCAAAATCCGAGGCGCGGTCGTCAAAAAACGATGGCGAACCCGAGTCCTGGCAAACCCAGGTCTTACGCTCCCCCGATTCTTGCGCGAGCTGGCACGGCGACCTTACGCGGCGGCGCACGCGGGCCACCCGCGCGGCACGCCACAGTGAAGACGAGGGCGCTCACGCGCGAAAGGTGACGCGGGCAGCCTAGGCGCCACTGCCGGCACAGACGGGCCCGTTCGTGTGCGTCGCTCGGTTGGGGGCGGGCGTACTCCGAGTTCGGTCGGGCATGTCCTCTTACAGGCCGATTTTGGACGAGCAATCAAAAAAAAGTCCAAACATGTTCAAAACACACATCGTCCCCATATTTTTTGTTCCTATGTATGAGCATTCCCCGTGGAGGGACACGCCCGACTTTGCCCAGAAGGCCTCCGACCTTCGAAAGGGCTCTCCGAGCCGCCTCTGGAAGCAACGAGGAGGACCCCTGCCCTCGACGTGCCGCCGAGCAGCTGCACCGATCCTGGCGCCAGGCAGGATTGGGCGCCCGAGCTATCCGGGGTAACTCGGGTCCGGGGTAACTCGGGTTTGGATCCCCACAAAAACGAACCCGAGCTAGCCCTGACCTGAGTTACCCCTGATGATTTGGGGCTCTGGACGCCCGAACTACCCGGGGTAACTCGGGTCCGGGGTAACTCGGGTTCGGAATCCCGAAAAACGAACCCGAGTTATCCCTGACCCGAGCCACCCCTGATGTTTCGGGGCTCTGACAGGAGCGCCCAGCATCAGATCGAGAAGTCGGGTCGGCGATCGAAACCAAGCGGATCGGCGCAGATCGGCGACCCGAGGTCGGCGGACCACCGGCAGGCGAACGGAGCCTGCGTGGAGAAGCCGAAGCCCACATCGGAATCCGAGGCCGAACCGAATCGGGATAAGAATCGATCAACATCGAACCGAATCGACTATAGCTACGGCTGGGCGATTCGAACCGAGCCCTGCCACGCACATCCCGAGATCAGGACCCGGCGGCGAGCCCACGGGGGGGAAGGGAGCGGGGGCGGACCTCCCCAGAAGGCTCGGGAGTCCCCCGGCCTCTTGAGAAGCTCTTTCGGAGCCTTCCCCGGAGACTGACTACCTACCAGACCACCCCAACCCAACCCGAAGACCCGAATTTCGGGTTGGGGGGGGTAAGGGTTCCACATGTGGTTTTTCGATGTTTCCCGACCACCCCCACTGGAAATCGAGGGTTAATCTGAGCCTTCGGGTTGAGGTGGGGTGGTTTGGTGGGTGGTGAGAGACACAGAAATAGGGGAACAAAAAGTGGCATAAACGTACAAACTCGGAGGTCCGCGCGGACTTCTCGGATCGGCGCTGGATTCCTCTACCTGGCGCGCGGAGCGCGCCATGGGCGGCGCCGGGGGGCCCCCGCGCCGATCCGAGAAATCCGCGCGGACCTCCGAGTTGTTATGTTTATGCCACTTCTTGTTCCCCTAAGAGAACCTCTCTGATGGCGCGAGGGCCTCCGAGAGCTCCCGCCGCCTTCTGCGAGGGCCTCCTCCTCCTCGCCCCCCCCCCGCGCTCGGCGCGGGCGCCGCCGAAAGGGACCTCCTTCCGAGAGATCCCGCCGCCTTCAGCGAGGGCCTCCTCCCTCCTCGCCTCGCCCCCGCGCTCGCCGCCGAAAAAGGTCCCGTGCGTGCGCCGCGGGGCCCCCCGGGGGGGCCCCCACCGCGAAAACGCCCCCCCCCTCCCCTCGCGGAGCGCCCCTCCTCGCCCGCAAAAGGGGGGCGGCTCGAGCCACGGAGAGCCCGCGGGCCCCTCCTGCGGCCAACTCTCGCCTGCCCCCCTGGGGGTCCCCTAGGCTGCAGGGGCCCCAGGACACGTAACTAAACACACACACAAACGGCAGGATTCCCAATCTTTTCATGTACTTTCGTGGTTGTTGTCTTCCCCCCCACTTCCCCCGTTTTTTTACTATATGTTCCTATGTTTTCCCCCTGGGTCCCCTAGACATGCGGCGCTCCATCGGCGGTGGACAAAACTCCCTTTAGTAGACCTCTCTTTAGTGGAAGCGGCCCAGGACCGAAGCCGACGGACCCGGACCCGCAAAAATGACGGCCGCGACGCCCTCTCGCGAACCGAAAATGGCCAATTCGCTAATCGACGTGTCAGGGTAGGAGGTCTGTCCAT
>CAUYUJ010014571.1:52500-55000 GCA_963575745.1 Prorocentrum cordatum | reverse complement strand
CCAGAAATGGTGTTCGGGAAGGGTTCAAAATTACGCGGGTGCAACAGCTATGTTGATTCGCTGTGTGGAAGTCCCAGAAATGGTGTTCTGGCACGATTCCAGATCGTCAAGACGCAGCAGTCAGGTTGATCCGTGGCGTGGATACTCCGAGAACAATGTTTTGGCATGCTTCAAGGTCTTCAAACGGTTACCGTTGTCTTCCAACGAGGCAGCTCCCTAAATGGAAATGAACCGTTGTATGGGGCCTATGAACAGGGAGCTTGGAGGGGGGGTTAATTCAAACATCGTTGATGACTCTTGGGTTTACACTGGTCCTCCTCCTCCTCCTCTCCTTCTGCTCGTCCTCCCCCTCATCCCCCCTCCTCCTCCTCCTCCTCCTCCTCCTCGGCCTCTTCCTCCTCCTCCTCCCCCTCCGCCTCCTCCTCCTCCTCCTCATGCTCCTGCTCCTCCTCCTCCTCCTCATCCTCCTCCTGCTCCCCCTCCTCCTCCTCCTCATCAAGTACTCAAAATGAATACTACTCTCCCTCTTCCCCTGATGAGGGTTTGAAAGTGCTCGACCCCCCCCCGCGTACTGTTTTTTACACACAGGTTTCCCCGGAAGTGGGTTTTCGCCTGCATTTGTTTTCAAAATGCTGCTCTCGCTGAAGCGACGGCCTCATTTTCGGGCCCCGCTCGTTCCGAATCGTGCTCCCGCTGCAACGCTGGCCTCATTTCCGTGTTTCCGCTCGTGCCGAATCGTGCTCCCGCTGCAGCGCTGGCCTCATTTCCGCGCTTCCGCTCGTTTCGACTCGTGCTCCAGCCGCTGCAGCGCTGGCGTCATTTCCCGTGCCATGCCACGGCATGCAATGCAATGCTAGGTTGATACTTCGCTTTGCGGTGCTCTTCTACGCCATGCCATGCCGTGCTCTACAATGCATCGCGTACCCTTTCGGGATCATTGCCCTGCTCGACATCCGACTGTGCGAGTAGAGAGGGGATCTACGCCATGGTAAGGGATGGGAGGGAGGGGTAGGATGTCAGATATGACGCGAGCGCACCTAGCTTGTCCCTCCTCCCCCTCGCCCTCCCCCTCCTCCTCCTCCTCCTCCTCCTCCTCCTCCTCCGCCTCCTCCTCGTCCTTCCCACACCCTCTTTTCACCTGTTCCCCCTCGGCGGTGAACGTCGGCGCGACGCCCCTCCCGCGCCTTCCTGCCTTACTCCTCCGGACCTCACGCTCGAGCGCTCCAGAGCGCTCCGAAAAGGCTACGGCACCCGATGCATCCTCCAGAATCGCCGGACCTAGGAGATCCCCGATTCATCCCGGTCCGACTTTATTCCGATCCTGCTATACCCAGCCCCGTCTCAGGGAGCACCATAGCTGGAAAGGGGATGGGCCTGCTCAGGATGGGGAACGTCGACCCGGAACTGGCGATAGGCCCCCGATTGTGAAGCCGCACGCTCTCGGGCGGGTTCGGCCATCGGGCCACCCCCACGAGCCCCTGACCCCTGCGCGATGTTCCCAGCGCCACGGCGATGAGAACGCGAGGCACGCAAAGGATCTCTGGAGCCCAAGAGCTCCCGACCCCGTCCCCAGGGGCAGTCGTGCGTCGTGGGCCCTGCTTTGATGGTCCTGGAGTTCTGGAGCCCGATGGGGGGCCCCGGGGGCCGAAATCGGAGGAAAACACATGCACACGAGAAAGCACATCGCCGGAGACCAGCGTGCGCGATGGCCCCCGCCCTCCGTAGCTCTTGGAAACGGCAGGGCAGTGTTTTACGGCTGCCAAGGATGATTTCGATAACGAGAACGATAGTTACAAACAACTGCTCGCCGAATCGGAATTCAGCGGCTTCGGGACTGAAACAGGAGCCAAACCTGAAAAAGCAGCTTCGCTGGAACCGAACAACACAACAATGAACGGCGCCACGACACCAGAGCCAATGACAACAAAACGGCCTTGTCATGTCCAAGAACCACTGCGCCACGCACCCCCAGGAGAGCCCTGAATCGAACTGATAAGTCGGCTCGGAGGTCGAAACGAATCGGATCGGTGGGAATCGGCCGCCGAGTCGGGCCAGGTCGAATCGGCGGAAATCGACATGCTGGTATGCCTCCAACAACACTTGGACCCCAAATCGGAAGCCCAAATCGACTCGCATCGGAATCGGAAACGCCATCGAAATCGAATCGAACCGAAGCGGAGGAGTCGCAAGGAGCCCTGCACCCCCTTGGCGGCGCGCACAAGGGGGTGGAGGGAGGGGGGAGGGCTTCTTAGAAGGGGGCTGCTTCTTAGAGGGCGCCGGCCTTACCTCTATAGGCAAGGCCCGCGCCTGCTGAGAAGCAGGGGTGCTTCTCAGAAGCCTTCCCCCCTCCCCCCACCCCCCTCTGCGCGTGGCTCAAACGACGGCGACTCAAAAGGGTGTAGTTTGCAAAGGGTGTGGTTTGCAACCGGCACCCTGGGGAACATCCTGGGGGTCACCCTGGGGGGCGCGCGGGGACCTCGATAGAGTTCTCCCGCGCCCC
>CAUYUJ010014571.1:0-47500 GCA_963575745.1 Prorocentrum cordatum | reverse complement strand
TGCGGGCGGCCCTCTTGGGCCGTCTTGGGGGCCTCTTGGGGCGAGTTTTGAGGCTTCTTGGGCAGTCTTGGAGTGTCGGCCGCTCGAAAATTTGAGTAAGCAAAACATATTTGAAAACATTATGAAAATCAATGATTTGGGCGTCTTGGGGCTCTCTTGGAGGTGCTCGCGGAGCGACCTTGGGGCCTCTTGGGTGCCTCTTGGGCCGATCATGGGGCCATCTTGGGCGGCTCTTGGGCCGTCTTGGCGGCTTCTTGCCATCTCCAGAAGCCTAGGTGGACGCCTCGGGGAAGCGGAAAAAAGTTCCGCGACTCCGAAAACGGCCCCTGGATGCCAAAAATGGCCCCCGCAGCCAAGGGGGCAAATTCGGTTACGGGGGGGGGGGGGGAGTTTGGGATAAGTGTGCGACCCCGGGCCGCGGGGCCCCGGACGCCGCTTATATTATACATGATTGGTTTCTGCCTTCCCCCACCCACTGCCCATACGTGTTTATATTTACTGGGGAATCGACGATTACTTGTGTTTGCGTGTTTTTTTCTCTTGCTGAATTCAAAATGTATGTAGGAAAATGTTATAGTCATGTTTTAAGCATGTGTTCACATGTTCAAAACATGTTTAACATATGTTTTAGACATAAGGAAATTATTTGGGAACATGTTTCCTCTCCATTGACCGCCCTCCACAACCTTAGGGGAACAAACAATGGCATACACAGAAACCTCGGAGGCCCGCGCGGATTTCTCGTATCGGCCCTGGACCCCCGCACCGGCGCGCGGAGCGCGCAAGGGGGTGGCGCCGGAGGTGCCGACCAGAAGCCCCAGTGCAAATCTGAGGCATCCGCGCGGACCTCCGCATGCTCATGCTTATGTCATTGATTGTTCCCCTATAGTATACTCCTGCCCCACATCCGCCCCGGGGGGCGGGGGCGGGCCAGGGTGCGATCAACAACACTGCCAGGCTGTCACGAGCACCCGCGCGGGCAGCGAGGCACAGTCCGGAGGCGGGACGCGGGGGAGCAAGAAAAAGAGGAGTGAGGGGGGGGGAGGTGGGGAGGGTGGAGGTTCTGAGACTCCGCGGGGGATCGAGCAGAAGGAGGAGGGAATGGGATCGAGGAGGGAGGAGGCGGAGGGGAGAAGGGGAAGCATGTCGCCTTGACGGCGGCTCTCTCGCTCGAGCCGTCCCTCTCCGGGCGTCCCGCTCTCTTGCCCCGGGGCGGGGAGCCGGCCGTGGTGCGTGGGCCCCCCCGCCGCTGCACCTTGCCGCTGCCCGAATGGCCCCGCAGAGCAGAGGGAGTGCAGCGCAGCCGCCCAGCGTTAGGAGGCAACTGGTGGGAGGTCTTCGTTGGAAGGACTAAGGAGGATTGAGCCCCATCGGCCCATCGGGGGGCTGTTACGCCAGAAAGGGCCTCGGATTCAGCGAGATTAAACCGGATTGCGAGAGATTAAGCGGGATTAAGCCGGATCAAGCGGGATTAAGCTGGATTTCGGACCAGGGCAGAATCAGAATCTGACCTCCCAGGAGTTGCATCCGAACCTACCCGAGCCTCACTCCGAGGTGACAGGACACAGGACAGGAGGCTCACGGCGAGGTCCACCGACAACTGCACGGGGCGCAAAAACGCGGTGGACCTCCCGCGGAGCGGACTCCACTTCAAGGGGCGCGCAACACACGTGCCGACCGTCCCCCCTGCCGGAAATGGCGACGCTCTGGGGGCACAGGGTGCTCTCGCCGGAGCGAACGAGCGACCACCGCCGCGGACAGCCGCCCAGGCCCACTTACAAACCAGGCGGACAAGTCCGTGGCATCCGAAGTCTGGCTCTCGTCTGGAGATCATGCAGCGCCAGGCACCTAGGAACTCATGAGGCCCCCTGGTCGCCGGCGAACGGCGGCATGGCTGGGGTCAGCATACTCGGGGCGATTGCTACGGCAGCAGAACGCACCCTCAGTCATGAGCACCGAAACCACTGACATGGGAATGCAGCAATGACTACAAATCACCAACCACGCAGAGAGCGCCACGAGGCACCCCGGGGGCACTGCAGAGTGGGATCGCAGCCTCGAGGCACCAGGCGCTTGAGGAATCCATGCAAGTGAGCCTGGCGTTATGCGCGTCCACATCTGCGCCAGGGCCGGGAGGGGGTCCTCCTCCTCCTCCTCCTCCTCCTCCTCCTCCTCCTCCTCCTCCTCCTGCCTCCTCCACCTCCGCCTCCTCCTCCTCCCCCCTCCCTCCCTCCCTCCCTCCCTCCTCCCTCCCTCCTCTCACCTCCCCTCCTCCCATCAACCTCCCTCCCTCCTCCATCCTTCCTCCTCCTCCTCCCTCCTCCATCCTCCCTCCTCCCTCCGCCCTCCTCCCTCCACCCACCTCCCCTCCTCCCTCCTCCCACCTCCCTCCTCCCTCCTCCCTCCTCCCTCCTCCCCCTCCCTCCTCCTCCTCCCTTCCCTCCCAGCCTCCCACCATCCCCCTCCCACCCCCTCTCCCCTCCCTCCTCCCACCTCCCTCCTTCCCTTCTCCCTCCTCCCTCCTCCCTCCTCCCTCCTCCCTCCTCCCCCCTCCCTCCTCCTCCTCCTCGATGGAGGGCGGGTCGTTTTCAAAATGTGGCTCTCGCCTCAGCGCGGCGCACATTCGTTTTAAACATTGCAAGAGTTTCACGGATTGAGGGCGGGCCGTCTTCAAAAAGTGGTGCTCGCCTGAGCGCGGCGTACATTCGTTTTAAACATTGCAAGAGTTTCACGGATTGAGGGCGGGCCATTTTCAAAAAGTCGTTTTAAACATGTGCAAGACTTTCACGGTTTGATGGCGGGCCGCTTTCAAAATGTGGCTCCTGCCTGAGCGCGGCGCACAGTCGTTTTAAACATGAGTAAGAGTTTCACGGATTGCGGGCGGGTGGTTTTCAAAATGTGGCTCTCGCCATAGTTCAGCGCGCATTCGTGTTTCTTTGTAAGTTGCACGGGTTTCACGGATTCCCATCATCGACGTGCCAAAATTTGTGTTTTGAAAGGATTCAGGATTGTGCGGATGCGACAGTTATGTTGATTCGCTGTGTTGAAGTCCCAGGAATGGCGTTCTGGCGCGATTTAGGGTTGCCAAGACGCAACAATCAGGTTGATCCGTGCGTTGGAATCCCGAGAACCAAGTTTTGGCATGCTTCAGGATCTTCAAACGGTTATCTTCCATAGAGGCAACTCCTCCAGTGATAATGAACCATTGTAGGGGCCTATGAAGAGGGAGCTTGGAGGGAGCGATTATTCCATCCTCCTCCTCCTTCTCCGTGGCCAGTTTGGCTCAAGCGATTTTGGCTCAAACTCCGAGCCTCCCCGAGGCGTTCTTGGCGACGGGCTCCTCTGCCGCGCTTGCTGCACCGCGGAGGGCCCCGGCTGATACGGGGCGAATGCAGTCGTGCAGCTGCTGGACGCGCTGCTGATGGCGACCCTGCCCTGCGGCGGCCGCTGGTGCACGGCTTGCGGGGCGGCCTGCTGGCCGCCTCCCGCGTGGCCGCTGGAGGTCGTCCTGCGCGTGGGGCCGCCGCGGCAGCCAGTGGTGGAGGAGGCAATCGCGGCCCTCCGCGCGGACCTCGTGGCCCTGCGCGCGGAGCTGGGCGTGTACCCGAAGGCGGCACGGCTCGCCGACGCCGGAGCAGCTGGCGGAGGCGTGGCCCCCGCTGCTGCCGCCCCGCCCCCTCCAGCGGAGCCGCAGCAGAGCGACGGCGAGTGCGGGCTCAAGTTCGGCGCCCTCGGCTTGGAGGTGCAATTCGGCGAGGCGGTGCCGCCGCGCGGCTGGACGCTGGTCGCGGGGCGCTGGTCGCAGCAGGCTGGCATGCAGGGCCTCCCTTGGCTTGCCGCCGCTGCAACCCGCATACAGTGCTGTGCGCGCCGATGGCTGGCGCGGAGGGCGGTCGCGCAGATCCGCTTGCCGTCAGCCGAGGGGCAGACCGGTGCGCCGGCCGCGGTCCCCGATGGGGAGAAGCCGCTCGACGTGGACGATGCGGGAGCCTCGCCGCCCGCGCAGGCGCAGGCAGCAGGCCAAGCGCGCGAGGGCGCTGGCCGCAGCGCTGCCCGACGGCAACGACGACGCGCTGCTCGACGCGGCGATCGAGGCCGCCCAGCACGAGGAGCTGCTTGACGGCAAGGTGCTCGGCGAGGCGGTGGAGGCCGCCAAGCAGGGCTTCGACGGCACGTGCAGCTGGAAGCGCGGCCTGGGGGAGCCAGTCCTGGGAGCGGCTCCCCCAGGCCCAGGCACTGGTACAGACAGTTGGCCACAGCCTGTGACATATTGTGGCAAGTGCAATCCAGAACTTCAGAACCGAGCATCTACTTTGAAGGCGGGGTGCTGCGCCCACACGGCCATGCCGCTGCCGCCTTGGTGTGCGGCGACCTCGAGGGCACTGCCTCGGTGTTCTGGCCCAAGCAGTCGCTCGGGGTGCAGGTGGTCGACGTCGTGAGCAGCGGCAGGGTCCAGGCGACCAGCGAGGAAGTGAAGGTCGACGAGGTGGACGACGACGACGACGACGCGGAGATCGGGGCGGAGCTGGCGGCGCTGCAGGCGCCTCGGGCCGCCTCGGAGCTCGGCGGCGAGGACGAGGTCCATCGAGAGGCCTCCGGGGGGCTCGGCGGCAGGGGCAGGCAGGCAGGCGCCCGAGGCGGGCTCGCGGCTGCCCGCGCCCGCCCCGAGCAGGAAGGCCAAGACGGAGGCGAGGGCAGCGCTGGACCAGCAGGCCGCCGACGAGGCCGTGGCGCCAGCCAGGCGGGTGCACGAGCTGGCGAGCGACGAGTGCGCGGCGCTCGAGGCTCGGCTGGCTGCAGCCCGCACGGCGGGGCCATGAAGGACCTCCTGAGGCCGCTGGCCTTTCCCGCGCCTCGGGCGCAGGGGTGGATCGCGCCGGCATCGATCGGCGAGCTTCTGCTTCGCTCTGATCTCATCTACTCTCCTCCCCTTCCTTTTCCTCCTCCTCCTCCGCCTCCTCCGTTCCTCCGTTCCTCCTCCTCCTCCTCCTCCTCCTCCTCCTCCTCCTCCTCCGTTCCTCCTCCTCCGTTCCTCCTCCTCCGTTCCTCCTCCTCTCCTCCACCTCCTCCTCCTCCGCCTCCTCCTCCGCTCCTTACTTCTCCCTCCTCCCTACTCCCCTCCTCCTCCTCCTCCTCCTCCTCCACCTTCCTGCGCCCCCCCTTGCGCCCGCGCCACCTCCTCCTCCCTCCTCCTCCTCCTCCTCCTCCTCATCCTCCCCCTCCTCCTCCCCTCCACCTCCCCCTCCTCCTCCCCTCCTCTCCACCTCTCCTCCTCCTCCTCCTCCTCCTCCTCCTCCTCCTCCCCTCCTCCTCCTCCTCCTCCTCCTCCTCCTTCCTTCTCCCTCCTCCTCCCCCTCCTCCTCCTCCTCCTCCTCCTCCTCCTCCTCCTCTTCCTGCTCCCCCCCTTGCGCCCGCGTCCTAGGCCTCGGATGTCACTGGCGCCCGTCGACTCGCAAGCTCGGCCAAACAGCGAAAACGTCCATCCGGAGTGCATGCCGAGCAGCACCGTGAGACCTTCCCTCCCCGGATCTGGCACCGATCGGCCTACCTTGCTGGGTCGTGCCCACAGGGGGGGGGCGCGGGGTGGTGGTTGGCTTCCAAGAAGCCTCCCTAGAAGCCACCAGCCCTCCCAAGAAGGCCCCTGCCATCTGCAAAGCCCATCCGCCTCCATAGAAGGCCGCCCCCCTCGCGCGGCCCACTTGTGGGCGCCGCTAGTTTTTGTTGGCGCCCGGAATGGGCACGGAAATCATCGGCACACAATGCCCAAGAATAGATGTTATCCAACACCGACAGCGGCCTCTGTGGGGCAGGCGGCGGTATATGTCTTCGGTGAACAGCGCCCGCGGCGGCGCGGACAGCGAGCCTTGATTAAAACAAGCAAGAACCGCTGTTGGGAATCGTATCCGGTCTTGCCGTGCAGTCGGGGCGGATTGGAGAGGACACGAATGGAGGACCAAAGAACCTCCCGAGGGCCAGATGGCCACAGGAATGCAGAAGGCGCGAGACACGAACACACAGGACACAAGAGTACCCTTGACTGGGCAGGGCCGACCTGCTTGTCCGCGTCAATTGTACCCGTTTCTCGGGGATGGACAGACCCCCCTTTAGTAAAACGTGGTTTCGTGAAAACGACCTGAGGCCCAAACCTGGCGGACGCAAGCCTGGAAAATGACGGCCACGGCGCCCTCTCGAGAACCGACAACGGACAATTCACTGACCGACGTGTCACTGTCGGGGGTTCTGTCCACCCCCGCCCATTTCGATCGTCCCGAAAATTGCTCGGTCGACCGCGGGCCCCGGGCCGGCCACCCGCGGCCTCGGTGATAATCCGGGCGGTCGCCGGCGACTCCCCGGTCGGCCGGGCCTCCCTGGCGGCCGTCGGCGGCGGCCCTCGGCGCGAGACACCGGGCCGCGGCTGCGGTCAGCATGCAGTGAAAACGTATAGGAAGGACGCGTGGTAAGGACGCAAGACCCTTGGAGGCCGAAGTTAAAGCATTCTGGGCGGCAGGCGGCCAAACCCCCAGGGAACCTGAGAAGCTGGCCTGCGAAAGTTGCCAGGGACGGGCCGCAGAGGCTGAGGCAGACAAGGGCCCAAGGGTACCCTTGAAGAAGTCGTTTGTCCTTACTATGCGCGTTGACTGTAGCAAGGGGGCCAGTCCACAACCAAACCTGCTACGAGAAGCCCAACCCCAAGACCACGGGGCATCCCACTGATTTTTAAGTGTGGGAGAACGCCACGCTTGACTTGGCAAAGGGGGCCAGTCCACAAGACACCTTCCACGAGAAGCCCAACCCCAAGACCACGGGGCGTCCCACGGATTTTTGAGTGTGGGAGAACGCCACGCTTCACATGGCAACGCCATCGAGACCCGAGAGACCCCGGGCGCCCTGGAGGCGGGCAGGGCGTCTCGTGGCATGGGCCCCCACCGTACCACGGGGCCCGCGCTCGAGCGCCGCAGGCCTCGCGTCTCTCTGCGCCCTCGCGGCGGTGCTCGCGGGGCTGCGGAGGACTCCTGCGCCACGTTGGCGGTGAGCGAGGGGGATGCCCTCTCAGAAGGCGGCGGGACTTAAGAAAGAAACCGCCGCGCCTTCTGAGAGGTGTTTTGCTTGTCTTCGGGGAAAACTTTCGGGGATGGACAAACCTCCCTTTAGCAAAACGCGGTTTAGTGAAAACGACCTCGGGCCCAAACCTGGCGGGCGCAAGCCTGGAAAATGACGGCCGCGGCGCCCTCTCGAGAACCGAAAACGGACAATTCACTAATCGACGTGTCACTGTTGGGGGTTCTGTCCACCTCCGGGGGATGCCCTCTCAGAAGGCGGCGTCGCTCTGCGCCCTCGCGGCAGTGCTCGTGGGACTGCGGAGGACTCCTGCGCACGTTGGCGGTGAGCGAGGGGGAGGAGGAGGAGGAGGAGGAGGAGGAGGAAGAAGGAGGAGGAGGAGGAGGAGGAGGAGGAGGAGGAGGAGGACGGGGAGCAGTAGGAGGAGGAGGAGGAGGATGAGGCAGGAGGAGGAGGAGAGGGGGATGCCCTCTCAGAAGGCGGCGGGACTCAAGAAAAAAACCCGCGCCTTCTGAGAGGTGTTTCGTTTGTCTTCGGGGAAAACTTAGGAGACTTCCCAGAAGGCCGTGGGACTTCCGAGCCCTCGGAGAAGGCCCGCCCCTTCTCTGCCGAAGCCTCCCTGCGCACGGGAACGCGAGGCCCGCGCCTGCTCACGACCGTCGGTAGTCGCTCCACGCGTCGTGTGTTGCGCGATGTCGCGCCGTGCTGGCAGGCCACCGGTGCTGGGCGTGGTTGCTCCTGACACCAGCGGCTCCAGGTGTGCCTGGGAGTCGCGCTATCGCTCGAGACTTCCTTGCGATTCATGACGGACGCTTCAGCAGCCCGCCTTCCCTTGTCCCTGTCAACTGCATGGTCATGCTTGCTCTCGACTCCAACTGTGCTTGTAGGGGGGGGTCCACCACGAGCGACGCTTGCGGATCCGAGTTCCAGCTCAGGAGGAGGCACAGAGAATCGGAAACAAAGGAGGCCAACACTTGTGCAATAGCGGAAGGGACCATGGCTGGAAAACACCGACGGGGGCTGGAGCGAGCCCGAAGCGGGCTTGCTACAGAGGCCAGCGCAAGACAACTCCATGAGAACCAGAGGACGGGGAGGGAAAGGAGGAAGAGGAGGAGGAGGAGGAGGAGGAGGAAGAGGAGGAGGAGGGCTTGAATGGAGGGGGGAGGGTAACGGGAGGCAGTGGTGGCAGGACGGAGGCGTGGCCGACGTGCGGCACCCCCGGGAGCGAGGAGGCAGGTGCAGGCCTCGGCCTGCCCGACATGGGCGCACGGACAACACGGGCACGCTGCCCAGCTCAAAAAGGTTGTCAACACACAGACAGGGGCAACTGCTGGGCAGAGACTCTTTGTCTCCCTCCTCCCTCCCTCCCTCCCTCCCTCCTCCCTCCTCAACTCGGGCAACGTCCGCGACGACATCGGCGCCGAGTGCTGCGCAGAATTGCCGAGTGCCGCGCAGAATTGCCAAGAGCCGCCGTCGCACCGCTCCTTCCGTACCCGCTCCTTTCGCACCGCACTGCAGTCTTCGCCCTCGCTCCTTTCGTACCCGCTTCCATCGTGCCCGCAGTCGGCAGAGTGTCCTCCCTCCTCAACTTGGGCAACGTCCGCGACGACATCGACGCCGAGGGCTGCGCAGAACACCGAGTGCAGCGCAGACTTGCCAAGAGCCGCCGTCCGTCTTCGCCCCCGCTCCTTTCGCACCCGCTTCCCTCGTGCCCGCAGCCGTCGGCAGAGTGTCCTCCCCCCCGGCCCGGTGACAAATCGCGGGCACGATCCCGGTTCCCGCTGCAACACCGCTGGGTAGACTCAGCATGCCGACCCTGGAGGCCAAGGGGCGGGAGCGCGCGCGAGAAGGGGGCGGAGGGAGGGAGGGAGGAGGGGGAGGAAGAGAAAGATCCGCCGAGCCCCACTTCGGGGCTGGAAACGGCTACCCCTCCCCCCTCCCTCCCCCTCCCCCCATGGTCCCAAATCTCAGAATGTGGCCAAAGGTGGTGGGGGACGAGCTCGTTACCAGAGGGGGGCTTGGGGGGACGAGCTTTGGGTCGGGCATGTCCCCCTACAGGCGAATTTGGGGCGAAAGTCGACAACCATATCCAAAGAATACTAAAGCATCGCCCCAAAAAATACTCAAACATCGCCCCCTGATTACTTTTTGCCTATTTTTGAATATTCCTCCTGTAGAGGCACGCCCGACTTCATACGAGCTCCTCGACGCACCTCCAGGGCCCTCGGAGCCTCCAGAGATCCTCCCTTCGTGGCCTCCGATGCCTTCCCCGATGGCTCCAAAAGGACTCCAACACGCTGAGCATCCAAGAAGGTGTGTGTGTGTGTGTGTGTTTGTGTGTGTTTGTGTGTGTGTTTGTGTGTGTTTGTGTGTGTATGTTTGTTTTTGTTTTTTTGTTGTTTTTTTGGTCCCACGGCCTCCAGGAGCCCCGAGCATGCTCCCACGAGGCGGGCCCCGAGGCCTCTGACAGAGGCCTCCCAGCTGGGGTCGGAGTAGAGATGGGCTCGGAGGATCGCGCCGCATCGCCGATACTTCGGCGGGGCATCGGTGATGCACCGGCGATGCATCGTCGACATCGGCGGCGCACCGGCGACGACGACGCGAAGCAACTCGGGCCCCGACGTCGAGCCGCATCGGCGAGCCGCATCGGCGATGCGGCGCGATCCTCCGACCCCATCCATATATCGGGAGCGGCCAAGAAGGGGGTGTCCAAGAGGGGGGGGTGCAAATCATGCCCGGCGGCATGTGCGCGGCCCGGCGGGGGGGCCTGGGACGTAATAAAACAAGAAGGGGCGCCACGAAATCTGGGGAAACATCATGGCCCACGCAATGAGATCCCCCCCCCCCTAGTCATCACCCCCCTCTTTTCCGCCCCCGAATACACTCCGACCCCATCCAGGAGCCCGAGGCCTTCGAGGACGCGGCCAAAGAGGCCCCGCACCGGACTCCGCGGGTGTCCTCCGCGCTCGGAGGAGGAAGAGGAGGAGGAGGAGGAGGAGGAGGAGGAGGAAGAGGAAGAGGAGGAGAGGGAAGAGGAGGAGGAGGAAGAGGAGGAGGAGGAGGAGGAGGAGGCGGAGGAGCAGGAGCAGGAGGAGAACAAGCAGGAGAAGGAAGAGGAGGAGGAAGAGGAGGAGGAGGAGGAGGAGGAGGAGGAGGAGGAGGTGCCGCGCCCCGCCTCGCTTGGGGGGGGGCGCCCTCCGCGCTCGGAGGACGGAGCCCGCCGCAGGCGCTGCCGGCGCCGTGGCGAGCATCTCGCGGCGCAGGAGCCGGGGGCGCTCTCGGCCTCTCGGAGCCCTCGCCGGGCCCCAGGGGCGTTCAGCAGAAACTCGGGACGGCAAACTGGCCCTGGGGAAAGATTGGCAGTCCCCAAACGTGGTGGTGACAACACCTGGCGGTGAGTCTCGGGCGATTTGGTGTCACCACCCAGTTTGGGGACTCGTGCGGCTTTCCGAGGATGTCCCGGACACTGGTGGGTCCAGGGGTCACAAAACCCGGTGGTGACCCCGCGTCCCCAAACCCAGCGGTGACCTTTTGGGGAATTCCAGGTCGCCACCTGGTATCTCACCACCCAGTTTGGGGGGTCCCAAAAAGAGGGTCGGGGCTTCCGGGCACCCCGGTATTGAAAAAAAACAAGGCGTCGCATGTCTGGGAAGGCACGGCATGCCGCTGCCATTCCCTCGTTTTCGCCTCGACGTCTTGAGGCAACTCAACGACGTCGAATCCTGGATTTGGATGCGGTCGGCTTCGCGGCAGAGTCAACTCTGCGAGCGCACAACCTGGCTCTGCTGTGTATACTCTGTGAGGTTGCTGCTGCGGAATTATTCTACAAGGTTGCTGTAGGCATGGCTCCTCCCGATCTTTCGTCGTTGCTCCGTCCTGCTGTTGGCCGTATTGAACCAGGTGGCTTGCGCTACCCTCATACATTGCGCTAATTTCGCGATGGGCGCTCTGTGACCCAATCGAGCCAAATCATCCAACTACTATGCTGCGGTCTAAATTTGCATGATACGCGTGATCACCTGGCTGCCAAACGACATCGCGAATAATCCCCCTGACTTGACCTTCCAGAGGAAGCTTCAACACACAACCACCTCCTCGGGCAGTCCGACGGGGTGTGTTCAGCGCAGGCCTGCAAAAATGAATGGGTTATATCATGCTGGAACACTGTGAGGCATTGCTGTAGAAGCAAGAAGAGGACAACGCGGCTGTAGCTACACGCCGGCAACACGACGAGACGCGGTAAACAACACATGCGACATTGCAAGCAGGACGTGGTTGTCCTCTCCTGGGGGTCCACGGCATGGCGCAAGCCTCTTGAAGCCTCTCGAACAACGAGGAGGGGTGGAGAGAGGAGGAGGGAGGAGGGCGGAGGAGCATCACTGGCAAATCTGCAAGGCCTACGAGCGGCTCGACCTTTGACAGTCCTTGGGGGTTCACATAGGCGCTGCCACGTGGGGGACACCCTTCGCTTGGGGACAGCACGGACTCGTGGCATGTTATGCTCGCTCTAGGGGCCTTCTTGGAGCCACTCAGTCCACTCATGCGTCGAGGCTGCATCGAGCGTCCGTCGACTTGAGTCCAACTTGAGTCGACCTAGAAGTCGAGCCAGAGTAGAACTAAGAGTCGAACAGCTCCGCTAGGTGGCCCCACAAGAGGATGCACATGTAGAAACAGACAAAAACGACATACACATAGATTTTTGGCGCTCCGCGCGGATTTTTTGGATCCACGCTGGACTCCCCTCCATTGCGCGCGGAGCGCGCCAGGGCCTGCGCCAGAGGCGCCGCTGAAGGGCCCATCGCAGCTCCAAGAAATCCGCGCAGAACGCTGAACATTTATGCTTATAACGTTTTTTCTTGTTCCACAACAGGGTCCGCCTCTATGCCGTGAGGCATCGAGTGGAGTGCCTTCAAATCCCCTCGAACAATCCCAAACTAAATATCTAAATACCCCTCTTGGGGCCATGAGGAACTCTGGAATTTCGGGCGCGCCTGGGTGCTCTTTGGGGAAACCGCAAGGTACCGATACCGCTACTCCCCAGACCTCTCCTGGGGTGCGTTCTGACCAGAATTTCGAGGCGAATCCAGCGGTGGCGACGAGGGCCTCCGGGGAGACCAAATGAGGGGAAAACAAGAGAAGGGTAGAGGTATGGGTTCCTTTTCCTCCACTGATAAATGCCCCTCTTGGGGCCCCGATAAACTCTGGAACTTCGGGCGCGCCTGGGGCGCTCTCTGTGGTAACTTCTGGGGCGCTGTTTCGGGGGCGTATGGAGCCGTCTCGGGAGCCTGTGTGGGCCCGTCTTGGGAGCCCTCGAGGGCCGGTCCGAGTCGCCGAGAGATCGTCGAGTCCCGTCCGTTCCCGCACAGGTCTAAGAGGAGGGGGGGGGAGGAGGAAGAGGAGGAGGAGGAGGAGGAGGAGGAGGAGTCTAATACAGTCGGCCCGAGAGGCCAACAAGATAACACCAAGACGGGCTGCTCGGTTTGACTGGTGCCCTCTCCAGCACTCTGGGCATGGGTGGTTCAGGGGCACTCTGCCAAAACCCTTCTTCCTGGCTCCAGGAGGCCTCCGCCCCCGCTGGCAACTGCAAGGGTTTTGCCCGGGTTGCCCTCGAAATCAGCTTGAGACTAGTGGCGCCCTTTCACACGTGATCGATTCACCCAAGCCTGTCTGGATTCCCCGCGATAACGGCCGTCACCGACCCTGCCCCCCGCCGCCCCCGCCTGGCAGATCCGCCACCGTGTCTGCGGCACGCTGAGGCGCGGCAGAATGCCAAGGGCTGCATGGCTGGGGTTCCGTAGTCGTCTAAGGGGCCCCCCACCCGCTCCAGTAGCACCCCGCCGACTGCACCACTCCTGGGGGGTCCCTGGGCGGCCATGGCGCGTCCCTGGGGCCCTCCAGGGCTTCCACGACGGCCCAAGAGGCCCCCAAGCCTTTGCAAGAGGGCCCCGATTTTCCCCGAAACGATTGCGAAGACGCCATCAGGCTTCCAGACTAACAAGCCCCTTTCACACGTGATCGATTCACCCAAGGCCTGTCTGGATTCCCCGCGATAACGGCCGTCACCGACCCTGCCCCCCGCCGCCCCCGCCTGGCAGATCCGCCACCGTGTCTGCGGCACGCTGAGGCGCGGCAGAATGCCAAGGGCTGCATGGCTGGGGTTCCGTAGTCGTCTAAGGGGCCCCCCACCCGCTCCAGTAGCACCCCGCCGACTGCACCACTCCTGGGGGGTCCCTGGGCGGCCATGGCGCGTCCCTGGGGCCCTCCAGGGCTTCCACGACGGCCCAAGAGGCCCCCAAGCCTTTGCAAGAGGGCCCCGATTCGCCAAACGATCGCTCGAAGACGCCACAGATGGCCTCCAGATGGCCTAACAAGCCTCAAGACGCTCCAAGAGGCCTCCAAGAGGCCTCCAACAGGCCTCCTCAAGACGACCCCAAGAGGCAAAACTCATTGATGTTCTAAGATGTGTGAATGATTTGGGCGTTCTCGCAGTTCTTGCTTCCTGACGCTCCAAAACGGCCCAAGAGGCCCCCAAGAACGATCCCGTCAGAAAAAAAAACGTCCCAAGAGGCCTCCGAGAGGGCCCCAAGACGGCCCAAGAGCCCCCAAGGCGGCCCAAGAGGACCTCAAAGACGGCCCAAGAGGGCCCCAAGACGGCCCGAGAAGAGGCCTGAGAGAAGGAACGCGAGCCGAACAGCTGAGCCTGCCGCCCCAAGACGCCATCGGGAGGCCTCAAGAGGCGCCCAAGAGGCCCCAAGATGCCCCCAAGAGGCCTCAAGAAGCCCCAAGAGGCATCCAAGAGGCCCCCAAACGGCCCCGCCTCCAACAAGCTCCCGAGAGCCCCCCCACGAGATTCCAACGAATATCCACCAGGATTCATACCAACAACCAAAGCCCGTTGGCGGGACTTGCCGCAAGCAGCTGGATAACGTCACGTTTCGCACCGTCGCCGTCTGGAATTGCCTGGGACTAGCTGAGGACAGCTAGGATTAGCATGTAGGAGAGGACATGGCAAGGATAGCTAGGCACAGCGGAGGGGCTTGCGGAGAGTAGCCACGAGCAGCGGACGTAGAGCTTTTGCGCGCCACAGTATGCCCGCGGCGGGACCTCTGGGGTTCACCACAACGCCTGTGTACCCTGCAACGCCTGCGAGAACACCACAGTGCTTGCGAACAGCGGGCAAGTGTAAACAATAATGCCTGTGTGCTACACCAAGGTGCCTCTATACACCACAATGCCCTGTGTACACCACAGTACCTGAGTGCACCGCAACGCCCGTGCACACCTGTGTGCACAACAGTGCGTGTGCACACCTCGGTGCCTGTTTACACCGCAGTGCGCGAGTAGACCACGGCGATTGTGTACACCATAATGCCTGCGTGCACCACAGTGCCAGTGTACACAGCAATGACTGCGTACGCCACGAAAGATTTGTACACAACAGCTGCTGCACCACAGCGCCCGTTTCCACCACAGTGCTATTGCACACCACAATGCCCGTATGCAGCAAAGCTGCTGCTTAAACACCAGATGTGTACCACGCAACCTGTTCGCCTCAATACATCTTCAAGGTCCCGACGGAGCCAACATCCAGCAAACCGTATGACAACTGCTTGTGACTATTGTTTATAGATGGCCCGGGGCACGGTCCTTCCTCCGGAGCCCACGACGCCTGCATACCACTATTTGCACCTCAACACCGTGTGCACAACAAACGCTGCAGCAGCAGCAGCGTCTGTGCACCAGAGCGCCTGTATACACCACGGCAGCTATGTACACCAAAGGGCCTGTGTGAACAGCAATGCCCGTGCATATCACAGCGATTGTGTACACCACAATGCCCCTGGGTGGGTCAGGCAGGGTCAGAACAACCGGGGACCGAAGATCCCACCACATCGCCGGTGCATCATCACCAGCGACGTCGGGATGGAAGAACTCGTTCTCTGCATCGCTCGGCGATGCGGCACGATCATCTGGTCCCGCGCGCTCCAGACCAATCTGCGCGGCCTGGAACAGCACCATTGCAGATATCAACAGCACGGAAAAGCAAAGCACGAGGTCCCCAGGATGTTCTTGGTCACGTTGATAATGGAGCGCGCCATGGATGACCCCTCCCACACTACCACTCCTTCGAAGGTGTCACATTAAAAGTTCGCCAGTTCGGCACACAGTGATGCAACCATGGCTTCTCCAGTTCGGCACCGATGGGCTGATCGGATTCTGCCGAAGAAGGCCTGCGGCCTCTGTGGGGCGTTCCACACTCTGGATCGGCAACCCCGCCACTCCCTCGATCTGTGTACAGGAGAAGAGAAGACAACCAGAAGGGAGGATAGAATTCGGAAGAATTCGGAGACGACGAACTCGAGAAACGCCAGCGGGGACGAGGTGCCATCGCGGGGCCTCTTGGGACGCCTTCGTGTGGCACACGCGTGCCTTGCGAGAGGCATGGAATAACGAACGGCGAAGGGAAGGATACTGGAGCCACGGGGGGAGCGCATGCAAAAGATCGAACAGAGGGAGGAGTGGGAGACGGGAGGGGGGAGAAACGAAGAGCGGCATGGGGGAACGGAAGTGCGCTACGGAGTCCCTGGAGCCCCCACACACAACACACACACACACAACACACACACACACACAACACACACACCAAACACACACACACACACACACATACACACAAAACACACACACACAACACACACACACACACACACGCGCGCACACTCACGCAAACACGCACACGCGCACGCGCACGCGCACGCGCACCCGCATAGCGCACGGCGCACGCGCACAGCGCACGGCGCACGGCGCACGGCGCACGGCGCACGGCGCACGGCGCACGGCGCACGGCGCAACGGCGCACGGCGCACGGCGCACGGCGCAGACGCAGACGCACACACACACACACACACATGCACACACACACACAAAGCCCCAAAGCAAACACACATGCACACACACAAGCCCCGAAGCCCACCAGCAGATTCCTCCTCCTCCTCCTCCTCTTCGCTCGCTTCTGCCCCAGACCCCCTCCTCTTCTTCTTCCTCCTCCTCCTCCTCTTCTTCTTCTTCTTATTATTATTATTTTTCTTAGTCTTCTTCTTCTTATTATTATTCTTATTATTCTTCTTATTCTTCTTCTTCTTTTTCTTCTTCGTCGTCGTCTTCTTCTTCTTCTTCTTCCTCCTCCTCCTCCTCCTCCTCCTCCTCCTCCTCCTCCTCCTCCTCCTCCTCCTCCTCCTCCTCCTCCTCCTCCTCCTCCTCCTCCCTCCTCCTCCTCTCCTCCTCCTCCTCCTCCTCCTCCTCCTCCTCCTCCTCCTTCCTCCTCCTCCTCCTCCTCCTCCTCTCCTCCTCCTCCTCCTCCTCCTCCTCCTCCTCCTCCTCCTCCTCCTCCTCCTCCTCCTCCTCCTCCCTCCTCCTCCTCCTCCTCCTCCTCCTCCTCCTCCTCCTCCTCCTCCTCCTCCTCCTCCTCCTCCCTCCTCCTCCCTCCTCCTCCTCCTGCGACCGCGGTCGGCGCCGCTCCCCCCGGCCTCCCCTCGGCAGAGCCTGCCTCCCCCGGCCTCGAGCGGCTCCGAGGCCCACGCCCGCGCCCCTTGCGCAGACCCCCGCGCGCTGCTCCCGCCTGCTCCCGCCCCCCCTCCGCCCGCTCCTCCCCAGGCTCCTCCCTCCGGCGCCGCTCCTCCTCCGCGCCTCCGCGCCCCGAGAGGCAAGAGAGGTTCCCAAGAGGTCCCCGAGAGGCCCACAGGACGCACCCAGGAAGCCCGCAGAGGCCCCCCATTTGGGGGCTCCCAACAGGCCCTCCCCCCAAAAAGTCCTCCCCGGAGGCCCCCGAGAGTCTTCCGAAGAGACCCCATAAAGCATCCCTGCGGACTCTGACCCACGTCAGCGTCGTCGCCGCCGCCGCCGCCGCCGTTGTCGTCGTCGTCGTCCCCCTGCAGGGTCGGCGGCACAAGCCGTAAGGCCTTCGTAATAATAATCCCGCCAGCCCCTGAGGGCTTGCATGGTCTAGCGAACTTCCTCTTCCATCTTCTTTCTTCCCCCTCAATGAGGGGTCTATCATTGTTCCCTATTCACCCCCCCCCAGGCGACCGGCAGCCAACCAGGACCCGTGACCCCCCCCCACCTCAACATCCGATCGTGTGTCTCTTATTCCCCCCCAACTCCTTCCCCTCTCCTCCTTCCTCTGCCCGGCGCTTTCCGTCTTCCCACCCGCCTCGTACATCATCCCTCCTCCTCCTCCTCCTCCTCCTCCTCCTCCTCCACCGCTCTTCCTCTGGCCATCGCTCGGACGCCCATTTCCTGTGTTTTGTTTGGTTTCGTGCGTGTTTTTTTCTCCAAATGAACAAGGATGCTCCTCAATGGTTCTCGCCGAGAAAAAATGCACACGTCCGAGCGATGCCAAGTCCTTCTTCCTCACAAGCAACCCCTCCCTGTCACACCCCATAGGCGCGTCGGCAGGGCGGGTCCGCCGGCTCGCCAGAGACGTCCTCACCACACGCGACCCGAAAGATTCAACGCTGCAGCAATTTCACGTCACGTATGGGGGGCGGATGCGGATGCGGATGCGGATCGCCTGTGCGGGCATGCGCCCGGGCCCCTTAAGGGCGAGGCGGGTGAGGCCATGGCCTCGCATGAGAAGCTGCGCGCGTCGGGGGTCTACTCAGGACAATGCGACCTTCACGTATGGGGAGCGGGCCGTTTTCAACATGGGACGCTTTCCTCAGCGCCGCGCGCATTTGCCGCAAAAGGTTCCAGAAGGTTCACGGGCAGAGAGCGGGCCGTGTTCAGAATGTGGCTCTCGCCTCAGCGCCACCCACATTAGTCGTGAACATGTGCAGCAGCTTCACGGATGGAGCGCGGGCGCTTTTCAAAATGTGATACTCGCCTTTGCGCCGCGCAAAGGCGTCCTCAAACATGTTCAACATGCGGCCGCTTGCAAAATATGCTGGCCGCCCTAGCGCCACTCACAGTCGTCCTGAACAACTGCACCAACTCCGCGGATGGAGGGCGGGCCGTCTTCAAAGTGTGTCTCTCGCCTCAGCGCTGCACAAATTCAAGTTTGCAGTAGCTTCTAGGATTCTCGGGTCGGGCGAAAGGGGGGATAGCAAAGGGGGGGGTTTGAGAATCAGCTCACGTCCCTGATTTTCCCGGCGCCTCCCGGCGCCGGGAGCGGCCATGTATCGAGGAATTGGCCCCTCGGTGAGGCCGAAACCAGCTGCATGCAGTAAATTTCGTACCCCCCCCTTTCCCAATCCCTCCCTTTCGCCCGACCCGAGATTCGCATGGGTGAAGATGTGGGAGTGGGGTGCCTGGCACGATCTGCGGCTGCCAGGACGCCACAGAGCCACCTTGCCTCGCAGCGTTGCAGTCCCGGCAATGGCGTACCGGCACGACCTGGGATCGTGAAGGGGCCCCAGGACACACACATAAATACACACAACGAACAGGATTCCCCATAGCTTCCTATATGTTCTGGGTTTCTGCCTTCCCCCCCACTGCCCATATATTTTCCCACATTCTCCTGGGAATCGACGATTCATTGTGCCTGTGTGTGTTTTGTTCCATCCTGAGGTCGCCAGGACGCAACAGTCACGTTGGTTCGCAGCGCCGCAGTCCCCGCAGGTGTGTCTGGGCATGGCTGGGGATGCTCTGGCGGCTGTCTGACGACTGCTGCACTTCACGGCAGGACCTGAGATTCTTGCAGGACCCCATGAAGAGGGAGCTCGGACGGATGGCCGATTGCTCAATTCGGGTCGGGCGAAAGGGGGGGATAGCAAAGGGGGGGTTTGAGAATCAGCTCACGTACCTGATTTTCCCGGCGCCTCCCGGCGCCGGATGGAGCTATGTATCGAGGAATGGGCCCCTCGGTGAGGCCGAAACCAGCTGCATGCAGCAAATTTCGTAACCCCCCCTTTCCCAATCCCTCCCTTTCGCCCGACCCGAGATTCGCATGGGTGAAGATGTGGGAGTGGGGTGCCTGGCACGATCTGCGGCTGCCAGGACGCCACAGAGCCACCTTGCCTCGCAGCGTTGCAGTCCCGGCAATGGCGTACCGGCACGACCTGGGATCGTGAAGGGGCCCCAGGACACACACATAAATGCACACAACGAACAGGATTCCCCATAGTTTCCTATATGTTCTGGGTTTCTGCCTTCCCCCCCACTGCCCATATATTTTCCCACATTCTCCTGGGAATCGACGATTCATTGTGCCTGTGTGTGTTTTGTTCCATCCTGAGGTCGCCAGGACGCAACAGTCACGTTGGTTCGCAGCGCCGCAGTCCCCGCAGGTGTGTCTGGGCATGGCTGGGGATGCTCTGGCGGCTGTCTGACGACTGCTGCACTTCACGGCAGGACCTGAGATTCTTGCAGGACCCCATGAAGAGGGAGCTCGGACGGATGGCTGATTGCTCAATCGCTGATGCGCCTTCTTGTTCACCACTGAGGCCCTAGAGTTCCTCCTCCTCCTCCTCCTCCTCCTCCTCCTCCTCCTCCTCCTCCTCCTCCTCCTCCCTCTCCCTCCTCCTCCTCCTCCTCCTCCTCCTCCTCCTCGAGTTCGAGCGGCGAGCCCAGCGTGAGCAGAAGAGCAAGGGGGCCCGGCTGGCAGGAGGCAGCCTGGGCGCGCCAGCACCGAGCCCGCCAGACCAACAGCCCCAGCCGCCTCTGCCTCCGCTCACGCACTTGACGAGTCAGGCCGTAAGTGCACAGTATGCAAAAAGGCTTCGCCACTCACGAGAAGCTAGTAGACTGATAAAAAAACATAATGTGTTTGACTCGCTGCTGTAATGGCACTTATATGAGCCCCCCCTTAGGGTAAGCAAGCTCACGTAGCAGGGGGAGGATCCAGTCAACCCATCATCCGAGGTTCCACGCTGGGCTGGGAATTTGGTTTCGTTCCCAGTGCGCGATGTACGTCTCCGACAAGATCGGGAAGCAGGCAGAGTGTTGTAATGCCCGACAGATACAGGGCGTGAGTATTGAAGGTGGGACTCTAGCCTCGAGCCCAAAAATCTCAGCAACGCTGAGCCAGCCCAGAGGAGCAATCACCGTCAGCAGGTGCAGGCGACTTCTTTGAGCACTCGCACCGCTGCGCGATCAGGCAGAGACTCCAGAGACTCCTCCTCCTGCTCCTCCTCCTTATCCTCCTCCTCCTCCTCCCGCAGAGACTCCAGAGACTCCTCCTCCTCCTGCTACTCCTCCTCCCCCCCCTCCTCCTCCTCCTCCGAATCTGGGCGCTGCCGATTGCCCCGGACTTTCCCCCCCCCCCCCCCGATCCCGCCGGTTCCGCCGGGGCCCTCGGCTTGGCCGCCCCCGCGCCAGCGCCCCGGCGCAGCAGCGGCGCCCTCATCCTGCGAGCGGAGGGGCCGCGCTCGAGCGGCCGCGGCCGCGGGAGCGGCCCGAGGGGCCCGGGCTCCCCGAGGGCCTCTGGGACCTCCAGCGCCAGGGGACAGAGGCTCGGGAATGACCAAAAAGAGACCTTCTAGTCCTTTGGGAGGGGACCGGAGTCAGGAGGGCCAAAGGCATCAGGGACAGATTGTTTGTTTTTTCTGCAGATGTATCTGACCAAAGCGCCCAGGTGAAGATCCCTAATGCTGAGACGGGGACCTCAGTGCGGCCACGTCTTCATCGTGCTATTAGGGTTAGGGACTCTTTCGCTCTCGATGGTTTTTTGCTTGTACTCTCGGAAGTTTCATCACAATACGAGAATTGTTCAATATGTTTCGGCAAACCTGGGGGCCCGCCCCTGGTGCCGCGACTGTCATCCTACCAGCCGGGACGGAATACAAAAAACAGTCCCTGGGAAGGGGTCCAGAGCTCCAGGGGCCCCGTAGTTTCAGAATCGGGGTATCAGAAGTCTTGGTCTCAAGAAGCCTCTGGAAGACTCCCGAAAAGCGACCATCGGACCTCGAGTGTCCCCGTCCCTCAATCCGAGGCCAGAAATACATGTAAAATGACCCGTCCAGTAATGAAGAGGTTTGGGGGGATGGGTGCAACTTTCGGGTTGCGATTGGTGTGTGATCGGATCCGCTACCAATCTAAAATCGAGACCCTCACGTTTACATAACAATGTGTGTATCTACAACGATCGATGTCGTTCTTCTCCATGCTACCATCACAAGCTCGATCGGTCTCACATCGACCGGCCACACGATCCATCCTTCTAGTTATCTCACTACCAGAAACCATGCACATCTACACACTAGAACCTGAGCGCCCGCTTCGCGCGCGCTCAGGTTCTGGCGCATGCCAGGGCGCTACCAGGCGCTCTCACCACACATCGGGTTCATGCTGCGATGCCCCGTGGAACTAATGCCTGCCTGCGCTGCGCAGCTGCGCAAGATGCTCAAAACGGCTCCAGCGGAGGCCCGTCCACAAGAAACCTTCCAAAAGACACCCCACCAAGGGACCTCAGGGCGTCCATTGGTTTTTGGTGTGGGAACGTCACGCTTTTCATCGCACAATCATCGAAACCAGAGAAACCCAGGGCACCCTGGATCGGAAGCTGGGCGAAGGCTGCTAAAACCGTGGCTGCTAAAACGGCCCTCCCAGAAGGAAAAAACAACTTCCCGGCATGAGGCGCGGCACGCGAAACAGTCAACGGGCTTCTTCCCGGAATGACGAAGACAACTTCCAGGAGGTCGATTTTAGCAGCCACAGATTTCGCAGCCCTTGCCCGGCTTCCGACTGGAGGCGAGCAGGCTGTTTCTTGGCAGGAGCATGCATTGTACCGCGCCATCCGGCATGTCTCCTCTGCCGTCCTGCTCGCCACATGCTCCAAGATTTCCTGCTGGTACCTTCTCTTCGCTCTCGCGCTCCCCTCGCCTGGAGGGCCTCCAGGGCGGCATGTGCCTTGATCCGCTCCACCGCGGACGCGGGGGCTTCTGAACACACGGCGTCGGGGGTCTGGGGAGGAGGCCAGCGATCCCAGGGCTCCTCTGGCACATGCTGCTGCTGTACTTCATTGGTGGGGAAAAAATCCGCGACCTCCCTGGCGCTCTCTGGTGTGCCCAGTGCCCACGCCCAGATGCAGCCAAGGACTCCTCGCGCAAGCGCCAAGAGGCAGTGCGTGTGAAAGCACGGGGAGCACATTGCGGCGATGCAAGCGGGCGGCGCTGGGCGACAGGGCGTTGTAAAGCGAGACGGCCAGCGGACGCTACCTGACAGATGCTGCTCGTCCTCCTGCAGGTTACCTCCAATTCCTCCCCCTCCGCCTCCTCCCACTCGCAAGACTTGGCTCTGAGTCCGATGCATCAAATCATGCAAGCAGCGTCGCGCACGTGCACGTGCCCCGTGGTAGCGGATGATCTCCTCGCCCAGGCGCCCGGAGACATGTACGGAGGCACGGAGAGGCATGATGAGGCGGCTGATCTGGGGGCGTCTGGGACACCTCTTCGGTTGCTTGAGACACCTCGCGAGTCCTGGAAGCTGTCTTGGGAGCGACTCGACGCCGCCGTGGGCTCTCTTGATGGCTGTCCGATCCACCTCCGAGGCGATCCGAAGAGCCGACCCCGCCCGCGGGCCTCGCGTCCGTGGTGCTGGCTCCAGCCTGGGCCCCGCCGGACCCGGTCCCCCGCCATGCATACAAATACGGGCACACACGCACTTTTGCGTCGGCAGCTGGGCAGAAAGTGACTGCGCTGGCGAGGAGGGGCTGAAACGGGATTTCCGTTGGAGCGAAACTTGTGCCACCATGCAAGACTGGGCATCGCTCGGACGTCCATTCCCTGTGCTTTTTTGGTTTCGTGCGGGTTTTTTTCGCCAAATGATCAAGGATGCTCCTCGATGGTCCTCGCCGAAGGAAATGCACACGTCCGAGCGATGCCAAGGGGAGGGAGGACGCGGCCGAAGGAAGGCAAGGACGGGGCGGGCGGCTCAGGGCTCAGGGCTCAGGGCTCCGGCGGCTCCTGTGTGCATGCGCACGCGTAGACACACACGCACGTGCAGGTAGAACCACGCAGGCGCGACGCGCGCTAGCCGCGCCCAAAGAACTCGCGAGGCACAACATCCCGAGGCTGGAAAGCAGCGCCCCGAGGCGGGAAGACGCAGGGGAATCTGCGAAAACATCCGAACGCCTGTTTTTCACGACGATATGAGTGTTCCAATCCGCGTCCCCATCATGTCCGACCGCTTCCCCGGGGATGTTTTTTCGCATTCTGTATCCATATTCGGTAGGCCCCGGTGCCCGAAGGCCGCCCCGGCAGGCCGAAATCGAGGGCAAAACGCGGGCTGCAATGATCACGTCCTCGGAGATCGCGGGTCGTGACTTGTCCACAACGGCGGGAGCCCAGGCGAGGACGAAGAGGCCCAGACACACAAACAAAGCTACACTTGTCCCAGGATCATTATCTGTTGTTTGTTGCGATTATGTTCACATGCATGTGTATATGCATATACCTTTAGATATACACATACATATATATATATATATATATATATATATACATACACACATGTACACCGGCTTCCTGTATGTTCCAACCTTTGCATGGGAATCTATGTTTATTTGTGTATGTGCTTACTCCCCCCTCCTGAGAGGAAGCCGAGCAGGACGAGGGGCGGAGGGTGCGGGCGGCGCCCTCCGGGGAGGGGGGCGTAAAGGTTGGGCAGGGTCAGAGGTGGGGATACGCACGGAGGACTTGTGATCATCTAGCAGGGTTCGTTCCCTCACCCCACCCTTGGTAGAACTCCCCCCCCCTGCGCACCCCCGAACCTCAAAACTGAACTGATAGCAAGGAGGCGCGAGCAGGATGCAGGCGCTCGTTGGACAACCCCTGCCGAAGCTTGTCGAGCGAGGCTGGCCATCGAAAGCGTTTATTCCAGCAGGACGGAGGCCTATTTTCAGCTGGATGGAGGGCCGATCTGGGAGGCCTGTTTTAGCAGGGTCACCCCGGAGGCCCACTACTCGGTTCAGGCACCCGTAATCACGGACGCGCTAAACTGGGACGTCCAACATCCCTCGAAACCAACTCTTTCCAGACAGCGGCACGGCAACAACAACTGTACTGCAACATTCCCGTACTAAACCTGAACAAGAGACGTAAAAGCCTACGAAGCCCCAAAGCACCCAGAGAACGACCCGAACCCTGCCGTGCAGCCAGCAACAAGCATACACTGGACAACCAGATCTGACCTCGCAGGGCAGCGTGCCGCTGCCCGGCCTGCCGATGTCCTGGCTGCTGGACGCGAATATCGGCTACCCGCAGGAGTGACCCTGGGTAAGAGTGACCTTTGGTGCGCGGCTGTTTGGGGGCCGCGGGGGGCCAAACCTGGGCGCGCAAGCCGCTGCTCCTGCTTCTTTTCCAGCCATCTGGGGACCCATCTGTGCCCGCACCAAAGGTCACTCAGGCGAAAGGTCACTCTTACGTCTAGTCGAGGGGAGGGGGGGGGGGGGCGAAAAGGTGCCCTTGCCGGGCCCCAGAGGCCACCTTCTGGGCCCGAGAGGGCCCTCTGGGGGCCCTCAGGGGCCCCTCTTCGGCAGCCCTCGCTGCCCCCTCGTGCATCGCCTTCTACACGCACAAACCCAACCCCCCTCCGTCGCCATCCGCGCACAAACTCGACCATCCTCCATCCAGCGAGGGGGGGCTCCCTGCCGAGGGAGCGCGGGCCGCTGGGCCCCTGACGGGGCGCGCGCGGCGCACGGCTCTCCTGCGGCCCGCCGGCGCCCGCGCCGCCGGCGCGGCCCGGCCGCAGCCGGCGGGCCGCGGCGGGCCCCGCCGCGGGCCTCTCTGGGAGGGGCGGAGGGCCGCCGTCGGTCCCAGACGCGTCGAGCCTCGAGGCGCCTCGATGCGCCTCGACCCTCCAAGGCGTCCTCCCAGAAGGCCCGAAAACGAATCAAGATGGCCTCCAGACGGCCAAGATGACCCTCAAGATGCCCACGCGATCCCCGAGGGCTTTCCGAGCCGATTCGGGGAACACATGGTCCGATAGCTTGGCAGGTCTGGCCTCAACGCTCGGCCACGTAGGCGCTTCCACGAGCGATGCTCGTCGGCCCTCGATGCTCCTCGAGCCTCGTCGGCCCCGGATCCTCGTCGGGCCTCGCCGGCCCTGGATCCTCCTCGACCCTCGTCGGCCCTCGCTCCCCCTCGATCCTCGACCTCCCTCGACCCGCCTCTGGGTCCTCCTCGGTCCCCGGTCCTCGACCCTCCTCGTTCTTGGCGGAGGAGCGAAGCGATGCGTAAAAAAACCGCATTATCCAAGTTTCCTGCGCAGCACAAAGGGATGGAGCAAACGAGATCGAGAAGACTCCATCGTCGGTTCTCTTTCATTTCCGGCGATCGGCATGCTACCATCGGCGTCCGCGGCGCCCTCTCGAGAACCGAGAACGGATAAATCACTAATCGACGTGTCAGTGTGGGGGTTTTTGTCCACCCCCGAATAAACGGTTGTGCGCGCATATTCCGATTCGACTGGGATGAAGGGAGGGCGATGACACCCTGGCTGGGATTGTACGACTTCAACTTGAAGGAACGTGACCGATGGGGCAGAATTCAATTTAAAGTGCACTATCCCTGGGGGGTCGCTAACTCTGGATGGGGTATTCCGATTCGACTGGGATGAAGGGAGGGCGATGACACCCTGGCTGGGATTGTACGACTTCAACTTGAAGGAACGTGACCGATGGGGCAGAATTCAATGTAAAGTGCACTATCCCTGGGGGGTCGCTAACTCTGGATGGGGGGGGACTCCACTTTTCTAAGAAAACATGCGTGGTGCAAAATAGTCGGTGCAATTCAGGCGGCGACGGGGCAGCGACGGCGACAACATAGCCGCCAGACCGACAATCAGGCCCAGACGATGGACGGTGACGCGGCGGCGATGGGGCGGCGACGGCGGCAACATAGCCTGGCGGGCGGCGACGAGGCAGCGACGAAGCGGCGACGGCGACAAGACAACACATAGCTGCCCAGTCGTACCCCCCCCCCAGAGTTCCCTAGAACAGAAGCAAAAGCCCCTACAGTCGGGGTGGATCGAAGAGGACACGCGAGAGGACACAAGACTCTTCTGATGGCCACATTGCCAGTGGAACGTAGGGGGCATGGGTCGTTTCGGCAGGGTCGACCTACCAATCAAACTCGAATGTAAGTGCAAGCGCTGTTTGGGGAGCTTCTGGCGCTCCGAGAGGATTTCTTGGATCTGCGCTGGGGTTCCCTGGCGGCCCCTCCGGCGCCCTCCCTGGCGAGCTCCGCGCGCCAGGGAGGATCCGCGCGAAGCTCTAGTTGATGTGCAATTTCGCAGTTATTGGCTCCCCGCGACAAGCCAGAGGCCTTTCCTCTTTCGATACAGCCATCTTGCTGCCATCAGGAGAACACTGACCTTATGTTGTCCCCCTCGCGCTCAAGGACCACATCCCAGAAATGGCTCTGAGCACCCAGAAAGATATCGAAACAGCACCGAACGACCATCGCCTCCTGGGGCACGACACGTCAACGCCCTTGGGTACTTTCTTGGTGCTCGAAAGTCTTTCTGGTCATCGAGGCTAACATTAAGTCGGGCCTGTCCCCCTACAGGGGGATCTTCGGCGAAAAATAAGAATACCCCACAAATGCCCCAGAAAGGTCAAACAGTAGTCCAAAACTACTCCCCTGACGATTTTTTGATTCTTTCTGGTGTAATGGTTTATTTCTCGAAAATCCCCCTGGGGGGGGGACGGGCCCGACTTGACAGTAGCTTGGAACACCATGACCCTGAGCCAGGAGCGACGGGGCCCCTCTGGCCACAGCCTGCCTCGGCCACGAGCGGGTCCCCCAGTCCCCGGCCCCGAGGAGCGCTCCGGCCACCGGGGCCCCTCCCGAGTCCCAGCGACAGGGGCACGAATACGCAGAAGGCATCCATGCACCACCACCGTGCCGGGCCAGGGCCATCCTGGCGCTGGCACGGTGTACTCCAGATTTCGTAACAAAAGGGAGGGGGTCTCAACCCTCCCAGGCGAGAAGTTTTAGACCCCCCCCCCCCGTGGGAGAACCCTCCAAAACATCGTCCCCAGACCCCCCCCAGGACCTCCAAGATAGCCTGGAAGAGACCCCCTCCGAAATGAGACCCCCTCCCTTTTATTACGAAATCTGGAGTGTGCGCCCTCCTGGCCGAAGCCCGGAGGGTCTATACGCCCTCCTGGGGCCCAGGGTGGCCCTGGCCTGGCACGGTGGTGGTGTGCAGATGCCTCCGTCGGAACGAAGGAGGGCAGAGGCATCAACACTCGGAGGCCCGCGCGGAGTTCTCGGATCGGTCCGAGCGTGAGACTCAAGGAGCGGCCGGCTGGCGCTCCACCTCTCGACGCCACGCGCTGCCTCAGCGGAAACAAAAACCTCGGGGATACACCCTGGGGGGCTACTCCGACGCACGCCCCGCGAGACTGGACGCCAGTCCGTCTTCCTGCATGCTCCGCCCAGCCGGAGAAAACCCCACAAGGTCGGGAACTGGTGGAGGAAAAGAGAACGGTGACCACGGCCAAGACTGAACGTGGAAACGTCGGTGTCGATCTTGGTCATCGTCCATCTTGTGGATCAGGGAAACATGGGTTTTTGATAGTCGGGTTTTTGTGTTTCTGCGCCCTGTCTTCGTTCTGCCTTTGCTGCGAAACGACACCAAAAGGAAAACGGTCCACGAAGTCGTCCAAACAACGTTTATCCCGAGCCCTGTCGTGGACCATCCTCGCGCATCGGCGACGGCTGGGATCGACCATGACCAAGCGCGGCATCGAACAGATCCTGCGACATCTTGGTCGTCATGGCCGCCTTGCATCTTCCCTCGAAATGGGGCCGCCGAAGTTGGAGGCGGCCAAAGGTCTGAACTGGTTTAGGAGAGCTCCAAACAATATACCGCCACCAGCCCTGGCCAGGCCCATCGTGGGCCATGGACTGGTGTACAGGTCTTCCTGGCCTAGGCCAGGATGTCTGTACACCGACCCAGGGCCCAGGAAGTGACTGGCCAGGGCTGGTGGTGTATAGTTGGCGTCCTTCCGATGGTTGGGACCCCAGACATCAGTCAGGAACGGAGGGAAAATGAGGCCGAATCAATTCAAAATCGGCCCCCAAAAACCTTCCTGGGGGCCCTCTGGTGCATTTTTCTTGCTCCGGATCAGATTCCCACTGCCCCGAAGCCCAAAAAACTCCCCCACTGGACCTTCCCGAGCCCAGAACTACGAATCTGCCCGCCCCTCCTGATGGCCAGGACCAGTGCTGGGCCCCCTCAGACCTAGGAGACCGATTTCTGACCACACCCACTTCCCGAGGTGCCTTGCGAAAAGCGGTTTCCAGAGGTGGAGGTGGGCAGTTTCCCCGCCCCAGGGGAAGGAAAAACTACCCACTTCCACCCCCGAGGGCCTATCATAGAATCGAGGATCCAGAGGTGGATGTGCAATTGCGTAGTTATTGGCTCCCCGCGACAAGCCAGAGGCCTTTCCTCTTTCGATACAGCCATCTTGCTGCCATCAGGAGAACACTGACCTTATGTTGTCCCCCTAGCGCTCAAGGACCACATCGGTCAGACATGGCTCTGAGCACCCAGAAAGATATCGAAACAGCACCGAACGACCATCCTCCCGGGGCACGACACGTGAACGCCCTCCTATCAAGAGGTGGATGTGGTCAGAAATCGGTCTGACCACCAGACGGCTCGAACACAGAGGCCCCCGGCCAAGAGCGGCGGCGGCGGCAGCGGCGGGGAGGGAAAACGCGCGCCCCGCCTGCGGGCGCCACGACCAGGCTGGCTGCCAGGAAGCCCTGCCAGGGGCCACGGCAGCCCGAGGTCGGGGGAGAGGGGGGCAGGATCGGGGTCCGAGGAGATGGCACAAGCACCCAAGCACCAGTCTCGGCGGCGTGCCTCCTCCGAGGGAGGATGATCCTGATCTCGGCGATGGTGATCATGCTCGGGCTTCCTATAGGTCGCCGAAAGACTACGCACCATCAACACCAAAATCTAGGATCGTCGTCCCCAGGATGGCCCGGGAAGGCCCCAAGACGGCCCAAAGGCCCCCCAGGACAGCCCAAGAGGGCCCGGGAAGGCCCCAACAAGGACTCGCGATCGTCGTCGCCGTCGCCGTCGTCGTCGTCGTTCATCGTCCCCCTTCAGGGTCGGCGGCATCGGCCGTAAGGCCTTCGCAATCTAGGATCATCGTCCCCCGGTGGATGCACCCCCCTGAGCTGGTGTTGGTGGCCATGTCCAAGCCTCCGACAGGAGGGCAGGACAAGTCCGCATCGAATCGGGGGACATCGGGTCGGATCAGAACGAGTCGCACCGCATCGGCGCGGAGTCGGGGTCGAATCAGCTCGGCGGCGTCGGGGTGCACAGCAGCGCCATGCGAGCATCGACACGCACCAGACCGCCCGAACCTCAGCATCGAGACGAATCGAATCGACGAGCCGGCCGGCCGCATCGAAGCGAAGCGACTGGAAGCGGATGCCCCGACCGAACTGGAACCTGAGAGGGAGGGACGGAGGACCGCGGATCGTGGACCGAGCTTCTTGTCTAGAAATCGTGATTCGAGGGGCCTGGCATCAGGTCGGGCGTGCCCCCCTGCAGGCGGATTTGGGACGAAAAATCGAAAATCGTCAGACATTGTCAACAAAATTGTGCCAAGACTACTTTGTGACTGTTTTGGTATTTTCCTCCTGTAGAGGGACATGCCCGACTTCAACCTAGCACCGACGATCAGGGAACGGGAGGCGTACGGCTGCCCGTGGATCGAAGATCGCAACAGAACCACTCCGGCGACGCTCCAGCGAGCGCGCTGGCCACAGACCCGGCAGAGAGCGGAGAGACGGGGGCACGGCGACAGAGCCTGTGCCACAGGGCCCTCATCAGTGTAGACGCCCAACAACGGGTAGGGATAAAACGGATAATTACAATGCCCGACAACACATGCTGTCCAAAACAGACAGCGCAGTGGTCGCTGTTGAGCGGGCGGCTTCCTGTCTTCAGTGAGCAGCGTCCGCGGCGGCGCGGGCAGCGAGCCCTCTTCAAAATGAGCAGGAGCTGCTGTTGGGCATCCTTTCCCATCGTTCCGTACCCATGTCGATCGGGACAGTGCTGAGTTCAGCTCGTCCTCGCGGCACTTATCCCAACACTGCCTCCAGAACGTTAAGGAATAGCTAACACTTCACCTTCTCAAGGCGCACATCTAAGTCTGGCGGGAATCAGACAATGCATGGGAACATTATTTGCACTGACCTAGACAAAGCCGCTTCTCGACCACTGTTGGATGTGTTCGAACATGTATTGCGAGATACGTACTCACTCGTTGTGGGTGGCCACTGAACACTCAACACAGCAATTGATGGGACGCGTTGCACTTGATGAGCAGCGAAAGGAAAGCGAGAAAAAGTGCCTCGTAAACGCTGGCATGGGGTACCAGGTCAGCGGAATGTCAATGTGTTTCGCTGTTCCAGTGGCACCTGTGCAAATCGTGGGAGACGCTGTCGCATTCGCGCCAGTGCGGGCAGAACTACATGGCATCCTTGAGAATGCTTCCCTGAATTCCCATGCGCCCATCTTCTGGGCGTACTCTGGTTCCGCATGATCGCACGAACCTTGCGTATTGCAGATTGCCTGTCACTCGCGGGAGTGGAGCAGCATAGCCAGGCTGAACACACCTTCATTGGATCCTCTGTTCCACCGAATCGCACGCAGTATTGGGAAGATTTGGCGGGGCGGATGGCGCCCTGCGCGCAACGTGGGTGCCACTGTACTCTGCGATGCAAGGGCTTGACCTGGTCAGCTACACCATCGACGAGCAAAATCTGTGGTTCAGCGATGTCCGGTGCAAGACAATCATTTCTCCAACTACAACCTCCTCCTCCTCCTCATCCTCCGAACCTCTCCTCCTCATCCCTCCTCTTCCTCCTCCTCCGAACCTCTCCTCCTCATCCTCCTCGTCCTCCTCATTCTCCTCATCCTCCTCTCCTCCCTACCTAACTCTTTCCTCGCCTCATCCTCATCCATCCCTCTCCTCCGTCGCCATACCACCCATGGGATCCTGCTCCAAACCCCTCCCTACCTGCCAGTCTCCTCGCCCCCTCCTCCTTCTGCTCCTCCTCCTCCTCCTCCTCCTTCTCGTCCTCGTCCTCCTGCTGCTGTTCCGCCTCCTCCTCCTCCCCTCCTCCTCCTCCTCCTCCTCCTCCTCCTCCTCCTCCTAATCCTCCGCCTCCCCATCTACCTGTCAGTCTCCTCCTCCTCCTCCTCCTCCTCCTCCTCCTCCTCCTCTCCTCGTCCTCCTCCTCGTCCTCCTCCTCCTTCCTCCTTCTCCTCCTCCTCCTCCTGCTCCTGCTCCTCCTGCTCCTGCTCCTCCTCCTCCTCCTCCTCCTCCTCCTCCTCCTCCTCCTCCTCCTCCTCCTCCTCTGCTGCCTACACCATCGTCATCTCCGCCTCATCCTCCCCTCCCGCACTCCCGCGCCCCCTGTTCCTCCTCCTCCTCCTCCTCCTCCTCCTCCTCCTCCTCCTCCTCCTCGGTCTCCTCCTCCTCGTCATCCTCACCTCTCCTCTCCTCGGAGGGGGAGGTCGGAGGAGGACGTGGGGTGTGGAGGGGAAGGTGGCGGAGGAGGGGGGGCCGTCTCGGACTCTCGGAGGAGGCTCCCCCTCCTCCGACGCCTCCCGCCCTCGCCTCCTCCTCCTCCTCCCCTCCTTCTCCTCCTCCTCCTTCCTCCTCCTCCTCCGCTTCCTCCTCCTCCTCCTCTTCCTCCTCCTTCTCCTCTTCCTACGCCATCTTCATCCCCCCCACCCCCTCCCTCCCGCCCTCCCGCGTCCCCTGTTCCTCCTCCTCCTCCTCCTCCTCGTCCTCCTCCTCCTCCTCCTGCACCTCCTCCTCCTCCTCGTCGTGGTCCTCCTCGTCGGAGGACGTGGGATGAGGGGAAGGTGGCGGAGGAGGGGGAGCCTTCCCGGACTCTCGGAGGAGCCCCCCCCTCCTCCGCCGCCTCCCGCCCTCGCCTCCTCCTCCTCCTCCTCCTCCTCCTCCTCCTCCTTCTCGTATTCCTTGTTATCAGAATCCTCCGTCTTTTCTTCTGATTCTTCTTCTCCTCCTCCTCCTCCTCCTCCTCCTCCTCCTCCTCCTCCTCTTCCTCCCCATTTCCCTGTTAGTCTTCTCCTCGCCCCCTCCCCTCTGCCTCCTCCCCTCTCCTTCTCCTCCTCGTTCTCGTCCTCTCTTCTCTCCTCCTCTTCCTCCTCTCCTCCTCCTCCTCCTCCTCCTCCTCCTCCTCCTCCTCCTCCTCCTCCTCCTCCTCCTCCTCTCCTCCTCTTACAGCAGCTTCATCCCCCCCTCCTCGTCCTCGTCCTCCTCCTCCTTTTCCTCCCCCCCCTCCTCCTCCTCCTCCTCCTCCTCCTCCTCCTCCTCCTCCTCACCTTTCCTCTCCTCGGAGGGGGAGGTCGGAGGACGACGTGGGATGAGGAGGAGAAGGTGCGGCGCCCGGACAAAAAGTGTCCACGCCGACGGCGTGAAGACAACCAGGCTCGCCTCCCCTCATCCCCAAACCCAAAGGTGAAGTGTCCAGATGATGTCCCCCGCGCTTTGCCTCGCACCCAAACCCGTCACCTTTGGGGGGGGGCGGGGGCTGTGGATGTTTGTTCGACGCAATTCGATGTCGTATCATATTAGCGCGATGGGTGTGGACACTTTTTGTCTTCCCTCCGTGGCAGAGGAGGGCGAGCATGCTCGGACTCTTGGAGGAGGCTCCCCCCTCTCCGCCGCCTCCCGCCCTCGCCTCCTCCTCTTCCTCCTCCTCCTCCTCCTCCTCATCATCATCATCAGCATCATCATCATCGTCATCGTCATCGTCGTCATCATCATCGTCATCAGCATCATCAGCATCATCATCATCAGCATCATCATCATTAGCATTATCATCAAGAGCATTATCAGCATCAGCATTATCACCACCACAATTATCATTAGCATCACCATCACCAACATCAGCATTAGCATCAGCATCAGCATCAGCAGCATCAGCATCAGCATCAGCATCAGCATCAGCATCAGCATCAGCATCATCATCATCATCATCATCATCATCATCATCATCATCATCATCATCAGCATCAGCATCACCATCGTCATCAGCATCAGCACCAGCATCAGCATGAGCATGAGCATCAACAGCATCATCAGCATCATTAGCATCATCAGCATCATCATCCTGGTCTTGATCCTCCTCCTCCTTCTCCTCCTCCTCCGCCTTCGCCCCCTCCTCCTCCCCTTCTATTCTTGCACCATCGTCAGGCCTCCTCCCTCTCCCCTCCCGCGCCCCCTCCTCCTCCTCCTCCTCCTTCTCCTCCTTCTCCTCCTTCTCCTCCTCCTCCTCCTCGGAGAAGGTCGGAGGAGGACGTGAGATGAGGAGGGAAAGGTGGCGGAGGAGGGGGAGCCTTCTCGAAGGAGGCTCCCCCTCCTCCGCCGCCTTCCGCCGTCGCCCTTGCCCTCCTCCTCCTCTTCCTCCTCCTCGTCCTCCTCCTCCTTCTCTCCTCCTTCGCCCCCTCCTCCTACTCATCCTCGTCCCCCTCCTCCTCCTGGTCCTCCTTCGCCCCCTCCTCCTACTCGTCCTCATCCTCGTCCCTCTCCTCCTCCTACTCCTCCTCCTCCTCCTCCACCTCCTGCTCCACCTCCTCCTGCAGGGGGGCTCAAGTACCAAGGCCGCTGCTCCTCGAAACTCTCCTGGGGTGCACCCTGACTGGTCGATCTCGGGAATAATTCAGCCAAGGCGACGGGTGATCTCGGAGATGAGCAGCGGCACGGGCACCTAACCTCCCCCTCCTCCTCCTCCTCCTCCTCCTCCTCTTCTTCCTCCTGCTCCCTCCTCCTCCTCCCTCCTCCTCGTCCTCATTGGTCCTCCTCCTCCTCCGCCTCCTCCTCCTCCTCCTCCTCCTCCTCCTATTGGTCCTGCGCCCCTCACGGGCACACGCCATTAAGGATCCGCGGATCTGGCGCGACCTGGCGCCAGATCCGTGCATCAGGGAAGGCTCCCTCCGACAAAAGGAAGCCAACGCCGCCTCATCTGGCGACGGAGCGCGTCGATACCGTGTGGAAGCGAATCCCGTCACGATTATTCGGCCGGGCATGTCCTATACTTCTACAGGCGGATTTTGGGAAGAAATGGAACCTAGCCAGCAAGTACCCAAACAAATCAGACGCAGTCGAAACATCGGCCCCCGTCCATGCTCAGAAACTGTTGCTGGACATCCCTCCTGAGGAGGGACATGCCCGACTCAACACGAATACACGCTGTCGGAATCCGTGTTCGCGTCGGGAGCGGCCAAGAGGGGGGTGTCCAAGAGGACGGGGGTACAAATCACGACCGGCGGTATCTGCGCGGCCCAGCGGGGTGGCCAGGGACGTAATGAAATGAGAAGATGCGGCATGAGATCTGAGGAAATATCATGGCCCCCGCCATGATATCCCCCCCCCAAGTCGCCAGTCGGGCCTGTCCCCCTACAGGGGGATTTTCGACGATAAATAAAAAAATACCTCCCAAATAATCAAAAAATAATCCAAACATAGTCTGGGGACTATTTTTTGAATGTCTGTTGACCTCTTTGGGGCATTTTGGGGGTATGCTCTATTCGTCGTCGGAAATCCCCCGTGCAGGGGGACACGCCCGACATGTCCCCAGTCTGGGGGTAGTCGAAGCCAATCTGGCGCCAATCTGGCAGGCCCAGTCTGGCAAACGGGGGCAATCTGGCGAGGGAGCCAACGCGAATCCAGTCTGGCGAAGAACCCGAATCATCCAGTTTGGCCAGGCCAGATTGGCCCGTGGGGCCCAATCCAATCTGACAGTCTGGCCTTCGACTACCCAGCCAGTCATCACCCCCCTCTCTGCCGCCCCCGATCGCGTGCCCTTGGCCCTCCGGGCTGGGCGGGGCGCGGCGGCCGCCGTCTGCATCCGCCCCCGCGCGCGCGGGCCCCCCCCCCCCCGCGCGCGCGCGCGGCGCCGCGCGGCGGCCTGCTGGCCGAGCTCCTGGCTTGGCCCAGGAGCGGCTCCGCCAGGATCGGGACAGGTTCTCCTCCTCCTCCTCCTCCTCCTCCTCCTCCTCCTCGTCCTGCTCCTCCTCCCTCCTCCTCCTCCTCTTCCTCCTCCTCGTCCTCCTCCTCCTCCTCCTCCTCCTCCTCCTCCTCGTCCTCCTCCTCCTCCTCGTCCTCCTCTTCCTCCTCCTCGGGGCGGCAGGAGGGATGGCGGGCGGGCGAAGACGGAGGAGGTGAGAGTGGGAAAGGAGAAGGGGGGCGGGATGGAGGGAGGAGGGGGAGGATACCGAAGGGCACGGGAGCGAGGGGGGGAACGGGGAAGGCGGGAGGACGTGTTGGGAGGGATGGGGGAGGAGCGAGGGAGGAGTGACGAAAAGCAGCGGGGAGGGACGGGGGACGAGAGGGGAGGGAGGGGGAGGGGGGGACATGAGAATGGAGGAACGGGGCAAGAAATGAACAGGGGGGAATGGGCGGAACGAAGAGAAAGGACAAGGGAGGAGGGAGGGAAGACGGACGGAGTGAAGGGAGTGGGATGAGGTGGTGGTAAGGATGAGTAAAGCTATTACGAGTGCAGGCAGCGATGGTCACAAGGCAAATCATAGGCTGGCCCCAGCGCCCGCCCAAACGACGAACATACATCGGGCATAAGCCCGTAGAATCGAGAAGACCAGCCACTGTAGGCTCCGTCGGCCTGCTCTTCGCCATCGGTATCGTCGTCGTCGTCGTCGTCCTCCGCCTCCTTCTTCGTTCCTTCTGCTTCTGCTCCTCTGCAACTGAAGCCGCCTCCTCCGAGGCCAGCCTGGGCATTCCCGTGCAAAAGCAACAAAAGTTGAGCAATGGGTTGCCCCACCCATGGGTTGCGCCATGGCCGCGCCATCCATGGATTGCGCCATGCGCTGCGACATAACTTACGCCATGGGTTCCACCAGGCATGGGCTGCGACATAGAATGTTCCATACGGGTGCATGGGCGAACAGACTCGAAGGGAGGAGTGGGGCGATGAGGAAGAGCGCGCCTCTCAACAATCATACCTAACCACGTAAACATATGTTTATATTTAAAATAAACGTGCCCCAGTAACTTGCAGCATGCCGCCCAAGTAATTTCGTAAGTAACTTGCTTGCTGTCTAAAGTAGCTAGCGTAAGTAGCCAAGTTACTTTAGCGAGTTACAGCTAGGGCGCAAGTAGCATAAGTGGCACCGACCTCCAAGCAGGCGGTCGAATGCAGCGGGCGGCGGTGGAACGATCAGTTGCGGAGTCGCGACGTCGAACTGCTCGGCCTGGTACCCTAATAAATTGTCGCCATCCATCGCACCTGGGGCCCCCGCTCGAAGGGGAGGCGCAAGGTCAGCAGGCGCGGTAGCCACCTGCCCGCAAGCGGCCGCCTCCTGAAAGCTGGAGGCGATGGACATCCAATTCTAGCGCCCCTGCTCAACCATGCGTAGGTGGTATTGCAGCGCCTTGACGGTATCAGTGTGCTCGCCGTCGCGTCGAGCCAACTGCTGGGCGATGCCGTCGCACCAAGCTTGTGCACCTTGTCGCGCACGGCGGTGGCACGGCAGTCTGACTCTCAGAGCCTCGACTGCATGATGACTAATTACGTTGGCGTCCATCTCGGCGATGCGGCCAGCCTGGGCGCGCAGCTCGGCACTGTGCTGCTCCAAGCTCGCGCTGGCGGAATTGAAACCGAGTAGGTCTCAGAACCGCTTGCGTGGACGGCTCGAGACGAGCAGCCTCGGTAGCGAGCTGCTCGTGGTGGTGAGCTGCGGTGGCGGCCGCGAACTCGGCGGCGTTGTCCCCGCCGATCTGCTCGGCAGCCTGCGCCACAACCTGCCGGGCCTCTGCCTACCTGACCTCCTGGGACTCGCAGGTCTCCAGGTGGAGCTTGGCGACGTACTCCTGCTGTTCGCGGATCTGCGCCGAAAGGCTGCCGACTCGAAGTCGAGCGCAATGCGAAGGCGAACTCGGTCCTCGTGCTGCAGTACTACTCAGCGGCACAGAGCTCATTGGCGCCATGCTGCAAACGACCTTCGCAAACGCGTTCGGCCTGCGCTGTCGCCTCATCGAGCCAGCGCTTCATCACAACCTGCTCGGCCGAAGTGTTGGCGACGGCCTGCTCTGAAAGCACAACGGTGCGCTCGAGAAAGAGGGGCTCGAAGCGGCGGGGCAGATCCCGTTCCCTCGCCTAGAGCTCGCCCACCAACTCCACCTGGTGGACCTCAAGCCGTTCAGCACCAGCGGCGTTAGCACGGTTGTTGTCCATAATGCGCGACAACGCGTGGGAGAAGTCGAGCGTGTCAATGCCCTCGCCCATCCGCTCGCCGGCGTCCAAATACGACGATCTGGAGTGATCTGGGATAGGAACGACGACGTGATCCGCCTGGGCGCGAAGACCGCGCGGCGGGACTGCAGGGCGTCAAGGAGGGCCAGGGCGCGGCGGCGGTGGGCCAGCCTGCGTTGCTGCGAAAATCTCAGGTAGCACCAGGCCGAGCTCGTCGGCGGTCGGAACGAGTTGAGCGCCAGTCTCACGAGAACTCGCCACGCGTGGAGCTCTTCGGCTGATACCCTCTGGTCGCCGACTCCGTCCAGTGGGTCATCTATGGCCTCGAATGGTCAACAACCCCGGCAGTCCAAGGACGGAGGTGTCTGTTCCCACACAGAGCACTAGCTCAGGAACGAAGCCCCTCCTCCTTGGCCCCAAGACCGCCTGCGTGGACGAGGAGCCCTGGAATGAGAAAAAAAAAAGAACATGGAGAGGCGCCAAAGACATCGAACCCCTCCGAACCCAAACTGCTCCTTGCTTCCGCGTCTGGGCCGTAACGCCCGTGCCCCGCCTTCCCCCCCTCCTGTCGGGCGTGGGCAGAACTGGGTTTCGCGGGACCTGGCCTACTGATTCGGGGATCCTCTGACCCGGGTCAATCCAGACCCGGGTCAGCAGGAAACCAAAAACTGCAGTGCAGGAACAAAAAACTGCGACGCAGGTCTTCGCAAACCCGGGTCAACCAATGGGCGCGGCCGCCTCGCGGCCACGAGCGGCTCGCTGACCCGGGTCAGCCAGAGGGGGTTTCGCAGAATCCTGCAGGATCCGGCGGCCTGGCTGACCCCCGTCTGCACTGACCCCCGTCTCGAGGCTCCCGACTGATGTGCACTGGGGACGCCTCCCCCGCCCACGTTCCACTGACTCGGACTGCCGTCACCCGAAGAAACACAGGGTCACGGCAGGCCTGGTTTAGTGACTCCGGCCAGTTCGGGGGCTCCAGGGCCCCACCACTCACCAGGCCCCCTTACCTGGAGCAGAGCAGAGCAGAGCGGCCAATAGTCCGTCCGGCGGGACGGCTCCGTAGTGCGCTCCGCGCACGGCGAGGCCGTACATGTGCGCGGTACTGTGAGACCGTGGAACAGTGAAACGTCAGACGCTGGAGGACACACGCACGAAGGCAGAGAGGGACGCACGACAAGTGAAAGGACGGGAGGCGGAGACAGAGGAGAGGGAGGGACGAACGACGAGAAGGACGACGGAGGGCACGGCTATACCTGGGTGCCTGGATATACCCGACCCTGGTCGCGTCCCGATGCGTGCCGGCGCGGTCTGGAAAGAGGCCATTCTCAGGCAGTCCCAGACGGCGCCAGCGAGAGTCGTGGCGTGACTGGCCCCCTACGCCCCGTTCCCCCCCTCCCCCCCAGGCACGCTCTGTTCTCGCCAGGGGATGCGAGGTCTCTTCTCGGGCAGGGGCCCTCGGACGAGGCAGCGCAGAGAAGGGCGAGGCGGGGCAGGGACGAGGAGGGGCCGGCAGGAGGAGGTTATGTGCGCACTCATGGTAGCCTTGTTGAGACATGACATCCCAAATTAACGTTGAATTAGTGTTACCTTAATCGGTTCGCGTTCGTCGTGGCGACTTGGTCATCCAATGTGTTCGCTGATGAATGCCCCTGCTGGGCCGTTGGAGGGATGGGTGTGCACTGGGGAGGGGGGGTGGATGGAGTGCACGAGAGCGAGAGGGGCGGAGGCGGAGGGGGCGAGGCAGCGGTGCGGAGCACGTTTTCCGCGACAAGTGATGAGCATGCAGAGCACGCGTCTCGTTGGCCAGACCGCAACCGTCGGGCAGGCGACGGCGGAATATCATGCACCGTCGAAAATGTGGGCTGGATGGTCCCAGCGGAGCGGTCAACCGTGGACGAGTGAACACGCACAATAGATGGACAGGCACGATTATTGCAACGCATCCCCATCGGCAGGAAGACCTCCCCTTTCGAAGGCAGGGCGCTGCACACTGACAAGATAACTACATGAAGCTGTAGCCAGAAGCTGCGCGCACACGTCATGCGTGGGCCGGCAACGAATCCAACCTACTTGGGGGGGCGTCGCAATACCAGACAAGGGTCCTGCTGGTAAAACGTGGGTTGCCACGCAGACCAATTACTGCATTCGATAAGGACGACGTTGAAGTCGACGAGGACGATGACGAACGACAACACAGTGATGTCCTCGACGTGATGATCCTTCACCGTGCCCCCTGGCACGTTGTGGCGTGGTAGAATGCCAACTGCCTGGTCGGCTTTTTGTACTCTGAACAGAGACCCAACCCTGTAGTAGCAGACCGCTGAAGGCATCCCCCTTACATACAAGTCGTGTTCCTGCTAAGTGGGCTTCTGTTCTGCTAAGTGGGCTCCAGATGTGCTTGATCCAGTTGTCAGCTCCGCCTCCTGCTGCTGGTCTTGTTTTTCCTCCTCGTCGTCCTCCTCCTCCTCCACTTCCTCCTCCTCGTCCTCCTCCCCTTCCTTCCTCTTTTCACGTCCTACTAGCCCCTCGTCCTCTCCCTCCTCCTCCTCCTTGCCTTCCACCCTCACCTCCACCCTCCTCCTCCTCCTCCTCCTCCTCCTCCTCCGCCTCCTCCCCCACCACCTCCTCCTCCCCTCCTCCTCCACCACTCCTCCTCCACCCTCCTCCTCCTTGCCTCCTCCTCCCCCCTCCTCCTCCTCCTCCTCCTCCTCCTCCTCTTCCTCCTCCTCCTCCTCCTCATCCTCCTCCTCCTCCTCCTCCCCCTCCTCTGCCTCGTCGCCCTTCGGCGGCCTTCAGCGGCCGTCGGTGGCTTTCGGCAGCCCCTGGCGGCCTTCGGCGGCTTTCGGCGGCCCTCGTCGTGTTCCTGCTAAGTTCGCTTCCGATGTGCTTGATCCTGTTGCCAGCCCCGCCTCCTGCTCCTGGTGTTGCACTGTGGTTCATGCCAAGTTGCACGGAGAGACCTGGAAAACAACTCCACATCCTCCTCATCGCGCTCCTTCTCTCCCTCGCTCTCTCTCTTTCTCTCTCTCTCTCTCTCTCTCTTTCTCTCTCTCTCTCTCTCTCTCTCTCTCTCTCTCTCTCTCTCTCTTTTTATCCCGCATCCCCCACAGTGGAAGCCTCTGTCTCATGCCCATCTGCACTTGCATTTTGCATATGCTGCATTGCACTTGCATGGAATGCCATTGCATTGCATTGCATTGCATTGCATTGCATGGCATTACAACGCATGGGATTGCATTTCTGTTGCGTCACTTCCAATTGCGCTGCGCTGCGTTGCGTTGAGAGTTCCTCGCAACTCTGGGCTCCGAGCTGCCAGGGGCAATGTGGCCTGGCCCATTTCGCCTGACTCATCCTCGCAACTCTGGGATCCAATATGCCACGCGCGAAGTGGTCCAGTCCATTTCGCCTGAGACGTCCTCGCAACTCTGGGCTCAGATATGCCCCTAACCTGAGGATGTCCAGCCCGTTTCGCCTTAGACATAATCGCAACTCTTGGCTCAGACATGCCGAGCGCGAGGTGATCTGGAAAAGCTTATTTCAGACATTCTCGCCTGAGACATTCTCCTCAACTCTGCGAGATGCCGCGCGCGAGGTGGTCTGGCCAATTTCGCCTGAGACATCTTCGCAACTCTGGGCTCCCAGATGCCGCGCGCGAAGAGGTGCGGCCCGGCTCGCTTGAGGATCCTTGCAAATCCGGGCTCATATATGTCCTGGATTGATGTGGTTCGGGCCCATTTCGCCTGAGACCTCCTCGCAGCTCTGGGTTCCGAGATACCTCTCGCGAGGTGGTCTGGCCCATTTTCGCCAGAGGCATCATCGAAACTCTGGAATCGGAAATGCTCTGACTGAGTTGGTCCAGCACGATTCGCCTGTGACATCCTCGCAACACTGGGCTCAGATATGCCCTGACCTGAGGTGGTCTGGCCCCATTCGCCCGGGGCATTCACGCACCTCCGAGATCCGAGATGCCAGGCGCGAGGTGGCCCAGTCAAACTCGCCTCCGACCTCCTCGCAACTCTGGGTTCCGAGATGCCGCGTGCGAAGCGGTCTGGCTAATTTTGCCTGCGACATTTTCGCAACTCTGGGCTCCAAGATGTCGCGCGTGGGCTCAGGGACACTCTGACATAAGGTGGTCCAGCCTGTTTCGCCTGGGACATCCTCGCAACTCCAGGCACAGAAATGCCGCGTGCGAGGTGGTCGGGCCCGTTTGGCCAGAGGCATCATCGAAACTCTGGGATCGGAAATGCTCTGACTGAGTTGGTCCGGCACGATTCGCCTGTGACATCCTCGCAACTCTGGGCTCAAATATGCCCTCACCTGAGGTGGTCTGGCCCCACTCGCCCGGGGCATCCACGCAACTCTGAGATCCGAGATGCCAGGCGCGAAATGGCGCAGTTAAACTCGTTTCAGACCTCCTCGCAACTCTGGGCTCCCAGATGCCGCGTGCGAGAGGTCCAGCTAATTTTGCCTGCGACATCTTCGCAACTCTGGGCTCCAAGATGTCGCGCGCGCGGGCTCAGGGATACTCTGACATAAGGTGGTCCAGCCTGTTTCGCCTGGGACATCCTCGCAACTCCAGGCTCAGAGATGCCGCGTGCGAGGTGGTCGGGCCCGTTTCGCCTGAGACATCCTCGCAACTATGGTCTCTGAACTGTTGTGGCCTGAAGTGATCTGGCCCATGTCGCCAGAGACATCCTCACAACTCTGGGCTCGAAATTGCGACGCGTGAGGTTGTCCGGTCCGGTTCGCCTGAGACATCCTCGCAATTCTGGGCTCAGAGATGCTCCTGACTTGGGGTGATCTGGCCCATTTTCGCCTGAGACATCTTCGCAACTCTGGGCTCAGACATGCTGCGCCCGAGGTCGCTTGGCCAATATGGCCTGATGCATCCCCGCAACTCCGGGCACAGAGATGATGCGCTCGAGGTACTCCGGCCAGATTTGCCTGATCCATCCTCGCAACTCTGGGCTCCAAAATGCCGCGCCAGAGATGGTCGGGCCAATTTCGCCTGAGACCTCCTCGCAACTCAGGGTTCCGAGATGCCGCGCACGAGGTAGTCCAGTCAGTTTTGCCTGAGACATCCTCACAACTGGGCTCCGACGGGGCCAGGCCCAAGCTTCCTCTTACACTACACTGCTGATATCGAGTTGTGCCCCAGGAGGGGTCCAGGCGCCCCTGCCCCGAGGGGGCAGTTAGCCGGCGCCGAGGCGAGAACATGAATTTCGGACACGCCCTGGTACACGATGAAATCTCCAGCGAGAGGAGAACTTCGAGGGCGAGGAGGAGAACCAGGAGAACGAGGTGGGGCGAGAAGAACCAGGAGGAATAACATCAGGAACACGATGGTGATAACGAGGAAAATAAGAGGACGAGGAAGAAGAAATACGAGGAGAAAGAGGAACGGGATGACGGGGGGGGGAGAAGGAGGGGGAGGAGAAGGAGGTTTGGGAAGGGGGAAAGGGCAAGAAGCATGGCAAAGAGGACGATGCCAGCAATGACGACGACTGTGATGATGACAAGGGCGCAGGCAAATCAGGGGCGGGAGGACGATGATTCGGTGGACGCGCAAACAATGTTTGGAGCCGCCCTGGCTCAAAATCGCTGTCGGGGATGCTGGACTGAACCTATAAATCGGTATGTTGGTGATGCTTCTCCGCCTCGTCACCATCCTTGTCCTGGTCCTCTTTCTGCTGCTGCCTCCTCCATCTCCCCCCGTACTCCTCCTGCTCCTCCTTGCAGCCCCCTCTCTCCGACTGTGCGAATGTTGATGCTAAGGACGGTTCTGCGCCTGTCGGTACCAGTATCGCTATCGATACCAGTACCGATGCCGGTACAGGTACCGGTACCGAGCCATGATCGGCATCGGTATTTCAACAGAAGATACAGCCAACACCAACAGCTTTTCGCTTCCGATCGAGCCCCCTGCCCCTGGGGTCTTAGGCGTTTGCCGCATTCTACGCGTTCTCGGCAAGGCCAACCCAGCGGCCCTGCTGAGAGCACGTGGCGCGGCGACCGTCTAGGATCTACACGGCGGCGTCTGCTGAGATGAGGTTTGCGCTGTAGGGGTCTTCCCACCGAGGCACGCGGGTGCCTCTGCTGAGAGGACGTGGGTCTGACCCTGGGATCGTCGTCTGGCCCTGATGAAACAAACTCTACTTGGAGGGCGTCGTCTCATCACGCCCAGCGGGCGATCCCGGGATCAGGCCCGCGCCTTCTCAGCAGAGGCACCCGGGTGCCCCTGCTGAGAAGAGCCTTGCAGCGCAGACTTTCTCAGCAGAGGCCGCCGCGTAGATCTCTTGGGCGTTTGCCGCGGCCTCGGCCGGCCGTCCGCTTCTGCCGCGGCGGGCGGCCGGCCGTTCATCCGATTCGTCTTCATCGCAGTCGTCGCCGTCGTCGTCAGGACCCTCGTCGTTGTCGTCGACGTTATCATCATTATCATCGCCATCGTCGTCATCATCATCATCATCGTCCTTATCATCATCGTGGTCATCGTCATCACCACCGTGCTCATCATCAAATTCACTCGCAATCAACTTCATGACGAATCATTGCAAACGTTGTCGTCCTCACCTTGAGCGCCGATGCCGTTGTGATATATTGCAGTCGTCATGGTCGGCGGGTCGCCGCCATCGTTGCGATCCACCTCGTCACGGCAATCATACTATTCATCTTCATCCTCCGCTGTATATTCCTCTGCCTTCTGATACTCTGCGCATCTGCGGCCCATCTGATCCTCTTTAATTCATCCTTGGACAAGCGTGGAAAGTGAGGAGCGAGAAGTGTGTGTGTGGGGGGGGGACGGCGGGCGAGACGTGAGAAAAGAGCAGGACGTGGAGGAGCAGCGGAGGGATGGGGGATGTGAGGGGCAGCAGTAGCAGAAGGATGACGCGGAGCAGCGACGAAGGAGGAATATATTAAGGCCAGGGTCCAGCATCCTCATCAGCGACTCTAGATTTAATGTGGCTTCAAAACTTGTTCTCGTCCTCCGAGTCACCGTCCTCCTGTTCCTGATTTGCGTGCGCCCTTGTCGTTATCAATGTCGTCGTCGTTGTTTATGTCGCCGTCCTCATCGTGTTTCTCGCCGCCCACCCTCCTACGCAACCTCATCGCCCTCCCTTCTCCTCCGCATCCTCATGCCGTTCCTCCGACTTCTCGCCGTTACTTTCCTCCTCCTCCTCTTTATCATCATTCTCATCATCGTGCTCCTGATGCTCTTCCTCATCCGGGTTCTCCTCGCCCCTCCTCGTACTCAAAGTTATCCTTCTTGCCTTCATATTTCTCCTTTCGCCGGAGATTTCCTCAACATATATATATATATATATTCTGGCCTGGCGCTCCCGCCTGAGACGTCCTTCCACATGAATCAGAAATCCGGCTCTCGCCTCGGCACGGTTAACTGCCCCCTCGGGCCAAGGGCGGTTGAACCCCTCCTGGAAGACGACTCGATAACTAGTCGTGTGGTCCTGGCACGTCTGGGAGCCCTTTTGCGAGGATGTCTCAGGCGAACGGGTTGGGCCACCTCGCGCGCCACATCTCGGAGCCCAGTGTTGCGAAAAGGTCTCAGGCGAAACTGGCCGGGCTACCTCAATTCAAGGCATCCTTGAACCTGGCCAGACCACCTCGCGCGCAGCGTCTCTGAGGCTGGAGTTGCGAGGATGCCTCAGGCGAAGCGCGCCGGCCAACCCTCTCGTCGTCTGCCAACACTGCTCCCAGAATTGCGAGGATGTCTCGGGGAAAGTTGGCCAGACTTTCGCGCGCGGCATGGAGGAACCCAGAATTCCGAGGATGTCGGAGGCGAAAATGGTTAAACCACCCTGCGCGCGACATCTAGGAGCCCAGAGTTGCGAGGATACCTCAGGCGAAACAGGCTGGACCACCTCGCGCCTGGCATCTCGGAGACCAGAGTTGCGAGACTGTCCCAAGCGAACTGGGCCGGACCACCTCAAGTCAGGGCATATCTGAGTTTGGAGTTGCGAAAATGTTTCAAGCGAATCGGGCCGGACCAAATCAGGTCAGAGCATCTCCAATCCCAGAGCTGCGATGATGTCTCGGGCGAGAATGTCCAGACCGTTTCGTGCGCGGCATGTCTGAGTCTTAACCCAGAACTGCAAGGGGGTCTCAGGCAAAATGGGCCAGACCACCTCGCGAAAGGCATCTCTGAGCCCAGAGTTGCGAGGATACCTCAGTCGAAACGGGCTGTACCACATCAAGTCAGGGCGTATCTGAGCCCAGTGTTGCGAGGATGCTCAGGCCAGCCCGGCCGCACCATCTCGCGCACGGCATCTAAGCCCAGAGTTGCGAAGATATCTCAGGCGGAACTGGCCAGACCACCTGGCGCATGGCATCTGGGAGCTCAAATTTGCGGCGAAGATGTCTCAGGCGAAACGGACCAGGTCACCTCAGGTTAAGGCATCTCTGAGGCCAGAGTCGCGAGAATGTCTGAGGCAAAATTGTCTGGTTCACCTCGCGCGCGGCATGTCTGAGCCCAGACTTGCGAGGATGTTTAAGGCGATTTGGACTGGACCTGCTCAGGTCACGACATCTCTTAGTCCAGAGTTGCAAGGATGCCTATGGCTTCCACTGTAGGGGCCAGCGAGCCTCGCAAAGTCACCGACCTCGGTGATCGGTGACCTGCCAGGGCCTCCAAAAAGCCTCGCGAGGTCACCGACGTCGGCGACCTCCCGGGGCCCTCAACGGGCCTCGCGAGGTCACCGACCTCGGTGACTTGCTAGCGCCTCCAGCGGGCCACGCAAGGTCACTGGCCTGTGTTCGATATACGGTCACATGCCGGGGGGTCCAAAGAGCAAAGCAAGGTCTCAGTGACATGCCGGGGCCTTCAACGGGCCCCATTGAGGACAACCGACACTCGGAGACCTTCGTGCTTTCAGCGGCTTGCGCAAGGCCACCGGCCCTGTATTTGAGACTAAAGATACCTGCCATGGCGCCAAAGAGCCTCCCGCCGAACACCGACTCGGTGACCTCAGGACCACCGGGCCCCAACGGTGCCTCGCGGATGTCCCCGACCTCGGTGTACCTCCCGTAGGCCTGCCAGCTGTGCCACTCAAGGTCACGGCCGTTTTTGACAATCTGATGCCTGCCATGAAAAAAAGGTTTCCGAACGAAAAGAAGCCTCGGCAAGGTCACGTACCTCGTTGACCTTTCCGTGGCTTCAAGGCCTCGGGCCACCAACGGGCCTCGCATGTCACCCTTCGGTGGCCCGCCCAGGCCTCCAAAGGGCCTCGCGAGGTCACCAACCTCGGTGACCTGCCGGGGCCTCGGCATCGTCGTCATCGTCGTCGTCGCCGTCGTCGTCGTCGCCCCCGTCGTCTTCGTCGTCGCCGCCGTCGCCGCCGCCGTCGTCGTCGTCGCACTATAGAACCATTCTCGCGCGCTGGACACTGGGCACCGGATACCAGACACCGGACACTTGACACCCGACACCGGGCCTTGGACACCGGGCACCGGGCATCGGGCACCGGACACTAGACAACGGACGCCAAACATTGGACACCGGGCACCGGACACATGACATTGGACACCGGACACCGGACACCGGACTCTGGACACCGGCCCCGGACGTCGATGATGATGTTTATGTTGGTGTTGATGGCGACTACGGTAATGAGTGCGATGGATGCAGACGACGACGACGACGACGACGGTGATGATGATTACGGTGATGACGAAGCTGTCAATGAAGTTGACCATGCCATGATGATGATGACGATGATGATGACGACGATGATGATGATGACGATAAGGATGTCGGTGGTGATGATGGTGATGATGGTGATGATGATGGTGGTGGTGGTAGTAGTGATGATGGTGATGGTAGTGATGATGGTTATGATGGTGATGATGATGATGATGATGATGGTGATGACGGTGATGATGGTGATGGTGATGATGGTGATGATAATGACGATGACGATGCTGGTGATGATTATGATGATGTTGATGCCGCTGCTGACGATCATAGCGAGTATTACGCTTTGATGACTGTGAAGGTGGGGGAGGAGGAGGAGGAAGAGGGAGGAGGAGGAGACGAGGAGAAGGAGGCGGAGAAGGAGGACGGGTCGTCGTCGCGGTCTTCGTCGTCGTCGTCGCCTTCATCGTCGTCGTCGTCGTCGCCTTCATCGTCGTCGTCGTCGTCCTCGCCCTCGTCGTTTTCGTCTCCCTCGTCGCCCTCGCAGAGGTCCAGCAAGACAGATTGAACACTATTTAAA
>CAUYUJ010014570.1:366597-393885 GCA_963575745.1 Prorocentrum cordatum | reverse complement strand
ACTCCACAGGGGGGTCCGGGCAGGTGTTGGGGCGTTTCCGGGCGGCATGAGCCGGGCTCGTTTTTCACCAACAGTCACACACTTCGCGCTCTTCGCCTTCCCAGAACTCCATTCCCAGGCCACATTCTGGGGGGCCGGATGCAACTGTAGGCCACTTCGTGCTCTTCGACATCCCAGAACGCCATTCCCGGGCCACATTTGGGGGGGCCGGATGCAACTGTAGGCCACTTCGTGCTCTTCGACATCCCAGAACGCCATTCCCGGGCCACATTCTGGATGCCCGGAGCCAACTGTAGGCCACTTCGTGTTCTTCCATTTCCCAGAACTCCATTCCCGGGCCACATTTTGGATGCCCGGAGCCAACTGTAAGCCACTTCGTGCTCTTCGAGTTCCCAGAACTTCATTTCTGGGCTACATTTTGGATGCCCAGAGCCAACTCTAGTCCACTTCCTGGTCTTCGAGTTCCCAGAACTCCACTGCCGGGCAACATTTTGAATAGCCAGACGCTTCATATTCCTTCCGCCACAGCTGTGTTTGGTTCAGGACTTGCTAGTGACACTGCAGTCCTCTGCATTCAATTGGCCACTCCATTCATTCACTGCAGTCCACTGAGTTTTGATTGCAATGGCGTTCCCCTGGCCGTACCCCCATGTCCAACGTTCATCCGCAGCCTCTGCTCCGCGAGGCTAGTCCGAAGTGTCGCCGCCTCGCGGTGCTTCTCAGCCTGCGCCGCCTCGCGGTGCTTCTCAGCCTGCGGAGGAAGGTGGACAGACGCCTGGTTCTGGCGCTGTGCAGCCTGCGTCTTTCACGGTCGCCTCGTTCAATTTCGGGTTCGAACAGGGCATGATGACTGGTAAGCAGGCGGCCACTCACTGCGCTAACTTCGGAAGGTCGTGCGCCAAGATAGTGGAGACCGCTGATGCTGATATGGTCTGTGGCTGCGAGGTCGGTGCGTTCCGTGAAGGCTTTCGCCGAGCAGGGATCAACGTGACAGAGATCCTCAGTAAGCCTTTCGGTGATGGCATTCGCTTCTCGGAGGTCGACAACTACTTGACTCTCTGGGGGTTCCGCGGTGCTTCTCAGCCTGCGGAACTGAATCTGTGCGAAGACAGCAAAGTTTACAGGCCTCCTAGCGGCCGAGATATTGATGCTGTTATTTCACATTTTGAGGTGAACAAACCAGGCCATGACAAGTTCCACGTGGTGAACGCCAACATGCACATCGTGTGCGGCAAGAAACCGCCGAGCATCCAGACTCGAAAGCGGACAGTTCGCCATCTCCGCTTGCACCTGGACGGCCTGGCCAAGATTCTTGAGTATCTAAACGAGGCAGTCGTTGTGCTTGTAGTCGGCGACGACAACCTCACTTTCCAGGAGGCGCGGGAGGCTTACCAGCGCGAGCAGAACGACGAGAAGGTATGGGAGGTCCATGCAACTCCGGCCGACCTCAAAGGCGACCACGTCGCGGTCTGCGGAGCAGTCGCCCGTTTCTGCTCCATTGCCGTTGGCGCGTCTTTTACGGATCGTGGCATGCGCAACGACGCACACGATGCGGTGGCGGTTGTGCTCACTCCCCCTGGTGCTATTCAGCCCGGGGAGAGCAAGAGGCGGAAGATTGTCGTCGAAAACGTCTCCGACGCCGACGTCAGCGTACAGGCGGACGCCGAGTCTTCTGTGCATTGGGATCGGTCGCCGAGTTCTACTCCTCCGCTTCCACCGACTTCACCGGGTGATCCCGACTACGTCGAGGATGTCGTTCAGAATCGCGCGAACGACTTGCACAGGGAGCTGAGGCAGCTTTGGGACGACAGGTACGACGAGGAGTACGATCCGAAAGTCCTCCATCATCTCAGTCTCTTGCTTTTCAAAAAGAGGAAGTCCACGGGGCCAGCGGACACTGATCCAGCTGGCGCTCCTCAGCCTGGCTCGGAATATGACACGGCCTTTGCGTCTCAGGAGGAGACTGGCCGAGCCATTCTCTCTGTCCTTAAGCTTCGACATGACTTTCTGCGGAGCAAGAACATCGACGACATGCGTTACGTTCTCACGGAGCCTGAGCGCCAGGAATTGGTCAGAGTAGCTCGCGACCAGCACGAGCAGTCGCGGCAGCAGCGTGCGCTTCAGGAACGGGATATCGAAAAGGGAAAAGCGAAAGGCAAGTCTGCGCCACAAGGGGGCCATGCGGTTCCGAAGGGTCCGAACAAAGGGCCAGGCGGTAAGAAAGGTTCTCACGGTGCTTCTCAGCCTGCGGGAAAAGGTGGCCAGGCCAAGGGTGCAGGTCTGGGTAGCGTCGCCAAGTTTGTGAAAGACCAGAAGCGTAAGCGGTGGCATCGCCATTTGCAACGTGTGGCCGGTGCTAAACAGATCTGGGAGGTGCTGGCCTTCTCAGGGCGCTTCGACGTTGATTGGTTAACGCAAGCGTTGCAAGCTGATCACAGTGAGGGCCGTGATGCAGCAGTTCACGAGGAAGCTCTGCGGCAACAGCGGCGCCGGCTGCACCACCAGAAGGCCGAGGCCATCGCGCGCTACAACGAGGGGGAGCGGCTTTCCCTCCATCTGTCTGCCCAGGCTGGCCTGGCAAAGCCGAACTTCACGCGCAGGCAGCAGGACGTGTTGCAGATGTTTGAGAGCGGAGCGCTGCTTCAAATCCGCAACCAAGCGATTCTGGCGTGCGGGCACGGCCGTCTGTTCAGGGGCGATGGCGACTACCTGGACATCGGCGGCAGCACGGGCGGTGGCTCCAGCCGCATCATCGATTCTTGGCAGCCGCCGGACTGGCGTGACTTCCTCCAAGACGATCAGGACATCTGAGTTTTGCAAGTCTCTCTGCCCGCGGTGCTTCTCAGCCTGCGGTCTGCCGCTCTCCAGCTGCGGTCTCGAGCAGTAGTGTTCGAAGGCATGCGAGTTCCTGCGGTGCTTCTCAGCCTGCAGGTTTCGCAGCCTGCGCTCTGCAGTACAAGTGCTTTTCAGCATGCGACATCCTGCGGTGCTTCTCAGCCTGCAGGGTTCGCAACGTGCGGTTTGCAATGCATTCCTTTTCAGTATGCGAGTTCCTGCGGTGTTTCTCAGGCTGCAGGGCTACGAGGCTCTTCGCTTCGATGCCAATGTTTTCAGACACCGTAGCTCCGTTCCGTAAACGTCTTCCAAGAGCCGCTCGCAACCTTTTGCAGCTGGCTGTCTGCACGCTTCGCCGGCTTTTGCTGCGCGGACAATATTCTCACACGCGTCAGCGCCGTTTGTAGGCGTCAGAACAACATGTAGACATTCACGAAGGGCTCAGTCTGTATATCGTCACATCATTACATACGCAGTCGTCGAACACATCGGTGTACATTCAGCGCTTTGTCCTTCTAGCTGGGTTGCTTCGTGCTGAGGCTGAGGCTGATGCAGGCCGAGGCTGAGGCAGGCTGAGGCTGAGGCCGAGGCCGACGGCAGACTGAGGCTGAGGCTGAAGCAGGCTGAGGCTGAGGCAGAGGCAGGCTGAGGCTGAGGCTGAATCTGAGGCAGGCTGATGCTGAGGCAGGCTGAGGCTGAGGCTGAGGCTGATGCAGGCTGAGGTTGAGGCAGTCTGAGGCTGAGGCCGAAGCTGAAGGCAGACTGATGCTGAGGATGTAGCAGGCTGAGGCTGAGGCTGAGGCAGGCTGAGGCTGAGGCAGGCGGAGGCTGAGGCTGAGGCAGGCTGAGGCTGAGGCTGTGACTGCGACTGCCGTTGCCGCTGCGACTGTCATCGCGAATGCGACTACGACTGCGAGAACAGCAGAACTCTACAACTGGATTCTCATTTGAATCTTAAGGGGAATGCTTCCAGATATGCTCCTACACATCGCTGTTAGGTTGCTTTGCCGGGATAATTACCTAACAGCGAAGACTGATAGGTTTCTAGTGGTGTCAAAAGAGCTCACAGATCACTCCACAGGGGGGTCCGGGCAGGTGTTGGGAGTTGCCGGGCGGCAGGGTGCCGGGCTCGTTTTTCGCCAACAGTCACACACTTCGTGCTCTTCGACTTCCCAGAACTCCATTCCCAGGCCACATTCTGGAGGGCCGGATGCAACAGTCATACACTTCGTGCTCTTCGAGTTCCCAGAACTCCATTCCCGGGCCACATTCTGGAGGGCCGGATGCAACAGTCACACACTTCGTGCTCTTCGAGTTCCCAGAACTCCATTCCCGGGCCACATTTTGGATGCCCGGAGCCAACTGTAGGCCACTTCGTGCTCTTCTATTTCCCAAAACTCCATTCCCGGGCCACATTTTGAATGCCCGGAGCCAACTGTAGGCCACTTCGTGCTCTTCGAGTTCCCAGAACTCCATTCCCGGGCCACATTTTGAATGCCCGGAGCCAACTGTAGGCCACTTCGTGCTCTTCGAGTTCCCAGAACTCCATTTCCGGGCCACATTTTGAATGCCCGGAGCCAACTGTAGGCCACTTCGTGCTCTTCGAGTTCCCAGAACTCCATTCCCGGGCCACATTTTGAATGCCCGTAGCCAACTGTAGGCAACTTCGTGCTCTTCGACTTCCCAGAACTCCCATTCCTGGGCCACATTTCAGCAGGGGCAAGAGCACGACGAGGAGGAGGACGAGCAAGACCAGGAGGACGAGGACGAGCAGGAGCAGGACGAGGAGCAGGAGGAGCAGGAGAAGAAGGACGAGCAGGAGGAGGAGGAGGAGGACGAGCAGGAGGAGGAGGACGACCAGGAGGAGGAGGACGACCAGGAAGAGGAGGAGGAGGAGGAGGAGGAGGGGAGGGGGAGGAGTACCAGGAGGAGGAGGAGGAGGAGGAGGAGGAGGAGGAAGAGGAGGAGGAGGAGGAGGAGGACGAGGACGAGGAGGAGGAGGAGGAGGGGGGGGGAGAGTACCAGGAGGAGGAGAACGAGGACCACCAGGAGGAGGAGGAGGAGGAGGAGGAGGAGGAGGAGGAGAGAACACCAGGAGGAGAAGGACGAGCAAGACGAGGAGGACGAGAACGAGGACGACCAGGAAGAGGAGGAGGAGGAGGAGGAGGGGAGGGGGAGGACTACCAGGAGGAGGAGGAGGAGGAGGAGGAGGAGGAGGAGGAAGAGGAGGAGGAGGACGAGGAGGAGGAGGAGGAGGACGAGGAGGAGGAGGTGGGGGGAGAGCACCAGGAGGAGGAGAACGAGGACCACCAGGAGGAGGAGGAGGAGGAGGAGGAGGAGGAGGAGGAGAGAGCACCAGGAGGAGGAGGACGAGCAAGACGAGGAGGACGAGAACGAGGACGAGAACGAGGACGAGCAGGAGGAAGAGGAGGAGGAGGAGGAGGAGGAGCAGGAGAAAGAGGAGGAGGAGGAGGAGGAGGCAGGCTGAGGCTGAGGCTGTGAATGCGACTGCCGTTGCCGCTGCGACTGTCATCGCGAATGCGACTACGACTGCGAGAACAGCAGAATTCGACAACTGGATTTTCATCTGAATCTTAAGGGGAATGCTTTCAGATATGCTTCTACACATCGCTGTTAGGTTGCTTTGCCGGGATAATCGTTTTTTGTCGTAATTTTCGAGATCGTTATTGACGAAGACGACGACGACGACGACGACGACGACGACGACGACGACGACGACGACGACGACGAAGACGACGACGACGACGACGAAAACGACGACGACGACGACGACGACGACGACGACGACGACGACGAGCAGGAGGACCCGAGCCGGCTGGCTCGGGGTGCCCGCGTCCCTCTGCATGAGGTTTTTTTATTGTTTGCGCAGGCCGCCGCCCCAGGCGAGGTTCCGGAAGTGGCGGGCCTACCCTTAGTTAGAGAAAGTAGGACCCCAGAACAAGGTGCAGGCCGGAGGCGCTTCCCGTCATCCTCGAGTTCGTCTGGAGGCCGTCTCGAGGCCGTCCTGAGGACATCCTGGGCCGTCCTGGCGGCACCGTGGGTCGTCTTGGGGGCCGTCCTGGGGTCTCTTGGGGGTCTCTTGGGGCGCTTGGGGGGTCCTCTGGGGGGCCTTCGGGGTCTCTCTTGGGCCGTTTGGAGGCCCTCCGCGAGCGATTCCAAGATAATGCTGTTTCGGAATCCCCTCCGGAGCCGATTTTTTGAGGATGTGCCGAGCGAAACGGCCAATTTCCCGGAACCTGACCGGACAAGAACGGGAAGCGTCGCTTGTGCCCACTAGGTGTGCGAAATGTGCTCTGTTGTGTTGGTCTGCCCCGCAGGTCTGTCGTGGCGTGCGTGCGTTTGCGCTTGCGCGTGCGCGTGCGTGGAGTATGTGCATGTGCGTCCGTGCGAGGTGGTCCGCAGCAATGCTCTTTTATGCCGTGCTGGTCTACCGTGCTCCTGCGGTCAGCGTGAACGTATGTTGCCTGTGCGTGTGTGTGTGTGAGAGAGAGCGAAAGTGAGCGTGTGCGTGTGTGTGCGTGTGCCTGTGGGCGTGTGCCTGTGTGTGCGGCTGTGTGCAGCTCTGTGCATGTGTGCGAGCGTGTGTGCAGGGTGTGTGCTGGGCGGGCGAGACGGGGCGGGGCGCGACATGGCCGTTCGAATCGTAGCGGCGTGGTCGTTTGATCAGGGCGTGGCGGGCTGAACCGAGGTGTGGCCGTTTGAACCGAGCCTCGCCACACGTCGCGGCCGTTTGAACCAGGGCGCGAGGCATGATTGTTCGAATTGTAATGGCCTGGCGATCGACGGCCTTGAACCGAGACGAGGCGTGAACGCATCGTGCCGCCTCTGTGTGCTCTCGACGGGAGACCACACAGAGGCAAGGTAACAGGAGCACAGGAGCACAGCAGGCCGCAGCAGCACGGCGGCCTGGAGGGCCCTGGGGTGTAGCCCAAGATGGCCTGCCCCTGTTTTTAATTGTTGTTTTTTCTCTCTCCCTCTCTCTCTCTCTATGTCTCTCTCTTTCTCTGGCTTTAAGCCCCGAAAGCTTCAGCTTCAGCACGGCAGACCAGAACAGCAGACCCGCACGGCAGACCAGCACAACACACCGACACGGCAGACGAGCACGGCAGTCCGGCACGGCAGACCAGCACGGCAGACCAGCACGGCAGCCCATAGGAACATAGCTGACCAGATCATGTCATTGACGCTGCTGTTGTTGGTGATGATCATGTTGCTGCTGATGGTGATGGTGATGCGTACGATGATGATAATGATGATGAGGAGGAGGAGGATGATGATGATGAGTATGAGTATGAGTATGGTGATGATGATGGTGATGATGATGATGATGATGCTGATGATGATGATGATGAGGATGATGATGATGATGATGGACTTCTCGGGGTGCGCTTGGGAGATGTTGGGGTCCTCTGGAGAGCCTTTGGACTAGCAGTTTAAATCTGCGTAGCCGTTGTAACCCGACTATAGTTTTCTTCATCGGTCTGACCGGTTTATCAGCTTACACGGCACAGCGCAGCAACACGACAGACGGCAGCAGCACGGCAGACCAGGATGCAGACCACAGGAGCACGGCAGACCAGAACGGCAGACCAGAACGGCAGACCGCAGGAGCACGGCAGAGCAGCAAAGCTGACCACAGGAGAACGGCAGACCAGCACAGTGTTGTTGCAACAGACGGTGCTGATACACTCTTAATTTATTGAACACGTCCCCAGCGAAATCGTCATGGTCGGCCGTATTGAGGGCACTCTGCGGGTCATCTTTGGGCCGATTTTGTTTTTGGGGGGCCGTACTGATGCCCTCAAAAACGATTCCAAGACGACGTTAGACTCATTGTTTGTTTGATGATTGTTCGGCCGTTTTGAGGGCACTCTTAGAGCATAGTCTGCCGTGCTCCTCGTCTTGGTCTGCCGTGCTCCTCGTCTTGGTCATCCTTTCCGTCGTCTTGAGGGCGCTCTTGGTGCCTGGTCTGCCGTGCTCCTCGTCTTGGTCTGCCGTGCTCCTCTCGGTTTCAAGATGATGTTGCGAACATCTTACTTTTGTGAGGATGTCTCGAGCGAAATGCTCATTTCTGAAATCCGCCAACGAAAAATCCCGTGCAGCGCGGCAACCCATATAGTTAAAGAAAAGATATATTTACTCAAGGATTCAGTCATAGCAGACCAGATCATGTCATTGACGCTGCTGTTGTTGGTGATGGTCATGTTGCTGCTGATGGTGATGGTGATGCGTACGATGATGATAATGATGATGATGAGGAGGAGGATGATGATGAGTATGAGTATGAGTATGGTGATGATGATGGTGATGATGATGATGATGATGATGATGAGGATGATGAGGATGATGATGATGATGGACTTCTCGGGGTGTGCTTGGGAGATGTTGGGGTCCTCTGGAGAGCCTTTGGACTAGCAGTTTAAATCTGCGTAGCCGTTGTAACCCGACTCTCGTTTTCTTCATCGGTCTGACCAGTTTATCAGCTTACACGGCACAGCGCAGCAACACGACAGACGGCAGCAGCACGGCAGACCAGGAAGGCAGACCACAGGAGCACGGCAGACCAGAACGGCAGACCAGAACGGCAGACCGCAGGAGCACGGCAGAGCAGCACAGCTGACCACAGGAGAACGGCAGACCAGCACAGCGTTGTTGCAACAGACGGTGCTGATACACTCTTAATTTATTGAACACGTCCCCAGCGAAATCGTCATGGTCGGCCGTATTGAGGGCACTCTGCGGGTCATCTTTGGGCCGATTTTGTTTTTGGGGGGCCGTACTGATGCCCTCAAAAACGATTCCAAGACGACGTTAGACTCATTGTTTGTTTGATGATTGTTCGGCCGTCTTGAGGGCACTCTTAGGGCATAGTCTGCCGTGCTCCTCGTCTTGGTCTGCCGTGCTCCTCGTCTTGGTCATCCTTTCCGTCGTCTTGAGGGCGCTTTTGGTGCCTGGTCTGCCGTGCTCCTCGTCTTGGTCTGCCGTGCTCCTCTCGGTTTCAAGATGATGTTGCGAACATCTTACTTTTGTGAGGATGTCTCGAGCGAAATGCTCATTTCTGAAATCCGCCAACGAAAAATCCCGTGCAGCGCGGCAACCCATATAGTTAAAGAGAAGATATATTTACTCAAGGATTCAGCCAGAACGTCCCGCTTGCTTCTCGTACCTCGAAGACGCTTCCCGTCATCCGCCAACGAGTTTCGGGATGGAGCCCGTACCCCTTAGTGAGAGAAAATTAAGCCCCAGAACCAACGGTGCACGCTGGAGGCGCTTCCCGTCATCCGCCAACGAAAAATGGGAGCCTTTGGGGGTGCTTAATTCCCCAGAACCAACGGTACACGCCGGAGGCGCTTCCCGTCACCAGGGGAGGTAGGACGGTCCCAGCAGGTCGGAGGCCGTCTTGAGGGCAGCCTGGGCCGTCTTGGGGTCTCCGTGGGCCGTCTCTCCGTGGGCCGTCTTGGGGGCCCCCTGGGGGCCGTTTGGGGTCTCTTGGGGCCCTCCGTGGGCCGTCTTGGAGCCCTCCGGGGGCGACTCCAAGAGGATGTCGGTTCGGAGTCCCTTCCGGAGCCGATTTTTTGAGGATGTCCCGAGCGAAACGGCAAAAAACCTGACCGGACAAGAACGGGAAGCGCAGTTTTTTATCCACCACGTGCGTCAGAGACCGTATTGGCGAGAACGTCAGAGAACATCCCTGTTGCGTTTCCTGGCTTCGGCGCCGTCTTGGAGGTATCTTGGACGCTCTTGGGGCTGTCGTAGCCTCTGGCCTCTCGGGGGCCTCTTGGGGGAGTCTGGGGGGGGGCCTTCGGGGGCTCTATGGGGCGATATGAAGCTCTCAGGGAACTCCTGGAGCCTTTTCGCGCGTTCTGGGGGACTTCTGGCCGCCTCTTTGGAACCCCTGGGGGGCTTCTTGGGGGTCTCTTGGGGCGTTTTGGGCGCTCTGGCGGGCCTCTGGCCGCCCCTTGGGGGCCTCTTGGGGGTCTCTTGGGGCGCTCGGGGGGTCCTCTGGGGGGCCTTCGGGGGCTTTCTTGGGCCGTTTGGAGGCCCTCCGGGAGCGATTCCAAGATAATGCTGCTTCGGAGTCCCCTCCGGAGCCGATTTTTTGAGGACGTCCCGAGCGAAACGGCCAATTTTCCGGAACCTGACCGGACAAGAACGGGAAGCGCCTTTTTTTTATCCACCACGTGCGTCAGAGACCGTATTGGCGAGAACGTCAGAGAAACCCATAAACGCAACAGAACAGACTAAATGATGGCCTGCCGCGCTGGTCTGTCGAGATAGTCTGCTGCCCTGGCCACATCATGGCGTCGACACCGTGCTTTTCTCTCGGCAAACGCGGGCCCTCACCCGTTGTCGCCCAGCCTACTTGTTCTGTTCCAGCCTGTCTTGTCTTTTGTTTGTCCGTCGTCGTCGTCGCGTGCCTTTCCTTTGTCGTGGTCGTCGTTTTCATTATAATCGTCCGCTGTTGCGGTTCTCGCTGTCGCCGTCGTTATCATTTTATGATTGCGGTCGTTTTTCTGATTGTTTTTTTGTTGTTGGATTCCGTGTTCGGTTGGTTTTTGTGTTATGTTTGTGGTCGTTTTCTGTCATCGTTTTTTGTCGTAATTTTCGAGATCGTCATTGACGAAGACGACGACGAAGACGACGACGACGACGACGACGACGACCACGACGACGACGACGACGACGACGACGACGACAACGACAACGACCAAGAGGACCCGTGCCGGCTGGCTCGGGGTGCCCGCGTCCCTCTGCTGCCGCAGGCCGCCGCCAGCGAGTTCCGAAGTGCGGGCCCGTACCCCTTAGTTCGAGAAAAATGAAGCCCCAGAACCAACGGTGCACGCCGGAGGCGCTTCCCGTCATCCTCGAGTTCGTCTGGAGGCCGTCTCGAGGCCGTCCTGAGGACATCCTGGGCCGTCCTGGCGGCACCGTGGGTCGTCTTGGGGGCCGGGGGCTCTTGGGGGTCTCTTGGGGCGCTTTGGGGGTCCTCTGGGGGGCCTTCGGGTTTCTCTTGGGCCGTTCGGAGGCCCTCCGCGAGCGTGCGGTCTGCCGTGCGAACGTGTGGACTGCCGTGCTCATTTGGGGTCTGCCTTGCTCCTTTGTGGTTTGCCGCGCTCCTGTGTGGTCTGCCGTGCTCCTGTGTGGTCAGCCGTGTTCCTGAGGCGTCTACGGTGCTCCTTTGGGGTCTGCCGTACTCATTTGGGGTCTGCCGTGCTCCTGTGGTCGGCCGTGCTCATTTGGGGTCTGCCGCGCGCCTGTGAGATCTGCCGTGCTCCTGTGGGGGAAACGTCAGCGGCGTGCCGTCTTGAGGGCACTCTTAGGGCATAGTCTGCCGTGCTCCTCGTCTTGGTCTGCCGTGCTCCTCGTCTGGCATCCTTTCCGTCGTCTCCCCTCTCCACTTCGCTTTCATTTTTTTTTCATTGCCCTGCCGTTTAAACAGCTACCTCCTTCGGTTATTTTTCTTGATAGGGCGTCGCGCCCGCGCGGCGGCCCTATTCCTCGCGCCGCTCTTGGGGCCTGGTCTGCCGTGCTCCTCGTCTTGGTCTGCCGTGCTCCTCTCGGTTTCAAGATGGTCTTAAACGATAGCCTCCAACACCTCGATTTTTGGAGGATTTCTCGAGCGAAATGGCCATTTTGGGGAACCTGACCGGACAAGAACGGGAAGCGCAGTTTTTTATCCACCACGTGCGTCAGAGACCGTATTGGCGAGAACGTCAGAGAACATCCCTGTTGCGTTTCCTGGCTTCGGCGCCGTCTTGGAGGTATCTTGGACGCTCTTGGGGCTGTCGTAGCCTCTGGCCTCGCGGGGGCCTCTTGGGGGAGTCCCGGGGGGGGCCTTCGGGGGCTCTATGGGGCGATATGAAGCTCTCAGGGAACTCCTGGAGCCTTTTCGCGCGTTCTGGGGGACTTCTGGCCGCCTCTTGGGAGCCCCTGGGGGGCTTCTTGGGGGTCTCTTGGGGCGTTTTGGGCGCTCTGGCGGGCCTCTGGCCGCCCCTTGGGGGCCTCTTGGGGGTCTCTTGGGGCGCTCTGGGGGTCCTCTGGGGGGCCTTCGGGGGCTTTCTTGGGCCGTTTGGAGACCCTCCGGGAGCGATTCCAAGATAATGCTGCTTCGGAGTCCCCTCCGGAGCCGATTTTTTGAGGACGTCCCGAGCGAAACGGCCACACAGGAACACGGCAGACCACACAGGAACACGGCAGACCACACAGGAACACGGCAGACCCCACAGGAGCACGGCAGACTACACACGAGCACGGCAGACCCCAAATGAACACGGCAGACCACAGGAGCACGGCAGACCCCCACAGGAGCACGGCAGACCACACGCTCGCACAGCAGACTCCACAGGAGCACGGCAAACGCCAGGAGCACGGCAGACCACACAGGAGCACGGCAGACCCCACATGAGCACGGCAAATCCCAAATGAGCACGGCAGACCACAAGAGCACGGCAGACCACACAGGAGCACGGCAGGCTCCACAGGAGCACGGCAGACCACAAAGGAGCACGGCAGACCACACAGGAACCCGGCAGACGCCACAGGAGCACGGCAGACGCCACAGGAGCACGGCGGAACCCACAGGAGCACGGCAGACCGCGCGCGGGTACAACATAAACGCGCCTTTCTGTTGTACCCCGAACGCCGCTGGCGTTTCCCCAACAGGAGCACGGCAGATCTCACAGGCGCGCGGCAGACCCCAAATGAGCACGGCCGACCACAGGAGCACGGCAGACCCCAAATGAGTACGGCAGACCCCAAAGGAGCACCGTAGACGCCTCAGGAGCACGGCTGACCACACAGGAGCACGGCAGACCACACAGGAGCGCGGCAAACCACAAAGGAGCAAGGCAGACCCCAAATGAGCACGGCCGTCCACACGTTCGCACGGCAGACCGCACAGGAGCACGGCAGACCCCACATGAGCACGGCAGACTAAGAAGGAGCACGGCAGACCACACAGGAGCACGGCAGACCACACAGGAGCACGGCAGACCACACAGGACATTTGTTTTTGGGGGGCCGTACTGATGCCCTCATAAACGTTTCCAAGACGACGTTAGACTCATTGTTTGTTTGATGATTGTTCGGCCGTCTTGAGGGCACTCTTAGGGCATAGTCTGCCGTGCTCCTCGTCTTGGTCTGCCGTGCTCCTCGTCTTGGTCATCCTTTCCGTCGTCTTGAGGGCGCTCTTGGTGCCTGGTCTGCCGTGCTCCTCGTCTTGGTCTGCCGTGCTCCTCTCGGTTCCTGCGCGCGGTCTGCCGTGCTCCTGTGGGGAGCACGGCAGACCACAGGAGCACGGCAGACCACACAGGAGCACGGCAGACCACACCGCGATTTTAGGAGGATGTCTCGAGCGAAATGGCCATTTTGGGGAACCTGACCGGACAAGAACGGGAAGCGCCGTTTTTTATCCACCACGTGCGTCAGAGACCGTATTGGCGAGAACGTCAGAGAAACCCATAAACGCAACAGAACAGACTAAATGGTGGCCTGCCGCGCTGGTCCGTGCTCCTGTGGGGAGCACGGCAGACCACAGGAGCACGGCAGACCACACAGGAGCACGGCAGACCACACCTCGATTTTAGGAGGATGTCTCGAGCGAAATGGCCATTTTGGGGAACCTGACCGGACAAGAACGGGAAGCGCCGTTTTTCATCCACCACGTGCGTCAGAGACCGCATTGGCGAGAACGTCAGAGAAACCCATAAACGCAACAGAACCGACTAAATGATGGCCTGCCGCGCTGGTCTGTCGAGGTTGTCTGCTGCCCTGGCCACATCATGGTGTCGACACCGTGCTTTTCTCTCGGCCACGCGGGCCCCCACCCGTTGTCGCCCAGCCTATTTTTTCTGTTCCAGCCTGTCTTGTCTTTTGTTTGTCCGTCGTCGTCGTCGCGTGCCTTTCCTTTGTCGTGGTCGTCGTTTTCATTATAATCGTCCGCTGTTGCCGTTCTCGTTGTCGCCGTCGTTATCATTTTATGATTGCGGTAATTTTTCTGATTGCTTTTTTGTTGTTGGATTCCGTGTTCGGTTGGTTTTTGTGTTATGTTTGTGGTCGTTTTCTGTCATCGCTTTTTGTCGTAATTTTCGAGATCGTCATTGACGAAGACGACGACGAAGACGACGACGACGACGACGACGACGACCACGACGACGACGACGACGACGACGACGACGACAACGACAACGACCAGGAGGACCCGTGCCGGCTGGCTCGGGGTGCCCGCGTCCCTCTGCTGCCGCAGGCCGCCGCCAGCGAGTTCCGAAGTGCGGGCCCGTACCCCTCAGTTAGAGAAAATGAAGCCTCAGAACCAACGGTGCACGCCGGAGGCGCTTCCCGTCATCCTCGAGTTCGTCTGGAGGCCGTCTCGAGGCCGTCCTGAGGACATCCTGGGCCGTCCTGGCGGCACCGTGGGTCGTCTTGGGGGCCGGGGGCTCTTGGGGGTCTCTTGGAGCGCTTTGGGGGTCCTCTGGGGGGCCTTCGGGGTTTCTCTTGGGCCGTTCGGAGGCCCTCCGCGAGCGTGCGGTCTGCCGTGCGAACGTGTGGACTGCCGTGCTCATTTGGGGTCTGCCTTGCTCCTTTGTGGTTTGCCGCGCTCCTGTGTGGTCTGCCGTGCTCCTGTGTGGTCAGCCGTGCTCCTGAGGCGTCTACGGTGCTCCTTTGGGGTCTGCCGTACTCATTGGGGGTCTGCCGTGCTCCTGTGGTCGGCCGTGCTCATTTGGGGTCTGCCGCGCGCCTGTGAGATCTGCCGTGCTCCTGTTGGGGAAACGCCAGCGGCGTTCGGGGTACAACAAAAAGGCGCGTTTATGTTGTACCCGCGCGCGGTCTGCCGTGCTCCTGTGGGTTCCGCCGTGCTCATGTGGCGTCTGCCGTGCTCCTGTGGCGTCTGCCGGGCTCCTGTGTGGTCTGCCGTGCTCCTTTGTGGTCTGCCGTGCTCCTGTGGAGTCTGCCGTGCTCCTGTGTGGTCTGCCGTGCTCTTGTGGTCTGCCGTGCTCATTTGGGATTTGCCGTGGTCATGTGGGGTCTGCCGTACTCCTGTGTGGTCTGCCGTGCTCCGGTGGTCTGCCGTGCTCCTTTGGGGTCTGCCTTGCTACTGTGAGGTCTGCCGTGCTCCTGTGTGGTCTGCCGTGCTCCTGTGGTTTGCCTTGCTCCTGTGGGGTCTGCCGTGTTCCTGTGGGGTCTGCCGTGCTCCTGTGAGGTCTGCGGTGCTCTTGTGTGGTCTGCAGTGCTTCTGTGGTCTGCCGTGCGCATTTGGGATCTGCCGTGCTCGTGTGGTGTCTGCCGTGCTCCTCAACTCGTTGTTCACGTACCCCAATAATGCGTGCTCTCTGTGGCTGCCGTCCCACTGCATGGGAGTAATGACGTTTTCTTATGCTCCGGTGGGTCTGCCGTGCTCATGTGTGGTCTGCCGTGCTCCTGCGCGGTCTGCCGTGCTCCTGTGGCGTCTGCCGTGCTCCTGTGTGGTCTGCTGTGCTCCTGTGGTCTGCCGTGCTCATTTGGGGTTTCCCGCCAGCTTGTGGGGTCTGCCGTGCTCCTGTGGGGGAAACGCCAGCGGCGTTCGGGGTACAAGAAAAGGCGCGTTTATGTTGTACCTGTGCGCGGTCTGCCGTGCTCCTGTGGGGATTGCCGTGCTCCTGTGTGGTCTGCCGTGCTCCTGTGTGGTTTGCCGTGCTCCTGTGGTCTGCCGTGCTCCTTTGTGGTTTGCCGTGATCCTGTGGGGTCTGCCGTGCTCCTGTGGGGTCTGCCGTGCTCCTGTGAGGTCTGCGGTGCTCTTGTGTGGTCTGCAGTGCTTCTGTGTCTGCCGTGCTCATTTGGGATCTGCCGTGCTCGTGTGGTGTCTGCCGTGCTTAAACCCTATTTTTTAAAGACAAGATAATTTACTCAAAGGATTCAGCCAAGAACGTTACCCGCTTGTGTTCGGCCGTCTCTGAGCGGCCACTCTTAGGGCATAGTCTGCCGTTGCCTCCTCGGTCTTGGCCTTGCCGTGATTCCTCGTCTTGGTCATCCTTTCCGTCGTCTTGAGGGCGCTCATGGTGCCTGGTCTGCCGTGCTCCTCGTCTTGGTCTGCCGTGCTCCTCTCGGTTCCTAAGCCTGGTCTGCCGTGCTCCTCGTCTTGGTCTGCCGTGCTCCTCTCGGTTTCCTGCGCGCGTGTGGGGTCTGCCGTGCTCCTGTGTGGTCTGCCGTGCTCCTGTGGGTTGCCTTGCTCCTGTGTGGTCTGCCGTGCTCCTTTTGGGTCTGCTCTGCCGTGCTCCTGTGGGGTCTGCCGTGCTCCTGTGGGGTCTGCCGTGCTCTTGTGTGGTCTGCCGTGCTCCTTTGTGGTCTGCCGTGCTCCTGTGTGGTCTGCCGTGCTCCTGTGTGGCCTGCCGTGCTCTTGTGTGGTCTGCCGTGCTGCTCTGTTGGTCTGCCGTGCTCTTCTGCCGTGCTCTTCTGTGGTCTGCCGTGCTCCTATGGGGTCTGCCGTTGTTCGGCCGTCTTGAGGGCACTCTTAGGGCATAGTCTGCCGTGCTCCTCGTCTTGGTCTGCCGTGCTCCTCGTCTTGGTCATCCTTTCCGTCGTCTTGAGGGCGCTCTTGGTGCCTGGTCTGCCGTGCTCCTCGTCTTGGTCTGCCGTGCTCCTCTCGGTTCCTAAGCCTGGTCTGCCGTGCTCCTCGTCTTGGACTGCCGTGCTCCTCTCGGTTCCTACGCGCGGTCTGCCGTGCTCCTGTGAGGAGCACGGCAGACCACAGGAGCAAGGCAGACCACACAGGAGCACGGCAGACCACACCTCGATTTTTTGAGGATGTCTCGAGCGAAATGGCCGTGGTCTGCCGTGCTCCACACGGGAGCACGGCAGACCACCTGCTCATTTTCTGAGGACGTCCCGAGCGAAAACGTCATTTTTGACATAAGAGGTTCTAAAACACCTCTGTCGGCATCTCATTTTTTCGAGGATGTCTCGAGCGAAACGCTCATTTTTCATGCATAACAAAAATTTTTGATATTTTTCAACATCCCGATTTTTTGAGGATGTCTCGAGCGAAACCGTCATTTTTAACATAAGACGTCTTAAACGATAGCCTCCAACACCTCGATTTTTCGAGGATGTCTCGAGCGAAATGGCCATTTTGGGAACCTGCAATAAAGCAACCGGACAAGAACGGGAAGCGCCGTTTTTTATCCACCACGTGCGTCAGAGACCGTATTGGCGAGAACGTCAGAGAAACCCATAAACGCAACAGAACAGACTAAATGGTGGCCTGCCGCGCTGGTCTGTCGAGGTAGTCTGCTGCCCTGGCCACATCATGGTGTCGACACCGTGCTTTTCTCTCGGCCACGCGGGCCCCCAACCGTTGTCGCCCAGCCTACTTTTTCTGTTCCAGCCTGTCTTGTCTTTTGTTTGTCCGTCGTCGTCGTCGCGTGCCTTTCCTTTGTCGTGGTCGTCGTTTTCATTATAATCGTCCGCTGTTGCCGTTCTCGCTGTCGCCGTCGTTATCATTTTATGATTGCGGTCGTTTTTCTGATTGTTTTTTTGTTGTTGGATTCATGTTCGGTTGGTTTTTGTGTTATGTTTGTGGTCGTTTTCTGTCATCGTTTTTTGTCGTAATTTTCGAGATCGTTATTGACGAAGACGACGACGACGACGATGACGACGACGACGATCTGCCTTGCTTCTGTGGCGTCTGCGGTGCTCCTGTGGTCTGCCGTGCTCCTTCTTGGTTTGCCGTGCTCCTGTGTGGTCTGCCGTGCTCCTGTGCGGTCTTCCGTGCTCCTGTGGTCTGCCGTGCTCCTTTGGGGTCTGCCGTGCTCCTGTGGAGTGTGCCGTGCGAACGTGTGGTCTGCCGTGCTCCTGTGTGGTCTGGCGTGCTCCTGTATGGTCTGCCGTGCTCTTGTGTGGTGTGCCGTGCTCCTGTGTGGTCTGCCGTGCTCCCGTGGGGTCTGCCGTGTCCTGTGTGGTCTGCCGTGCTCCTGTGTGGTCTGCCGTGCTCCTGTGTGGTCTGCCGTGCTCCTTCTTGGTCTGCCGTGCTCATGTGCGGTCTGCCGTGCTCCTGTGCGGTCTGCCGTGCGAACGTGTGGACTGCCGTGCTCATTTGGGGTTTTCCTTGCTCCTTTGTGGTTTGCCGCGCTCCTGTGTGGTCTGCCGTGCTCCTGTGTGGTCAGCAGACCCAGGGCTGAGGGAAGGCTGGAGCAGTGCTCTGGTGGTCCTTCACCCGCCCAGCTCCGTCCCCTCCCACTCTGGACCGATCTTGCGGGAAGCTGGCTTGTGCAGCGCATCGCGCGTCGGCCGCCAGCCCAGGTGCCGGCCCGGGCGTTCGGTTCGAGCGCCGGCCTGGGTGCCGGAATCGGCCCGGAAGGGGTTCCAGGGCGCCGGGAGCAGAAAATCAATATTTTCGAAAGAAAAATATGTCTTGGAGTGGCCTTTTTCCGCACCGCCTCGGAATTCAATTTTCCGGCGCCGGCCGGCGCCGGAACCGGCCCGGGCGCTGGCCCGGGTGCTGGCCCAGGCGTTCGGCTCGAGCGCCGGCCCGGGTGCCGGAAGCGGCCCGGAAGGGTTCCCGGGCGCCGGGAGCAGAAAATCAATATTTTCGAAAGAAAAATATGTCTTGGAGTGGCCTTTTTTCCGCACCGCCTCGGAATTCAATTTTCCGGCGCCGGCCGGCGCCGGAACCGTCCCGGGCGCTGGCCGGGGTGCTGGCCCAGGCGTTCGGCTCGAGCGCCGGCCCGGGTGCCGGAAGCGGCCCGGAAGGGGTTCCCGGGCGCGGGGAGCAGAAAATCAATATTTTCGAAAGAAAAATATGTCTTGGAGTGGCCTTTTTTCGGCACCGCCTCGGAATTCAATTTTCCGGCGCCGGCCGGCGCAGGAACCGGCCCAGGCTGCCGTGCTCCTGTGTGGTCAGCCGTGCTCCTGAGGCGTCTACGGTGCTCTTTTGGGGTCTGCCGTACTCATTTGGGGTCTGCCGTGCTCCTGTGGTCGGCCGTGCTCAATCGGGGTCTGCCGCGCGCCTGTGAGATCTGCCGTGCTCCTGTTGGGGAAACGCCAGCGGCGTTCGGGGTACAACAAAAAGGCGCGTTTATGTTGTACCCGTGCGCGGTCTGCCGTGCTCCTGTGGGTTCCGCCGTGCTCCTGTGGCGTCTGCCGTGCTCCTGTGGCGTCTGCCGGGCTCCTGTGTGGTCTGCCGTGCTCCTTTGTGGTCTGCCGTGCTCCTGTGAGTCTGCCGTGCTCCTGTGTGGTCTGCCGTGCTCTTGAGGTCTGCCGTGCTCATTTGGGATTTGCCGTGCTCATGTGGGGTTTGCCGTACTCCTGTGTGGTCTGCCGTGCTCCGGTGGTCTGCCGTGCTCCTTTGGGGTCTGCCTTGCTACTGTGGGGTCTGCCGTGCTCCTGTGTGGTTTGCCGTGCTCCTGTGGTTTGCCTTGCTCCTGTGTGGTCTGCCGTGCTCCTTTTGGGTCTGCTCTGCCGTGTTCCTGTGGGGTCTGCCGTGCTCCTGTGGGGTCTGCCGTGCTCTTGTGGGGTCTGCCGTGCTCTTGTGTGGTCTGCCGTGCTCCTTCGTGGTCTGCCGTGCTCCTGTGTGTGTCACTTTGTGTGGTTTGCCATGTTCACTGATCCTGAATGCTTTGCCGTGCTCCTGTGTGTTCTGCCGTGTTCCCGTGTGGCCTGCCGTGCTCTTGTGTGGTCTGCCGTGCTCCTGTTGGTCTGCCGTGCTCTTCTGTGGTCTTGCCGTGCTCCTGTGGGTTGTGGGGTCTGCCGTGCTCTTGTGTGGTCTGCCGTGCTCTTTGTGGTCTGCCGTGCTCCTGTGTGGTCTGCCGTGCTCCTGTGTGGCCTGCCGTGCTCTTGTGTGGTCTGCCGTGCTCCTGTTGGTCTGCCGTGCTCTTCTGTGGTCTGCCGTGCTCCTATGGGGTCTGCCGTTGTTCGGCCGTCTTGAGGGCACTCTTAGGGCATAGTCTGCCGTGCTCCTCGTCTTGGTCTGCCGTGCTCCTCGTCTTGGTCATCCTTTCCGTCGTCTTGAGGGCGCTCTTGGTGCCTGGTCTGCCGTGCTCCTCGTTCTCGGGAACCCATCTGCCCCTCGACGGATCACCGTTGCCAGAGAGAATCGCAACCACTTTGTACCTGTGTTACCTTACCCTCACAATACTGAAGGCGGGCGCTGGTTGCCCTGGTGAGCGGATAGCGCGATTGCGATGTGGGCTATCAAGTGCACTTTGCTGACTGTCCGAAATCTTAGTGCATTTGGTGTGAGTAAGGCTTTTTACCCAAAGACGTCGATAGGAGCGCCTACTCTTCGCCGCGCGTTCTGAGTTCGAGCGAACGTTATTGAAACGCGCGCTTAGCACGGTATGTCTGCTTTATATACGGTGGTGATGCTTTCAACCCACTGGCGCTCCGTGGTGCCACCGTGACATGCATAATTGCGGCTTGCATTGCACACGACGGAATCTCAAAAAAAAAAAAAAAAAAACCCATTGTTCTGTGCATCGCGCTCCTTTGTGAGATTCTGTACCAGATATCGGAGCACCGCATACGATGCAGGAGCACGGCAGAACACACAGAACGCACAGGAGCGCGGCTGTATGCACAGGAGCATGGCAGACTGTACAGTAACACGGCGGAACATACTGAAGTACAGCAGAACGCACACAACACAACGGAGCACGGCATAACGGACAGGATCACGGCAAACTCCACAGGAGCACGGCATACCATACAGGACTACAGCAGACCACGCATGAGCACGGCAGACTACGCACGAGCACGGCAGACCACAGGAGGACGGAGGATTACACAGGAGCAAGGCAGACCACAGGAGCACGGCAGACCCCAAAGGAGCACGGCAGACCACACAGGACACGGCAGACTCCACGGGAGCACGCCAGACCACACAGGAGCACGGCAAACCACACACGAGCACGGCAGACCAGACAGGAGCACGCCAAACCACACAGGAGCACGGCAGACCACACGTTCGCACGGCAAACTCCACAGGAGCACGGCAGACACCAAAGAAGCACGGCAGTGGTGGTGCTGGTTTGGTCCCCTCGGGATACCGCATTGACGTGTTGCTGGTTTGCCCCCCCCAGGATACCTTCTTGACGTGTTGCTGGTTTGTCCCCTCAGCACCTTCTTGACGTGTTGCTGGTTTGCCCCCTCAGGATGACTTCTTGGCGAGTGGCTGGTTTTGCCTCAGGGTAACTTATTGAAGTGTTGGTGGTCGACCACCTCAGCACCTTCTTGGCGTGTTGCTCGTTTGCCCCCCTCAGGATAACCTTTGACGTGTTGCTGGTTTGCCCCGTCAGGATAACTTCTTCACGTGTTGCTGGTTTGCCCCCCTCAGCATCTTTTGGACCTGTGGCTGGTTTGCCCCCTCAGGATAACTTCTTGACGTGTTGCTGGTTTGCCCCCCCAGGATAACTTCTTGACGTGTTGCTGGTTTGCCCCCCAGGATAACTTCTTGACGTGTTGCTGGTTTGCCCCCCTCAGCACCTTCTTGACGTGTTGCTGGTTTGCCCCTTCGGGATAACTTCTTGACGTGTTGCTGGTTTGCCCCCCAGGATAACTTCTTGACGTGTTGCTGATTGGTCCCCTGGGTAACTTCTTGACGTGTTGCTGGTTTGCCCCCCAGGAGCAAGGCAGACCACACAGGAGCACGGCAGACCACTTTGCGATTTTTTGAGGATGTCTCGAGCGAAATGGCCGTGGTCTGCCGTGCTCCACACGTCAGCACGGCAGACCACCTGCTCATTTTCTGAGGACGTCCCGAGCGAAAACGTCATTTTTGACATAAGAGGTTCTAAAACACCTCTATCGGCATCTCATTTTTTCGAGGATTTCTCGAGCGAAACGCTCATTTTTTCATGCGATAACGCTTTTTTTCATATCATAAACAATTTTTGATATTTTTCAACATCCCGATTTTTTGAGGATGTCTCGAGCGAAACCGTCATTTTTAACATAAAACGTCTTAAACGATAGCCTCCAACACCTCGATTTTTCGAGGATGTCTCGAGCGAAATAGCCATTTTGGGGAATCCGCCAATGAAAAATCCCGTGCGCCCGCGCAACCCATAGATAAAATATATATATATATATATATATATATATATATATTTATATATATATATATTATATATAATATATATATATATATATATAGATTTACTCAAGGATTCAGCCAAACGTCCCGCTTGCTTCTCGTACCTCGAAGACGCTTCCCGTCATTCCCCCGTGCAGGCGCAACCCATAGATATAAAGATATATATATATATATATATACTCAAGGATTCAGCCAGAACGTCCCGCTTGCTTCTCGTACCTCGAAGACGCTTCCCGTCATCCGCCAACGAAAAATGGGAGCCTTTGGGGGTGCTTAATTCCCCAGAACCAACGGTAGTTCACGCCGGAGGCGCTTCCCTCCCGTCATCCGCCGCCGCGCTTGTGCGGCATTGGTTTGTTCAGTGAACATGGTTTAGGTCGCGGGTGGGTCGCGGGCTCTCCACCTCCACCTGGAAGGAATGCAAAAGCAACCCGCCGCAAGCGCCAAAAAAATTGGTTTGTACACGGAACGAGGTTTGGGTCGCGGGTGGGCCGCGGGTTCTCCACAGGGAACGAATGCAAAAGATGCCCGCCGCAGGCGCCCAAAATGTGTTTTTTGTACCCTGAACGTGGTCGCGGGTGGGCCGCGGGCTCTCCACCTGAAACGAATGCAAAATATGCCCGCCGCAGGCGCCGAAAAATGTGGTTTGTACCCTGAACATGGTTTGGGTCGCGGGTTGGTCGCGAGTTGGTCACGGGATGTGTCGCGGGCTCTCCACCTGGAAGGAATGCAAAAAGCCCGCCGCAGGCGCCGAAAATTGTGGTTTGTACCTTGAACGGGGTTTGGGTCGATGGGTCGCGGGGTAGGTCGCGGGTGGGTCGCGGGTGGGTCGCGGGTGGGTCGCGGGTGGGTCGCGGGGTGGGCCGCGGGACGACGTCCGCACCGCGGAATTCCACATCAGCCACCGGGACAGTTCCGTTCGCCCCCTCACTCTGATCATAACCTTGGGGGGTCCGCAGGTGGTGGTCCTGGTCTTTGAGCGCGGCCGCTACCTGAGCCGGTCGTCCAGGGCGCAACAGGCGTGGCACTTCCTCGACACCATAGGGGGTGCGCAGGGAATGGCCACCAATATCATTCTCCTATGTTTCACTTCAGTTATCATCACTCGAGCCTTGATATGCAGTATGTGGGGTTCCTCGGTAGCGTAATTGGAAGGATTTCGGCATGCGCGCGCGGCGGCCGCGCGCATGTGCCCCGCATTGTATTTGTTACAAGGGATTGTGGCCCTGGCAGGCGCACGACCGATGTTGAAGGCGTTCGACGCGCGCGCATCTGTTGCTCGCGTGACAGAAATTTTGAAAGAACTAACACATTGTTTTTCAGTATTCGGAAAACGCGCGAATATATGTTTGTTTGTTTTGCATGTTTCCGAGGGTGTATGGTACGATTCGCATGATTTCATGAAGCTCGGTCTTGCAACGTTTGAGCCACAATGTGTTTGGACGGATTTAGACCTGCGCGCGCGGAGCGCGCGCATGTGCCCCGCATTGTATTTTGTACAAAAAGGGATTGTGGCCCTGGCAGGCGCGCGAACGTTGTTGAATGAGATCGACGTGCGCGCAAAAGTTGCCCAAGAAGCCTGATATGTTAGGAATGTTGAAGAACCATAGGTTTTTGAAGGATTCGGCAAGCGCGGGTGGGCAGATGTTCCATAATTTTCGGGTGAGCAAGTCGTATGTGTTCATCGGTTTTCTTCAAGCGGGATGTTGAAATTGTTTACACCACGATGTGTTCGGAAGGATCTCGGCATGCGTGCGCAGCGGCCGCGCGCGTGTGCCCCGCATGGTATTTTCTACAAAAGGATTCGCGAACAAGTGTTATGTTAGAACCAAAAATCTCACCGTATATTTTTTGCCAGGGAACCGACGGGGGACCGATACCGGCCTGGCTGGGATAGTATGAGTTCACAGGTAGGACGGGCATTGGGTCATAATCATATGTGTTTTGCAGAGGTTCCGGGGGAGTCGAGAAGTCCGGGGGGAGGGTGGTAGAACCTGTTTTTTTGTAGAAAAGAGAATCCAGGTAAGCCGCAACCTATGCTGTGCTTTCTATGTGAAGTCATATGTTCGGTGCAGTGTATGCCGCGCAGTGTACGTTGTGCAATCAACACTCTACAATATATGTGGTGCAATATACGTGGTGCAATCCTTGCTAGGGCGACGGGGCGGCGACGGCGACCACGGAGCCGCCAGACCGGCAGCCAGGCCCAGACGACGGGCGGCGACGAGGCGGCGATGGGGCGGCGACGGCGATCACGGAGCCGCCAGACCGGCAGCCAGGCCCAGTTCCCTTAGAGCAGGAAGTAATTCACCCCAAGTGCAAGCTCTGTTTGAGGAATCCTGAAGTTTGCCCAAATGGCCTGGCGGCACAGTGGGTCGCCGATCTTCTCATACTGTCTGGTGCCACCTCGTCTCAACCACTCCTCACCTTTCACGAGCAGTCATTTGGGCTTACCACCGGGCTCGAGTCCGTGGGCGCTCCCCAGGCCATCCTTGTGCGTACGCTCTGCGCACAGGGCGCCGAGTATACCCAGGGGGGAAGGACTGGGGAGGAGGCGGTGGTGAGCGAAGCAGGGGCCATCGGCGGCGCGCACACGGCGGTGGGGCGAGGGGGGGTGGCCCTCTAAGAAGGCAGGGTGCTTCTGTTCCTGGGTTGCCCGGGGTTTCTTTCAGAAGCCCCTCCCTCGCGCTACCTCCCCCTGCGCGCCGCCAGAGTCGGCCTGCCCGCCCCCGCCCTGCAGTTTCACCTCCGCGCTTGGCGCGGCGGCGCAGCGCCGCTGCGCGCCAGCCGGGCCGCAGGCGCCCGCCGCCGCAGCGGCGGCCGGTGGGGGCCGCGGCGCCGTGCGGACGCGGCATGCCCTGGCCGCGGCGGCCGCAGCGCGCTGGCTGCGGCCGCCTCGCGCGCGCCTCGGGCTGCTGCCTGGCCGGGCTGCTGTGCGCGCGTGCCGCCGCGCGGCTGTTCTCGGCGCCGGCCGCCTGCGGGGCGCCGCCGCGGGCCCACGGCGCGCGCGGAGCGGCCGCCTGCGGCGGCGGCCGCGGGCGCGGTGGCGGCCGCGGTCGGAGGCTCCTGGGGCCCGCGCTGGCTGCCCCACAGAAGGCCCCCCTATGGGGGGTCTCAACTTCGTCGAGCCAGGCATGTTCGCCCAGTTTCCGTCCGTGGGACTCTCAGATCGAATTGGCTCAAGGAATGGTGCAGACGGATGGGGTCCAGGTCTTAGGTCGTGATTTTTCAATGATGTCCCAATCGTTCCGCAAAGCCGGATCTCAGGGTCAGAGTGGAGGCGCCTCCTGACGGCACGTCGTGCCCTTCTCCCCTCGATCCTCGCCCGCCTTTGGGGCCTCCCACGGTCAGACGGGGCTAGGACGAGGATAAATCTGTTCCAGAGCGTTGCGGACGTTCGGGAACGCTCTGATATGGCCGCGGCGCCCGAGACATCCTCCAGCGCCGCCGGGTCTCAGAGATTCTCGATGTATCCTCACCCGATGTTATCCTCGTTCTGGCTTCGTCTTACGCGGGGGTTCCTTTGCCGCCACGGCTGGGCCTCCGCCTCGGAGTCCTGGTCGGAGCGCGGCCCCCAGAGATGTCACGAGAGTAGCGGGGCCCTCCTGGGGCTGGGCCAGGCCAATGTGAGATGTGAGCGACGCAGAAAAGCGGGGTCGCTTGCGCCGGCACTGGCGCGTAAGCTGCCCGCGCAAGCTCGCGCGTGAGCGCCCTGGTCTCCGATAAAGCGTGCTGTACCGGCGGCCCGCGTACGCCACAGCGTAAGCTCGCTACGTCATCTCCCGTAAGATATGTTTCTGATCGTCGCCCATGTGCCGAGGTTCGCCGGGGTCGGGTTTGTCTGGGGTGCTCTCAGCATTCTCGTGATTTCTCTTGTGGGCTATTTGTCCCCCACGGACCCCTCTTTGTAAGGTGCTGGACGCCAAGTTCTGGGAGGACCTCACAGTTACCGTCGCTTGCGACGGGCTCGGGAGGGTGGCGACTCCTTTTCCTCTTCCTTCCCATTCTCTTGTTCCGCTGGCATCTCCTCCTCCCTCCTCCTCCTCCTCCACCACCTTATCGTCATCCTCCTGCTGGCCATCCTGCCTCCTCCTCCCCCTCCACTTGCCTCTCCTTTTCTTGATTTCTTCTCTTTGAGACACCGCTCGAGGATCTCACGGATGCAGTCGCCTTCGACCGGCTTGGAACGGTGGAGTCAGAGTTTTTCGAGAAGCGGTCTTTCGACCACGGCAGGTGGCGGAAGCATGCTTCCGTCTCAAGATATTTCCGTGACCTCCCAGGCATTTTCAACGGTTCGACGACCAGTCGTGTGTGGCCCATTCTTGTTCTGTTGTTGATTTTTTCTTCTGGGGTGGAATTGTACAGCTACCTCGCCGCCAAGAAGTTCCCGAACTTGGTCGAGTTCCAGCTGCCGCTCGAGCCCTTCGAGTTCACCTCCCCGCTGTTGGGGCTCCTGCTGGTCTTCCGCACCAACAGCTCCTACCTGCGGTACCAGGCGGGGTGCAGGCCACTGGCAGAAGACCACCCGCCCGCCTGCGCTCTCCGCCGCCTCCTTCTCTCTCCTACTCCCCGTCTCCGTCCTCCTCCGTCCTCCTCCACGTCAGCGTCCTCCTCCTGCTGCTCCTCGCCGCCGTCGTCGCCTTCGTCCTTCTTCTCCTCCGCATCCTTCTTGTTTCTCATCCCCTCCTGGCATCCATTCTCCTCTGTCCCAGTCCTGCTGCTCCTCCTCCGTCGACGACCACGACGACGATGACGACGAGGTAGACCTCGCAGTCCAGGCCGACGCGGCGTCACGCGGAACACCAGCCGCCCTCCTAGCCTCCGTCCTCCTCCTCGCTCCCCGACGACGACGGCGAAGATGCCGTCCGTACAGATCGGCGCCCAGGTCGATGCAGAAGATCACCGGGGAGCTGTCCAGCCTGGTCCGACAGCTGCTGGCGTGGTCGGACGGACAGACGAGGAAGCCGGCCGCCGACGTCGACCGGACTCGGGGCGGGCCGTGGCTCTCTCTTCCTCCTCCTACTCTTCCTCGATACTTGATCCTCGAGGTCGAGCGCAGGCTCTGGGGCATGGATTTATACGTACGTTATGTATGCCCACCGCCTGGGGAGCCGATCTCCCCATGCCTCCGGCTGGGGCCCTGAAAGCATAGCATATCCGCCACTCCCCGGGGTCCTGGGAGGTCGGTTCCCCAGGCAGCAGGCCTCTAGCGGATTGTGTCTTTCCACCGCTGCATTTTCGGGTCCCAGGACCATTAAGAATGGATCTGGGAGGAAATCCGTCCCTTGGACGGGGGTCGAGATCTTTGAGGCGGACTCCGAAAAAGAATCCATCGGGTGTCTGGGATCCATGTGGTCGAATATTACGTC
>CAUYUJ010014570.1:359097-361597 GCA_963575745.1 Prorocentrum cordatum | reverse complement strand
CCGAGGCGACAGAGACGGTTCACGGATCAGGTGCTCGAGCGCCGTCGTCCTCCAGATCGTCGCCAGGCCAGAGCCAACAGGAGCGCCTGCTGGATCAAGTGCACCACCTCGAGATGCGTCTGGACTACTGGCCCAAGCCCAAGAAGGAGGGCAGCCAGCTGGCCATCAAAGACGAGCCCCGCGGGCCAGACCCTGGACCAGGTCGCGGGCCTCAGGGGCCCTCCCAGACGTTCAACACACGTCGCAATAAGCCCATGGCCGAGAAGACAGCTTCTGAGGAGCCTGGTCAAGTCCGACGCATCTCAGACGTCCTCGATCCCGAAGGGTCTCAGGCTGGGCCCCGGGCAGACGCGCGCGCCGATGCAGGTGGGCGAGCGGCCGCAGGCAGAGCGGAGGGCCAGGATCCGTTCAGAGCGAACTCCCGCGGAGATACACACGACGATGTCCAAGGCATAGATGATGACAGAGCTCGGCGAGATGAAGAACACTATGGCCCAACAAGGCGAGATCCCCTCGAAGCAGGGCGAGGCGTTGATGTCTCTAATGAAGTCACGCGACGGAGGAACCGCGACGACGAGCGAGTGGGAGGTGCTGAGTCCCGCCAAGGGCCCAGAGGACACCAAGTGAGCTGCACGAGCGCGAATCGATTCATCGCTGAGGCTGGCTGCGGAGCAGCATTTTTGCAGGCAGCCGCGCAGCGTCTCGGAGTGCTAGCCCCCGATATATCATGCGTCTCTGGGCGGGGCGAGGGGGCGAGGTGCGAGCTTCAGGAGGGAGGAGTTTAGTATTGTGTCGTACTCATTGAGGAAGGATCTCCGCGATCATTGGGAGAACCGATCCAGGAGGACCCCCAGTCTCAGCGCCAGTAGGTCGTGGCACGCTGCGATGCATGGCGAGCTCTTAACCGAGATGCCGAGTTTAACGGCGATTGCGAGGCAACCATGTCTCGCAGACAGCGACGGGGGACGGAGAAAACCATTGAGCACTTGGCTCTGGCGGAAGTCATCCCAGGAGGCGGCGAACAACGTGCCCGGCCTCCTCGAGATGAAATTCCACCGGCGCCTCTTCCTCAGGGAATCTCCGCCCGACAGTCTGCGGCCAGCGCCCCGGAGGTCGCCTGCGATTTTCTGGCGGGACTTGTCTCTCGCAAGGAAGGATCTCGTAGGGCCCGGAGGGGGCTCGAAAGAGGGGCGATGGAAGTCTTTTCCCCGCCTCGTATCGGACCCGAAGCTATCGGGGTGGGCTTCGGCGACCAAGGGGGTCTGGACCTTGCGACCGGCCGGGATTTTACTCGAGCCAGAGATCGTCATTTGGCGAGAGAGGTGGTCAATAATCGGAAACCTCAGGCTTTGTGTCTGGAACCCCCTTGTCGTGCGTTTAGCGTCGCCTTTGAGATTTCCAAGAACGTCTCGGATCCGGTTGAAAGACTTCGTAAACATATAGGAGGCATGGTGCCCCTCCGTTTCGCGGTTGATTTAGCGGCCCACCAGATGTCACCACCGGGGGGGGGGGTGTTCATGTTAGAACGCCCGGGAAGCGCGCCCAGTTGGAGGGCGCCGTGTTTGGGAGGTCTGCTGCGAGATAAGCGGGTTTCTAATGCTGTTTTTCGATATGTGCCGTTTCGGACCTTGCATTAGTGCTGAAGGTGTGTTTTCCAAGAAACCCACCAGACTGATCAGTAACGAACCTTTGGTTGCCGCGTCTTTTGCTGCCTACAGGTGCACAGGAGGTCGTTCGCATCATGTCATGTGGGGCAGCTCTCAGACCTCCAAGGCCCAAGTGTATCCTCCTCGGCCAGTCAGGCACTTCGCAAAGGACATCATCTCGAGAAATTCCAAGCAGCCTAGGGTTTCAGATGTGGTCGCTTGGATCCGGAGAGATCCCCGGTCAAGAATTCGAGGAGGATCCAGCCGTGGCGAGCGAGGGGCCGTGGCCCTCCTTTCCCGCCGGCCCGGATCCCACGGAAATCGAAGACGACGAACTCGAAGAGGGCCCCGAGGACGCCGACGACCATCCGGAAGCCTCGGAAGGGGAGCCCGCCCTCGAAATCGACAGCCGGGTCAGGGAACGCACGCAGAAAGTCCGCGCGAATTTCGGACATCCGGCCAAGCATCTCCTCCTCAGGATCCTCAGAGGGGCACGCGCCAGACCCGAGGTATTTCAGCGTGTGCGGAGAAAGTTTTCATGCCCAGACTGTGAGGCTCATTCTCGGCCGCCGCGCAGGAAATTCGTTGCCATGCCTCATGCTTTTCAGTTCAACAGGGTGATAGCGCTCTCGACACATCCCACATAGGTTTCAATGGGAAGTCCCTGGCCTTCCTGAACATAGTGCGTCACTGAACACATTGCCAGGTTGTTTCGAGATGCGAGGGGGGTTCGAAGCAGGCTTGGGAATGTTTCGCGCCCTCTTGGCTCCGATATCTCGGCCCACCCGAGCTCCTCATAACGGACGGGGGCCAGAATTTGAGGGCCAATTCAGCCGCGGCGCCGAGCAGAGGGG
>CAUYUJ010014570.1:311597-354097 GCA_963575745.1 Prorocentrum cordatum | reverse complement strand
GGGGCAGGGGGGGGCTCTTTGGAGATTCCCACCCCCCCCTTCACCGTTATCGTTGATTCGTGCCCCCTGGAAGAACCCTGCCCATGCTAACACCCGCCGGGCCGCGCTAACAACCAGCGGGCCATAGTAACACCTTATCTCGGGTCCCAGGGGGGGGGCGCGCCCGGGTCAGATGCGACTCCGCCCTCGGGGGCCCCGGCGCCCATGACTCGAGGGGGGGGCCCTGCTCTTTGACCCGCCCCCCGCCGGGGCGGGGGCGGGGGCCCAGGGCGGGGTCCTGGGGGAGGGGGGGGGGGCGGGTCAGATGCGACTCCCCAAGACGGTCCAAGAGGGCCCCGAATCGCCGAACGATCTGTCCACGACGCCGCGACGACCCCCAGACGGCCCAAGAGCCCTGCAAGACGCCCCAAGAGGCCTCCAGGAGCACATCCCGGGGCGGGCCGCGCCGTCGCCCCACTGGGCGTGCTTTCCAGGGGGAAGAGGGACATGCTCCAGCATATCCTCAAACGCGCGGAGGGACCCACTGAGGCCGTGAACGCGGGGGCCAGAGGCAGAAGCAGGGGAACCAAGAACAGGCTTACATTGATGGCGAGGCAGCGCGTCGACGGCCTCTCCCATTTGCCCGACCTGGACACTCCTCCAACAGGGCCTGTCGCCCCTTCGATCCTCCTCGCGCCGGGCAGCGCGCCTGCTCGCCTGGAGCTGATGTCGGGCACCGAGCCGTCGGTCTGGCTGAAGAGCCACAGCTTTTATCACAAGGGCAAAACAAACCATCGCGAGGCAGGGGCGGCCGCGGGGCAGTTCGCCGCCCAGCGGCGGCAGCTCCATAGGGGGCGCCCCCAGCTCTTCCAAGGCTTGCATGCGTCGCGGATGCGCCCTGAGTCCACGCAGGACGGTGGCGGCGTCGGCGTGGCTGGCGCAGGTGACGCGGGGCGAGGCCGGCCCAGGCGTTCCGCCCATCTGCCAGGTAGATTCTTTGAAGGCAGAGTACACGGACGAGGTCCGAGGCCTGGCCTCCCTCTCCCTGCGGATGAGGCGCGCGATTTATGGGCGTGCGCGGAAAACATTTGAGCACGTCGCTAACATGCAAGCGGCTGACGAAAGTGCGGCTCGAACCTAAAGTTCCAGAGGGATTTGGCGCTAACCTAACCGGAAATGCGGCGCTAACCTAACCGAAACTGCGCTAACCTAACGATAGTGTATCACAATTGGCGCGGTTTGTCATTTACCAGTACCAACATATTTATAACGATATCGTATGTAGATGAAACCACATGACAAATTGCGTGAATCATTGCACTGCCCCCACTTCCCCTGTGCCACCCCCTCCCCGCCGTCGTTTTCCAAAGTATTTGTCGCCCGCCGCGCCCCAGCGACCTGCCGCTTGCAACTGCGACGCCGGGGTGCGAACGCCGACCGCCGACGCGACGGCGCGGCGCCGGTCAGCGAAGTTTCTCAAGCCCCCCGATTGGAATGTGCAGGCCCGCTTCGAGGACATCAGCTAGAACGCGCTGACGAGCAGGGGCTGGGTCGACGCCGTCCTACAGAGGATGGACATGATAATTGGCGAATGAGAAGGAGACGACCTCAAGCGGGCAGGCCGCAAGGCCCTCCCCGAGGCCGTCAGGGAGCAGAAGGAGTCTCTCATCCAGTGCGCGAGCAGACGCGAGGCGCAGCTCACCGAGGCCGAGGGCAACGACATGTGGCTCTCGCCGAAGTTCAAAGGCCTCTTGCGCGAGGAAGGCGCTGTCCTCGCGGCTCAGGGCACGCAGAACCTGCGAACGCTCGCTCACTCAGGGGCGGCTAGACTACCGGAGCGCGGCCTGGGCCCTGCGCCAGATGGACGCGACAGGTTCTGAGCGGTTGCTTTCGGGTGGGGTGCCGGCTGGTACGATGCTCGCTGCAGTTGGCGCTGCGGGCGAGGGTCCGAGCCGAGCAGACCAGTCTCCTCTCTCCTCCTCCTATCCCCAGGTCCGGTCGGAGGCTGAAGGTGATTCCGAGGGGGGGGCGAGTCCGAGTCTGACGAGGATGGCGACATTGACCAGGGGGGAGATGAGGCGGCTCTGATGGCCGAGATTGAGGACCCCGACCCGTGCGAGGAACCTCTCTACGCGAGCTCGTGGAACACCGAGGTCGTTCGGCCGGTGGCCGCGCTCTCGGGAGTACGTGAGCTAAGGATCGATATGTGCCGCCTCAACCCCCAGGTCGACTCCGGGGGCGTAAATTATGAGTACAAGGGGGTTCATGTCTAACCACCCCCATCTCCTGCAGACGTTGGACGGTCACCTGTGCACTGGGAGCCATCGACGCGCGATCCTGGAAAGAGCCCGATCTCGCGAGGAAGATTGCGCGAACCGTGTCGGAGTCCTGGAGCGGGGCCGATCGATCCAGGAGGCCCACGTGGGCCGAGTTCAGTAACGAGTCCTTCCCGGCGGCAGATGCGGAAGGAGAGGGTGCCCTCCCCGCGATTGCGGCAGCCGAGGAAGAGATAGATAGCGACGACAGCGGGGACTAGCACGAGACTCCACGGGTCAGACGTCCAGCGGGCCCAGGGGCCAGAGGAGGTCGAGCCCTCGGAAAGTGAGAAGCGGCTCCTCTTCAAAATTCACGTGAACATGGGGCGCCCAGACGCCGGGAAGTCTCGTCGAGTACTGCGCGCCGGCGGAGCGACGAGAAATTTGTTTTGGTGGACGCGGCCTACTTTTAAGCGCCCCGAGTGGCAGGAGAAGAGTCGCGCTGGCAATCGCCACCGTGCGGCGATGCCTCGCACCTGTCGTTTCAATCGCATCGTTGGTATTTAGTCTTTCTACTTGGAGTTTCAGGCAGTCACATATCCTTCCCTGAACATCGCTGGCCACGGAAGTAACCTCCAGGCGCGCGTGGGGATTGCCGAGGCTCGCGCGGCCCATGTGTGGGCCAGCTTCGCGGCCTGCTGCATTAGGCCCCTGGGGGCCCCGCGGCAAAAATGGCAAAGAGGATCAAAGACCAGGTTAAGCTCGAGATCGGGTCAGGGCGTCAGAAGCCTGCCAGTCTAGACGAGCTCGACGCCCTGGCGCACGAGCTCACAGCACACAAGAATAGGTACTGGCACAGAGGGGGGCACTCACCATTGCAGCTGGTTTTCGCGGAAAACCCGCGTCTCCCACGCGATCTTCTTTCGGGCGATTCCCGCGGGCCCCCTGGTTGGCAGGATCTCGTGAGGCCCCCCGCCGAGCAGGGCGAGGCTGGCGAGGCGTTTGCCGGGGCGCAAGAGATAAGAGTTGCGGCGAAGCCACCTCACGTGAGAGGGTACGTTAGCCGCCCCTCAAGAACCAGAGCTCCTGCCCCCAGGACCTTCGCTCCAGACCAGTGGGCGCGCGTCTGGAGGCGCATGTCTAGAACGCCGTCGCGGGCGGATGCTCTCGGGGGGCGCCGCGACGGGTGGGCCCGTCCTGGGGCCGCGGCGTTGGCGAAGCGGGAGATTGTTTGGGTGGCGGCCCGGGCCCGTCTGTGGAAGTGCTCTGTCGAACAGCTCAGGCTGGCTAGTGCGGACGAAGAATGCGGGATTCAGCTCGCTAGCAGCCCCCAGTGGCGGGGGCTAATGAGGCAGGCCGGGGCCGGGAGAGCCACGGTGGTGGACGCGCAGAGAGAGGGCCTCCTTCCAGACAGCGCCTGCGACGATGCTGCTCCGAGGGCTTCAGGAGTTCGGGCCGCCGAGCCAACGGAGGAGAGGCCCCCGGTTGTCGGGGCACTGGGATCCGTGACCGACGTGCTGCCGCGAAGGAATGGGACGGTCGCCCCCCCCCCCCCCCCCCTTGCCCCGGGCGGGTCGAGGCTCCGAGGGCGGTTCCGCGAGGGCCCAGGCGGGGCCCGACGGGGCCCGAGTTCTTTCGGACCCGCCTGAGTCCGTTGGCGCTGGCCGGCCCGGGACGGAACAGGGAGAGGCGGGCCTTCTTTCTCTTGTGTCTTCACCTCCCCCCTCTCCCCGCCACGTCTCTCTCGGACGGCGTTTCTGGGCGACCCGCCGCGGACCTCGGCCCCCCCGAGCTCCAGCCAGAGGGGCCACCTATGCCCCGCCCCGAGCCGACAGAGGGGAGAGGCACTCCCCCTGTTCAGACCGTCCGAGTCAAGATAACGCAACCAGACGACGTCCCTCTGCGCGCCAGGAGATCACGAGTTGAGACTCAAGTCGAGGAGAAGATCAGTTCTAGCCCCCCGGAGATCAAGAGAGCTAAGGTCGAGCACCCTCCGGGCCTTCTTCTTCCTCCTTCTCTTTCCCACTCGCCCTCCTCCTGTTATCTTCCCGAGCCCAGCCGCGGGGGGGCCGCGGCCGGCAGCGAGCCGCGCCGCTCCGCGCGAGCGCGCGCAAACCATCGAGAGGCCGGCTGGCGAGAGGAGCCGCTCTCCTCAGCGATCAAGGGGCAGTCGAGACAAGCAGGAGAAAGGGGGGGGGGCGCTGACCCCCCCCCCCTTCGGTTGCAATGAAGGCGCCCAGGTTATAGGCCTGAAGAAGAGGTGGGGAGATATCAACGGTCGAGCTGGTCGACCAGATCTGTTGTCTCAGGCCGGGAGGTCTTCGCTGCTACCCGGAGGGGGGGCCCTCGGGGATCTGGGTCCGTCGGAGCGATCCAAGTTCGAGATTGTTGATAATAAGGTGTGGCAAGCCATGCTCCCCGCTGGAGCGGTGGAAGTTATCTCCCCCAAGGAGGCTTCAGTCGCGCGGGGGTTCTAGTCGGGGCGGGCCATTTCGAGCCGCATGGCCCGACGATGGAAGCCAGTGGAAGGGGCGTTCAAAGAGCCAAAGGCTAAGTCTCGATGGCGCGTGCGCGGCCATCGCGATCCAGACTCCGATTCCCTGATGGTGCGCGCCCCGCCCCCCCGAGGCCACGGGATGCATCGTGCTCTTTCTCTAGGCGGTCATGGATTCAGGTCTCCTGGCAGACGTGGCAGACGCGAAGAACGCGTTCTGCCCGAGTGATCCCGCGCGTCGAGACCAGGGGGAGATATGTTGAACCACGCGAGGGTGATCGCATGGCCGAGGGCTCTCTCATTCGCCTGAAGGCGAACGTGTACGTTGTTGACGGCGCCCCAGTGGCTCGGGGGAAGGCCATCGCGCCGATTATTGATGAGCACGGTCTCACCCGGTCCCTCCTGGAGCCTCGCTGGTGGATCCGTTACGGATGGAAGGGGGAAGTGCTCAACGTGGCTCTTCTGGAAGTCGACGGTTTCTTCGTTGGGAGCTCGTCCTCGGAGACCCGCGCTTGGCTGAGAAGGGCCCTCGAGTCTCGATTCCGGCCCCGCAACTACCGCGACTGCCAGGCCGGGCCGGTTGACTTCGCCGGCAGGAGGATCACCCTTGGAACGAGGAGAGCTACTGTTGACGTGGGGAAAACATTCTGAAAGAGATCCGTCCGTGATCCGTCGCCAAGGGTAGGTTGCCCCGGAAAGACAAGCCTCTCGAGCCGCGGGAGTTCAAGGCCCCGAGGTGTCTCGCGTGCAATTTTAATTGGGCGTGGCGGGAGACGGTGCCCGAGGCGGCCAGGGTTGCTAGCATTCTAGCAAGTAGGCTGAAGTCTCCTACCGGGGACATCGCACTTGCTGACAAGTTGGTCAGGCACCTCCGGGCCTCGGCCTCGAGAGGCCTGATTGCTCGGCGTTTGGACTTTAAAGAAAGGCGTTCGCGTCGTTCTCCGGCGCCAGCGGCGTCAGCTCTCATGATCAGTTGGCCGACGCCGAGGGTCTCCCAGAAGGCCCCGCCCCCGGCGCGTGGATGGTGCTGGCATGTGTCAAGAGTGTTGTCGATAATCAGTCTGTGCGCGCTTCCATCCTAGGATGGAGGAGCTCCAGATTGAGACGAAAGGTACCCTCCACTCTTTGCCGGGGAGACGCAGTCCTTCTCAGCCGCGGCGGCGGAGGTCGAGCACCTCCACATTATGTGCCGAGATGCGGCCCTTAGGGGCGTGGGAGTGCGTGACCATCACAGAGGTTCTGGTCCTTTTACGACGGTTTTACGGAGATGTTGTAGTTAGGGTCCAGAGAGCAAGCCTATATATGATACTATGTCGAAGGAGGGCAATTGGGGGGCTAAAGATAGGAGGACTGCTATAGGCCTGGCCATACTAGATGAAGCCTTAGAGCGTGCTCGAGGCAGGGCTCGGTGGATACCTCACGGCCGCATGCCCGTAGATGCCCTCGCGAAAGACGACGTGACAACATGTAATGCAGGGAAACGATTGCACAGATCGCCCCCCCCCCCGGACCCCCGAAATGATTGAGTGGGGCGGACTAATAAAATTCAGCCGCCGGAAACTGATTTTTTTTTTTATCGCCCGCCCCCCGGCGTTTGTTTTTGCCCCTTTGGGGGAACTGATTTCATATTCGTCCTCCTTCGCTCGCTTGGCCACCCGCGGCCGCGGGGGGAGGATTGCGGAGGGGGGGCGGGGTAATTAGGGAGTAGTTGAGGGAAGGGGTTTTCGAAGAGGCGCTTGATCACCCTCGTCCTTGCGGACGGCTGCCGCTCGTCCTTGCGGACGGCCGCGGCGATTGGGAGGTGGGGGATGAGGAGGAGGAGGAGGAGGAGGAGGAGGAGGAGGAGGAGGAAGAGGATGAGGGGGGAGGACAAGCTAGGTGCGCTCGCGCCATATATGACAGCCCAGCCCTCCCTCCCATCCTTGAACATGGCGTAGATCCCCTCTCTACTCGCACAGTCGGATGTCGAGCAGGGCAATGATCCCGAAAGGGTACGCGATGCATTGTAGAGCACGACGTGGCATGGCGTTGAAGAGCACCGCAAAGCGTAGTATGTCACCGCATGGCGTGGCGTGGCGTTGTGAAGACTTGCAACACAAATCTTTGCAACGCAAAGCATGGAGAGCACGACGTGGCACGTAAGCACTCCTCCTCTTCCTCCTCCTCCTCCTCCTCCTCCTCCTCCTCCTCCTCCTCCTCCTCTTAATTATTCTTCCTCCTTCTCAATTGCGAGGACGTCCGAGCGGGAACCGCTGCGTGGTTCATTATCTTCATATCCTGCCTGCGCTCTCCTTGCCACACGCGCATTCATCGTCTCCCTGGGTGGGTGCCGCCACGAGGAACGAGGGGCGCATCGAACGAGTAAGGGCGCCTGGCCCCTTACGACGCTTCCCGCAGGCTCAGATCGCGGAGGAGGAGGAGGAGGAGGAAGAGGAGGAAAAGGAGGAGGAAAAGGAGGAAAATGAGGAGGAGGAGGAGGAGGACGAGGAGGAGGCGGAGGAGGAGGAGGAGGAGGAGGACGAGCTCGCTTTGAAAAATCACCCCGTCCACCCCCCTGGCCCCCGCGCCCTGAATCGCCACCCCGTGCCCCCCCCCCTTCTGGCCTTCCAGGCAACCCGGAATTGTCAGCCCCCCGTCTGCCTGCTCTGCCCCGCCGCTATTGCGGGGGCGAGGAGGCCCGCGAAACATTGTTTAACTCGTCCGCCCCTGAACGTGTATATATATATATATACACATTTACATATACACCTATATATATATATACATATATATATATATATATATAGAAATGTATCGTTCCCTTTCATTAATTCTGCTCTGTTTGGCGTGATGACCAGCGGGCGGATAATCCTAGCGGACGAGGGGGCCGAGGTGGAGCGACAGCGTGGCGACCAGGCCCTGAAGTGTCGATTTCAGGCAGCATCCAGAAAAGCACTTCAACAGGAGAGGGAACTGATCTCGTGGGCCGAGTTCCAGACGGCCGATTCAGGAGGAGGACGCAATGGTGCGGTGGTTGTCGGTGGGTATCCTCCTTCCCTCTCCTCCCCTTGTCCCTCCACTAGAGGATGGGGCTATATATGATATGCCTGTTCCTTTTCCGTTTTGATTTTTCCATTATGCCGCGTGTTGGCACTATTGTCCAGATGTTGTCCAGTAGTTAACCTTGCTGTCTGCTTCACCGTGGTCAAGACTGTTGACACCACGGGTGAACTCACTCATCGAGCGATTGTGAGCCAGAGAAGTCCGATGTGCGTTAGTTGTCGTCCACAATGGGGACAGCTAAACCTAGAACGACGTTCTGGGCATGTGGAAGCATGCCTGTTTTGACGTAGTAGGTTTAGCGAGTGGGCGCGCATTCCTTTCCATATTTGGCTCAAGCCCAAAAAGCATCTCGGTGGATAGCTGCTGCCACAGCGTGCCGTGTCGGGATTCTCGTCGCGGGGCCCGAGACTGGCTTCTGGAGGCCCGGATATTTGGCATCGTTCGGACGCGTGCATTTTCTCTCGGCGAGGATCATCAAGGAGCATGTTGGATCATGTAGCAAAACAATCACGCACGATACCGAAACATGCATGAGGAATGGACGTCCGAGCGATGGCAGCAATCGAACGCGCTTGAAGGCCTCTGGAGACCGCTAGAGGCCTCTGGAGGAGGGGACTGGAGCCTTCTAGGTGGCGGGTGCTTTCTCCTCGGCTTCTAGGAGAGAGCGCCCCTCGCAGCCTGTTTCTTCCCAGGGGTATCAACGTGGCCATCGCGTGCCATCCGACGATGTGTGCGTAAGAGCGACCCTTCCTTGCAGTGTATCTTGGCGTGGTGCGGCTTCCCGAAGAAGCAAGCCAGAGCCAGAGCGAGCAGGCCGAGCTGCTGCAGCTCGCGCGGCGATCGGAAATCTGCGCATCGAAGGTCACCTTTGCCCAGGGTCACTCCTTACGTGTACGGTTGGTTCGCTTCGTGTCGTTCCGGTGGCGAGCCCGGCGCGGGCGTTCAAGGTCGAATTTCGCTAGTGGACCAGAATCGGCCCATGTGCATCGATCGGGCGATCGGAAAGCCGCCAGTCATTCAAGGTTGAGGGGTCCACGCGGTGTCAGAAACCAGCGCCGAAGCCGCCACGACGCAAACCCGCCATATTCGAGGCAGGGGCGAAGGTCCTTGGCCGCTGAGAGTCGCAGAAGTCTCGACCAGCGCTTTTCCCGACACTCCCGCGTTGGTGGGCCCCCGTTTTCTCTCTCGCGTGCTCCGCGAGTCACCATCCCCTCCCCTCCTCTCATTCTCCCCCAGCCCCCCTGCTTCCTCCGTCCATGTACGAATCATTCTTCCGTCGCACCCCGAATTGTGTCGGAGGGGCGGGCCGGGCGTTTCGCTTGAGATCTCGTCACTATTTATGATTTTTAATCTGACAAGATGCAATAGCTTCACGATTGGAGGGCGGGTCGTTTTCAAAATTTAGTTATCGCCAAAGCGTTGCGCACATTCGTTTTCAAAGTTTGCAGGAGTTTCACAAATGCAGGGCGGTGCTTATTCGAATTGTGGCTCTCGCGTCAGCGCCGCGCACACTCAATTTAAAAGTTTGCAGGGGTTTCACGGGTGGAGGGCGGGTTGTTTTCTTCATGTGGTTCTCGCTTTCGGAATGGAACGCGGTTCTTTTTCAAAATGTGGTTCTCGCCTCAGCGCCGCGCGCATTCGTTGTAGAAGTATTCAAGAGCTTCACGGGTTGAGGGCGTCCGTTTTCGAATGTGGCTTTCGCTTGACGCCCCTCACATTGTATTCAAAAGCATGATACAGTTTCACTGATGGAGGGCGGCTCTTGTTAAATATGTGGTTTTCGCCTTGGCGCCGCGCGCAATCGTCTCGAAAGTGTGCACGAGTTCCGCGGATCCTTACGGTTGACGTCCCAGGAATGGTGTTTTGGCACGAAATAGGATTGCCAGGGCGCATCAGTCACGTTGATTCGCGGCGCTGCAATCCCAGGAATGGTGTTCTGGCACGATGCAGGTTCGTCAGGACGCAACAGTAAAGTTGATTCGCGGTGTTGGGTTCAAGGAGTTGCTTTTGGCACGATTGCTGATGTTCAGACGTTTGTCTTCCAGCGGGGCACTTCCAGCAGTAATTATTGTAGGGGCCTGCGGAGAAGGAACTTTGAAGGCGGGTTGATTGCAACATCGTTAATGTGTCTCGGGCTTGCACTGGTCCTCTCCATACCTTTCCCTTCCGGATAACGCCTCCCTGTCGTACTGCGGGACGTTTCGGTAGGGCGGGCCGGGCGTTCCGCCTAAGATACCCTTACCTTCTTTAAGTATGAAATGTATTTGTTCTACAGCTTCACGGATGGAAGGCGGGTCGTTTTCAAAATGTGGTTCTCAAATGTAGTTGTCGCCTGGGTATCGCGCACACTCGTCTTACAAGTTAGCATGAGTTCCATGGATGGATGGCGATTATTTGTCAAAGTGTGCTTCGCGCAGATTCGTCTTATAATTGTGCGACAGTTTGACGGATGAAGGGTTGGTCATTTTCAAAATATGTCTCACGCCCCAGCGCCGCGTGAATTCGTTTAAATGGTGGCAAAAGTTTCACGGATGCATGACGCGTGGTTTTTTCCATGTGGTTCTCGCCTCAGCGGTTTGCACATTCGTCTTGACAATGTGCAAGGGTTTCGCGGATGCAGGGCGGGCCGTTTTCTCCATGTGATTCTCGCCCCACCGCAGCGCGCATTCGATTTAACAGTTCGCACGAGCTTCACGGATGGAGGGCGACTTGTTTTCAAAATGTGGTTTTTGCCACAGCGCCGCGCACATTCGTTCTAAAAGGTTGCAAGATGGAAACGGATTGAGGGCGTTTTTTCAAAATGAGGTTCTCGCCACAACCCCATGCACATTCGTCTTCAAAGTTTGCAATATCTTGGTGGATGCCTGGCGGATCGTTTTCAACATATGGTTCTCGCCTCAGCGCCGCGTACATTCGTTTTCAAAGTTCGCAAGGTCTTCACGGAGGAGGGCGGCTCATTTGAAGAACGTGTCTCTCGGCCCAGCGCCGCGCGCGTTCGTCTTCATAGTTTGCAGGAGCTTCACGGATGGAGGGCGGCTTGTTTTCAAAATGTGGCTCTCGCTGCAGCACCGCGCATTTTTGTTTTCAGAATTTAGAACTCTTCAGCCGATTAGTATGGTTGACGTCGCAGAGATGGTGCTCGGGCGCGATTTTGAGTTGCCAGGGCGCAACAGTGACGTTGATTCGCGGTGTTGAAGTCCTAGGAATGGTCTTCTGGCGCGATGTAGGATCGTTGAAGTCAAACGAGTTGTTTTCTGGCATGGTTGGGGATTCTCAGAAGATTGTTTTCCAATGGGGCACTTCCAGCAGTGGAAAGAAAATATTTGCAGGGACCTATGAAGAAGGAACTTGGAGGGTGGGTGTGTTATAGCATCATTGACGCGCCGTGGGTTTGCTCTGGCCCTCCTCCTCCTCTTCCTCCTCCTCCACCATCGAAGGAGAACACACAATAATAAACATAAGACATAAGCTTTCGGAATTTCGTGTGGATTTATTAGATCGACACTCGACAGGTCGCTCTTGGCGGTGTGTCTGGCGCCGCCCGTGGCGCGCTCCACGCACCAGGGAGGGGGGGGGGCCAGCGCAGATCCAAGACATTTGCGCGGACCTCCGAAAATGTATGCTTATGCTGTTTGTTGTCCCTCGACCCTCCTCCCGCCAGGATCATCGACCTGACCGTCGCGTACCACTGCTGGCTCTTCTCGGCGGCGCGCCCAGGGCGAAGTGAGAAGCTGTCCCTGGCTTCGGAGAAATAGCCTTCTGAGAAGGCTCGACGGGCTCGACGCCTCTGCCTTCTCTGTGAGATCCGACCTAGCGAAAAACTATAACCTCGTTGGACATCACGGCCAGAGCCCCAGACCCCATTTTTCTGCGCCGTGTTTCGAGCCACATCAGTCTGTGAGGGCCCCTGGGGCCCGCAAGTGCGCGAAAAAACGTCCAGCGAGAGAATAATGAGACGCCAGGATCTCATGGGATCGCACCGGCTCGCCGATGACTCTTCGATAGAGTGGCGACTTCGACCGCGCCGCGCCGCAGAAGCATCGCGGGTGATGGGGCGCGGTTCTCTCTAGCCCCATCCGCTCCAGCCCAATCTGGGCGGCCTGGATTGCAAGGAGTCGTCGCTCTGGGAACGGAGCCCTTCTTCGTCGAGGGCTCTTCCTCTCCTCTGGCCTGCTGCGGCCTCTTTCTCCCTGGGCCCCGGCCCGCGTTGCCCGCCAGCAGGTGAGGAGCCGTCCCTCTGCCAACAGCAGCGGGCCGCGTCGCTTACGCTGCCTCCGAGCGCCAGCGTGGCTGTACCAAGCAGACGTGCCGTCCTCCCTCCCAGACATACCCGCGTCGCGAAAAACCAAGACGGGAGGTTTTGCATCATTTTCTGTCTCCAGGGGCCCTCGCCGGGCCCTGGGACCATCAAATTTCGGCACGCGACGAAAAACGGTCTGGGGAATGGTTCGGGATTTTTGTTGATCCCGAGCCGAAAATTTCAAGACGTCGCATGTCCGGGCTCAGGTCTGTCCTGTCCCTTCTCGTGCTGCCGGACAAACAGTATGCTTCGCCCCAGCTACTAGAGCGCGTGAGCGGATTGCCTCTGCCGCGCAGCGACGGAAAACGTCTGGGCTCAGGCGGAGTCAGGACAGGGACAATTTCAGACCAGGACAAGTCGGGGATTTCTGAGATCAGGCGGCTCTTGAGGACGAATCGGGGCGCCGCGGCCTTCTCAGAGCGTCGAACGCTGTGAGAAGGCAGGCGCCGCCGCCTCTGTCGGGTGTTGCTAGAAGTGCCCATGGCCCAAGGTGCGCCCGGGAGTTCTAGGGCGGCCCCCACGGCGTGCAGAGCGCCCCGCACGAGGTCCAGAAGGCCCCAGGTGCTCCAATCTGGGGCGGAGAGCTGGCGGCACCTTGGGCCAGAGGCACCTTTAGCAACTCCCGAGCCTTCCCCCCCGGGGCGTGCCGCCGATCCTCACCGCCTACCTGGTGCCGCAGGACATGCCCGAGGGCCCCAGCGGCGAGGGTGCCGCCGCGCGGGCGGCGCTCAACGACAGGCTCGGCAGGCCGGCGGGCGCCCCGCTGACGCCCGCGCAGGCGCCGCCCGTCCTCACTGCCGGGAGAAGCGGCAGGGGTTGCGGTAGGTTCACGCGGCGCTGGCGCGTTGGCGACGCTGGCGAAGGCGATCAAGGTTGAATTCTGATCATGATAGAAGGAAGCAGAAGCCCGAGGGACACCGCAATGCCACAGGACCTGGCGGAGTTCAACCTTGGCCGATCGATCGGGGCCGCGATCGATTCAATGTTGAACGATCGACGCGGTGTCAAAAACCTTGGCGCCCGCTGGCGCTGGACAAACCTACCCTATTATGAGCTTAAATTCCGAATCGGCGCTGGTATATCCTTGGCAGAAAGCTGGCCTGATCTGGCTCATTCCCGCTCAGTTCTCTTTCACCCGGCTGAATGCAGCTAACTCCCGCTCAATTTGGCGTTTTACCGAATCCAATCCAGCCCAATCCGGCTCGGTGGCCCTCGATCGGTCTCAACAGGACCGATCGAGGGGCCACCGAGCCGGACCTTCCAGAAGTTGCCTCCGAGCAGGGGTCGGCCAGGGCCCCAGGCCCAGACATGCCTGCGTCGTGGCCAAATCACGACGGGAGGACTTCGGCCGTTCTCGGCCTCGGGGGGCCCTCGCCGGGCCCCCAGGACTGTCACAAAACGGCACGGGATGAAACGCCTGCAGTGGGGCAAGGGGTCAGGAGTTCCGGCGGGCGCATAATTAAACAAGTCAAGACTTTGGATTCGGGGACGTCTCGAGGTTCGAGATGTTCGAGCGTATTCGTTGGTTTCTCGGCGGTTCCCCAGCCTCGGGGTGTTTTTCAGCAGCTGCGCCTCGTCGAGGGCGTTCTGAGGTTGCTCGCTCCGTCCCAAATGGCCGCCCGAGGGTCGGACCACATTTGACTTCATCTGGAAGGCCTCCAGCCAGGGAGGTGAGCGCATCGACCCCCAATCGCCCACTGATCCCTCCTGGGGGGGATTGATGGCTCACCCTGCCAGAACCGTTCGGTTCTGTTTTCGGGGGCCGATCGCTGATGTATCGGCGACGTATCGCCGATCTCAGGTCAATGTTCCCCCCGAGCTGCCCCCCTCCCATCCTCCCCTCTCCCCGTCGTCGAGCTACATCTCTGGTGATGGTGCGTGTGTGTGTCTCCTTGCGATGAGATCGAGGGCCCAGGTTTTGGTTTTCTGTCTCTGTTCGTCCTCCTCATGCCCCTGGGAGGCTCCTCGTGGTCACGGCTTGACCCGCCTGGGGAATTCTAATTTGTATCATCGCGAACAGAGGAACCCCTAACCTTATTAACACGATGAAGACGTGGCCTCATTTGGGGCCCCGTCTTCGCATTAGGGATAATATATCTGGGCGGATTGGTCTGATACATCTGCAGAAAAAAAAGGTCCCTATTCCTAATGCTTCTGGCCTTCCTAACGTACGTCCCCTCCCAAAGGGGTATGGTTTTTTTCACTGCAAAGCATAGGACGGACCGCGGGTTGAGTCTGAGGGTCGTATGTCGACCTCTGGGCCCAGACCATTGCCGCTTTGCCTAAGCAGATGTGATGTTTTCGGTTGTCCTCGGCCTGTGATTTGTCGTCTTCGGGTTCCAGGGCCATCAAAAAACGCCAGACGAGAAGTGGATCCTGGGACTGGGGGCCTCCAGAGGACCTCTGGAAACGTTTGGGACCTCTAGAGACCTCCGCGAAACTCCAGTCACTTCTGGCCCTCCCCGCTGCCTCTCTCCGAATCCTGTTTCTCCTCCGCCTCCCACACTGCTCAACCTCCTCATAGTAACTCCTGCTCATGCTGCTCTCACTCTTCCTTCTCGTGCCTCTCCTCACCCTCCTGCTCATTCTGCTGCTGGTGCTTATCCTCCTCTTCTTTTCTTCCTCATCACCTTTTTTCCTGTGTCCTCTTATTTCCTCCCAGTGCTCCCGTCTCGTCTTCTTCTCATGGGCTCCATCTTATGTGTTCTCCTCCTGCTCCCGCCCGTCGTCCTCCCCCCCCAATACGCGCTCATCCTGCTCATCTTGCCGTTCACCCCCCATCCCCCTCTCCGTGTCCACGACTCATGTGTGCGATTTCGATCTGTTTTCGGGTCACGCCTCGGGTCGCTGGCGGCCATTCAGGACTATCTGGCCACCCCCGGAACGCCCTCGGCGAGGAGCAGTTGCAGGAATGCATCCCGAGTCTGAAACATTTTGGCGGGAATTGATAAAAAATGTCCGACAACCTCGGGCCTCGAAGTTCGAACTCCCAGGTTCAGGTTCTTCTGTCCTGGGAGATAAACCAGCTCCCGCACCTCACCGTGTTTCAGCGCAAGGACATGGACCAGTGCCTGCTCGTCGCCGTGACGCGCGAGCTCGCGGACTGCGAGCAGTTGCTGCGCTCGCCGATCCCCGTGGCGTACACGCGTTCCCTGCTGCGCTTCCTGTGGCTCTGGCTAACGCTGCTGCCCTTCGCGCTCATCCTCGCACGGGCGCAAAGTGGGCCACATGTCAGAGGAGGAGCAGGTACCGATGCCGCTGCCCTTGCTTCATTTTCGCCTTTCGGGCCCTTTGGGAGGCCCTCGTCGCCACGGCTGGATTCGCCTTAAAATCCTGGTCACCGCGCACCTTGGGAGAGATCGGTACCGCTTCGTTCCCCTCACAACGCCTCCGCGTTGCAACGCAGCGTCTGCGTGTCGCAGGAGGCAGTCGCCCCCTCTCCTGCGGCCCCCTGTCGCCCGTTCGAACCGTCAAGACGTTTACCGATTTCAACAAGGAAACGTTTTGGGAGGGGCAGCCGCTTTTCATCGTGCCCATCACCGTTGGCTTCATCGCGCTGGTGTTCCTTAGTCTCGAGGACATCGCCGTCCAGATCGAGGAGCCCTTCGTGGTGAACAGACGGCAGCTGCAGAGATTGGCCACCTGGTTCAGGCAAGACGCCGATGGCATGCGGGACGTGGTTCGCGCTCTGGAGGCTGCGCCCGCCTCGCAGCACAGCGCCGACCATGCCGACGCGCATCCTGAGACCAACCCGGAATGTTGAGAAACGTGGTTCGTCGCGTTTTCCATCCGAACCAATCAGCGGAGAATTGCATATCCGTACCGATACAATCCCTGCGTCTTCGCCCTTTGGGTGTATTTTAGAGAGCTCTCGTCGCCACGGCTGGATTTGATCGGGGTCCTTGGTCAGAGCGCACCCCAAGAGAGGTGCGGGGAGTTGCGGTAGTGGAATTTGTTTCTCTGTTCGATCATCATCCCCGCCCCTTGTCCTTTCCACGCCGCTTGGCCCTCCCCTCTGTCCACTTTTCGATTCCTCTGTATAGCGCGCGGTCAGGCACTCCACAAACAATTTCATCGTCAAGCGCTCTCTTTCGACCTCCTCCTGCTCCTCCCGCGGCTCCTCTTCCTTATCCACACCTCTTTACCTTTAAAGAGCTATTTCTCCTCGCATCGCTCGACATGTCGGCAGGGCAGGCTGACAGTTTCGTCTGTGATTGCCTCACCCCTTGTGATCACGAAGTTTGATATTTCCAACAGCTTCACGCCAGGAGGCCCAGTTGTTTCAACAGGCGCCTCTCGTTTGGAACCTTCTCAAGTCAACACGGCTGGCACGCGAATTACCACCACAGGTGGGTCTCGCTTCAGCGCCCCGAACATTCGTCTCGAAAGTTTCCAATGCACTTGTGGCGCACGTGCTTGTTGAAAGCGTGATTCTCGCTTTAGCATTGCTCACGTTCGCCGTCAAGTATGGGCGGTGGCCCGTTTTCAAAATTTTACGGCGGCCCCTTTTCAAACTAGGCGTCTCGCTTAATGCGCCCTCTGCATAAGCGACGCCAATGTGTTAGAGATATCGAATGGCCTTCGGCCCATCCTGCCACCGTGTCTGAGCTTTGTGGGTCAGAGTCCTCAGGGATGCTTCTTGGTGTCTCTTCGGAGCGCTCTCGGAGGCCTCTGTGGGACGGGTCTTTGGCCTCTTGTGGGCAGTTTTGGGGCCTCATGGGGGCTTCTTGGAGGCCTCTTGGGGGCCTGTGGGGGCCTCCTAGGGGCTTCTTCTGGGCCTCTTGGGGCTCTTGTGGGCCTTGTGGGGGCCTCATGAGGGCCTTTCGGAGGGAGGGCTCGACATGTTCGTTGATGGCCCTTGTCTGGGCCCCCTGTTGGAGCCGTCTTGGGGCCCTTCGGCCGTCTTGGAGGCCTCTTAGGTCGCCTTGGGGCCCTCTTGGGTCTCTTCGGCGCCTTCTTTGGGGTCTCCCGGGCGATCTTGGCGGCATCTTGGGCCGTCCTGGAGCGTCGGGAAGCCGGAAAGGCGAAAATTCAAACATATTTCAACAGCCGATACCGAGGGAAAATCAATGTGTTTTGCTTCTGGAGGTCCTTGCGGGAGGCCTCCTGAAGGCCTTTCGGGCGTCTTGTGTGCATCTTGGGCCGTCCTTGGAGCATATTGGGCGTTTTCGATCGGGCTTCCTGGCCTCTATTGAGGCCCACTTGACACAGAACAAGTCACGCGACAAGCCGCGACGCGCCTCAGGGGCCACATGAAGCGTCTCAGGGGCCACGCGGGGAGCCCTTACGTCAAGAATCCTCAGGATTGGGGATGGGGGCTCCAGGCGGTCGAACAAGGGGGCTGAGGGCACGCCCACTCGTGCCTCAAGGGCACGGTGGCGGATATACTGTTGGAGAGGATTCCAGTACAGGCTCCGTAAAGCACATTAGTCCTCCCAACTCCTCCTCCACCCTACCCTTCCCCTTCTCCCCCGTCGCGCCGACCAAGTCGATTTCCCGCCCCTTCTTGGGAAGGCTCCAAGACCCCCAAGGCGCCCCAAGACCCCAAAGGTCCCCCGAGGCGGTCCAGAAGCACCCCCAAAACACACAGGAGCCCTTTGCAGCCCTCACTAATTATGTCGATGTTGGTATTGCATTCTCCTTTTGCGAATGTACATGTGAGTACGAGCGTGTCCGCACGCAATCATATATACACAACCTTTGTGTGTGTATACATATGTGTAGTTAGGGTACACAAGCGAGTCTATACTTCTATGTGTTGGTTTCCATACACAGGTATACGATGTGTTTGTTTATATACATCGATGTAACCACATATGCATGCGAACATGTTTATGTATATATATATATACATACATACATACATACATACATACATACATACATACATACTGGGGTACAGGGTGGGGGCCTCGCGGAGGGGTGCCTCGACAGCGCATGGGGGCTCCGGGCCTCCGGACGCCGTCGAGACAGCCCCAGAGACGCCCCCGACGGGCCCAAGATGGGCCAAGAACCCCCCTCAGACGTGCTCACCACGAACCGGGAAGCCCCCTCTCGCCGATACCGCGGTCCAAAACGCCCAAGACGACCTCGAGGGACCACAAATTCGTACGCACCGAAGATGCTTTCTGAACGTCCTCCGAAGTCTTCAGGCTGCGCCAGGACGGCCCCGGGCAAGCTTCATTGGGCGCTCGAGGCCCCAGACGAGCACCCCGAGAAGCAAACGTCATTGATTGTGCGAGGGTTTTTCAGTGGTTTCGGTGCCCCTCTCTTTGTCGACATTCCGCGACGGCCCACAAGGCATCCGACACCGCCTCAAGACGGGCCCAGCGGCCCCCAGGAAGGCCCTGGGACGGCCTAGCAGGGCTCCATGACGTCCCCAGGGGCGCCCAAAACGGCCCACGAGGCCCTCAAGACAGCCTCAAGATGGCCTCCAGAGGGGGGGCATGATTTGGAATTTCGAATATTTCGCCTTACGAAGCTCCCCAGAGGCCTCCAGCAGGCGCCAGGACGGCCCCGGGCAGGCTCCAAAGGGCGCCCGAGGCACCAGACGAATGCCCGGAGAAGCAAGCGTCATTGATTTCGCTAGTGTTTTTCAATGGTTTCGGTGACCTGTCTTTCTCGACATTGTGGCCCTCACGACGGCCCACGAGGCCTCCGACACCGCCTCAGGACGGGCCCAGCGGCCCCCAAGAAGGCCCTGGGACGGCCTAGCAGGGTTCCATGACGCCCCCAGGGACGTCCAAGACAGCCTCAAGATGGCCTCCACAAGGGGGGCGTGGACCGAAACTGTTGACGCTTCGCGTATCCCCACCAGTCCCCTGGAGTTCGGGCCGCTTCGAGTGGTTCAGCCTTCGCAGCCGCGGCCGCTTTCCCGGGCCTGCCCCACCCTTCAGGCTGGTTTTCGACGTTCCTCGGCGGAGCAGCTCAGCTGGCTCGCACACGCCGTTGGCGCGACCTGGGCGTGGCGCCCCACTGGCGACTCGCCCATCGCTTACCACCCCTGGACGCCCAGACGGCATGTTGGACACGCAGCTCGCCGCTATCGTCCTCACGCTTCGTGTGAGTCTTGCCTCGCGGCACATCTTGAATTCTCCAGCATTTTGCTGGGGTGCAGCTAGACAGCCCACACTGGAGACGTGGACCCTTTCCTGGACATCTAACCCCCCTTCGCAGCTGGGGACTAGCCCGCAGGGCTGATCGGTCCCTGGACCACCTACTTTGCTGTCCCATGGCGACAGCCACTCTCCCACTGGTGACAGGGGGGCGGCGGCAGAAGCACCCCCCCCCTGCGCACCACCCACGTTTGCTGTCCAGCCGCGACAGCCACCCAACTCTCGGTGGCAGGGGGAAGTCGGCAGAAGCAGCCCCCCCCCTGCACGCCGCCCGGCCGGATGTCTCAGGCCCCAGTTTTGGCAGCTTCAGTTCCGGTGCGTATAGCTGCGACACCTCAGGACCCCCCCATGAGGCGCATCCCGCTGCTGGCTCACTCCAACTGGGACCTCAGCGGCGAGTAGCTGCGACCCCCACGATGTAAATGGTGCTTTGCGGCGGTCAGCTGCGCCCCCCTCTCTCCGCGCAGGCGCTCTCGGCGTGTAGCAGCTAGCGGTGTTAATGGTTCTTGCGGCGGTCAGCTGCACCCCCCTCCCCTCAGCGAAGGTGCTCTCGGCGAGTAGCAGCTACCCCGGGGCACACCAGGTGACTGGCCACGCCCCCCGGCTCGGCTGCAGGCTCTGGCCGCGGGGCGTGACGGTGCGTCCCTCGCCGCTCCCCTCTGGCCCGGTGGGTGTCCCCCACCCGTGCCCTCGGGGCTCGCCCGTGGCGGCCGTGATGGCCTGTGGCCCTCTCCTCCCAACTCGCCCCGCGGGTCGCGCTTCCCCTGGTCTTCTTGAGCATTCCAGCGTCAGTTCCACTCCGTGGGGAGAATCTGGTGTGGGACCACGCTTGAGTTCACGGGCAGCGCCACGCGGCAGTCTGGGGTGGCTGGCCACATCAGCCTCACTTCAGAAGGACCCTCCCTGGCAGGCAGCGCTGACGTATCCACCACCATGTGCCGACCCTCACCAAATGTCGGCGGTGCGGCATGCCGTCGGACCTCTTCGCAGCAGGATCCGGTGGCACAGTTGCGCCTTGGGGTGTCGTTACCGTTAGCTCCCATCAGCACTGGAGTTGGACTTCGGAGGGCCTGGCTCTGAGTGGTTCAGCCTCCACCTGCACAGCCTGTGGTTTCCCCCGCGCACCGTCTCGGCCGCCAGCGGGCCTATCCGCTTCAGGTGCCGGACTCGGTGCGCCTTGGGTTGCCGCTGGCCCCCCCCCGGCTGGGTGGAGGATTGTGAGGACAGAGCGCTGAGTTGTTCAGCCTTCCGCGCTCGCGCAGCCCTGTGTCTTCCTCCGCGCTCTGCCCGGTTACACCGTACAGCCGTTCGGCGTGGGCAGGTGGCCTGGAGTCTGGCGCCGAACCGGCGATTCACTCCGCTGTCTTCGCACACTCTCCTTGCAGCTCTTTTACTTCGGTTCACGCTGCTGCGCCTATGTGCGTTTGCTTGTGAATGTACTTCATTTTGTTCTGTGCGTGCGCAGCTGCGAGCTTGTTTTGCAGGTGCGAACTGGCTTGCCGACATTGGCGGCCGTGTTCGCAAATTCGCACCGTGCCGCATCCCCGACGCCGCTTCCGCTCCCTGACCGTTGCCTTGGAGCCGCCGGCCAAAAAAAAATACCCCCACCAGTCCCCTGGAGTTCGGGCCGCTTCGAGTGGTTCAGCCTTCGCAGCCGCGGCCGCTCTCCCGGGCCTGCCCCACACTCCAGGCTGGTTTTCGACGTCCCTCGGCGGAGCAGCTCAGCTGGCTCGCACACGCCGTTGGCGCGACCTGGGCTTGGCGCCCCACTGGCGACTCGCCCATCGCTTGCCGCCCTTGGACGCCCAGACGGCATGTTGGACACGCAGCTCGCCGCTATCGTCCTCGCGCTTCGTGTGGGTCTTGCCTCGCGGCACATTCTGAATTCTCCAGCATTTTGATGGGGTGCAAGTGCCCGAGCTTCCTGGGCGCACTCAGATCGCCGTTCCCTCCGCGCAGTCAGCCGCTGCTGGGTGAGTGGGCCGGCCGGTTTGCGGCGCGTTTAGTTGCTAATTAGGCCGCTTTCGCGACCCGTAGCGTTCCTGACTCCGCCGGCGCCTTCGCTGGTGGACGCGACCGAAAAAAGTGTCCCCACCAGCCTCGCTCGCCGCTGGCGCCCTCGCCTGCGGTTGCGACAAAAAGTATCACCACCAGTCCGTGCCCCCGCTGGCTCAAACCTTGGCTCAAGCCGCCCTGGGTCAAGCCGCGGGCAGACAGGAGGCCGCTGTCTTTACCTTATACATATATATATATATACACCTACTCCTCTCGTTCTTGTTTCCTTTTCCACGCCCGCATTTCTGAGATGAGCGCGCGGCATTCTCGCGGGGCTTGGTCAGAGTGGCAGCAACAACGAGGTTGGCGCAGTCATTGTTGGCATAGTTAGCACGGCCCCCCGGATGATACTCAACGAAGCTGGCACAGTCACGATTGGCATAGTCAGCAGGGCCGCGAAGGCGATGATGCCACCCCGAGTCGGGGCAGCCCGCCGCGCGAGACAGCGCGCGGCTCGCCAGCGAGCAGGTCATGCAGCTTTTCCGACGGGCACAAGAGGCGCTGTTTCGGCGGCCCCGCTCGAAGCCGACCCTGCCCCAGCTTGCGAGCCTGAGGTCGTCGCTTTTTCTGTGCCACCTTGGGCTCGGTATGTATGCGTCGAGCTTTGCCGAGCACGGCTTCGAGTGCATGGCTGAAGTACGGCTTATGAGTGATCATCACATGTGCGATATCGGCTTGAAACCAGGTCATTGCATGCGTTTCGGTTCAGCATTCGGACGGCAGGTTGCAACTAGTGGTCGGGGAATGTGCGTTGAAGCTCTTCCTGGCCTCCTGCGCCGCCTGGCGAAGAGACGCGTCATCCGCTCGCTGGGCTCAGCGCGTCGCTGGGGCCGTCACAACCCGGTTGGCCCGGCATTGACCTGCCGCGCCATGAGACGGCCATTCGCTTGCCTGGGGATGACTCGCAGAACATTTGCGACGATCAGTCGCCTGCCTGGACGATGATGCCCCCCCCCCCCCCGTTGCTCATCGTAAATTTGTTACGATCCCAGGGGTGCTTGAGTTCTATATTACAGAACCCGCTGTTCAACAACAATCATCATAGAACCCAAGAGCTATGATCATAACTTAACATGTGCAAGAATAAAGAAAATGGATATGCACATGCAACTAAGCTTGAGACCCGCACGGCATGCGCAGCGCAAGCGGGGAAAGCGATATAATAAGGAGGAGGAGGAGGAGGGGGGAAAGAAGGGAGCGAGGGAGAAAAGGAACAGGAGGAGGAGGAGGAAGATGAGGAAGAGGGGGGGGAGGAAGAGGAGGAGGAGGAGGAGGAAAAGGAGGTGGAGGAGCGCGACAAGAAGAGACTCGGATGAAGAGGAGGCTTAAAAGTAGAAGAAAGAAGAGGAGGATGAGACGAGTCCACGGCGTCTTCCGTCTTCCCCCCTCCCTCCCGCCATTCCCCCCCCTCCTCCCTGACTCTCTCGTGCCCCCCCCCCTGCCTGCCTCGCTGCCTGCGTGCCTGCGTTCCTGCCGACTTGTCTGCATGCTTGCTTGCTTGCCCCCGACCCTCGAGTGCCGCGATCCCCCTTCTCCTCTCCTTATCTTGCTCCTGACCAATCGTGTTCATCATCATCCTCATGTTCTTCGTCTTCCTCCTCCTCCGTTTCACCTCCCCCATCTCGCCCATTAGTCGCTATCGTCCGCCTGTCTCTATCACCGCCCTTGTTGTTTATTATGATTATTATTATTATTATTATTATTAGTCGTAGTATTATTATTAGTTGCGCATGTCTAAATATTTCCTCTCGTCTTCCTTCTGCGAACTTCTCTTTCCAGATTGTATGTTCCCTGTCACGTTCGGATCGGCACCGACGACACCGTCGAATGTCCGAGGGGGCGCCACGGGATGCTCTCACTAGTTGGCCGACGGCATGCGCAGCACAGCGTGGCGCACGTGGTATTCCATTAGAATGTTCAACTGTTGCTTTACCACCTTGATGTCTTTCTCGAGGGTCGTGATCTTCGAATTCATTTTCATCATCTCTGCGGTAGCGTTGTTCAGCGCGATGTGCGCCTCTCGGCCCCCGCACATTCGCCCACTCGTTCTCATTGTCGTTGTCGGCCTCGTCCGTCCTCTCATCCTTCACCTACACCGTCGACCACCGCCGCCGTCGTCGGCGCTGTCATCATCGTGGTCGCGCCACCGTTGCTCACCCTCGTCGCGTTGCACCTCTCAGCACTAAGGTCCACGTGTCCTCCTCCCCCATCTCCTGATCCTACCACCCCGTACCTCCTCATCCATTGATCCTCCTGCCATCCTTTTTCAGACATGTCTCTCCGCGCCTGCTCCATATCTGCTGAACTCGTGGCGGCTGACTCGAGCACCGAGCTGACCGCTTCCATGAGATGGATCGCTGGGTCAAAGGGCTGGCTGTCGTCCGCCTTCTCGTCGTGGCTGTCCGTGTCGATCGAACCGCCCTTGCCGCCCTTGCCCGTCGAGGAGCCGTCGCCACTGCCGCACGCTGTGCCACTGCCCTTGCCCTTGTTCTTGCCCGCTGCCGCCTCGTAACCGAAGCGCTCGGCGTCCGAGAAGCGAACCGACTTGCAGCTCATGTCGCTGAGGTCGTCGTCGTCGAAATCGTTGTCATCGCCCTTGCCCTTGCCCTTGTCGAGCCTGCTGGCGCCGTCGGCGTCCGCCTCCTCGCCGCGGCTGCGCGACTGAGATCGACAGCCGTGCGCGTCTGCCATCCTGCCTCGAGTGATCTCGCCGTGCCAAGTAACTCAGTTTCTGCGATGTTGGTTTGAGCCAAAATGTTCGACGCGAATGCCTGGATCCAGGAATGTGCCGACTGCGTTTTCGCTGTGCATGGCCGGAGGGGGACCGAAACAGCGTTTAAAACCGAATTCAATATTTCGTAGAACCGCTTCGGGCCTCACCCTGGAACGAAACCAAAACGATCCTGGACGTTAGTGCCCCATGATCGTCCTTGCTTATCATGCTCATCCGTTTCTTGCGTTTCATGCTAGTCATCCCCGCCCTTATTCCGCTATGTTGTCATTTCTCCTACATTTCCTCCGACCCATCCTCCATCCTCGCTCTAGTTCATACTCATTCTTCCCGAGCGCCTAGCCCTCCGCCCCAATTCGCTACCTCATCACCCTCCACTCGTTTCGTTCTGTTCTGGGCTAGCAACAGAGCCTGGACACCGATGGGGCCTGGGCGGGAGCGAAACTGAAATGCACCTACGTGAACCCGAAGGCGGTCGGTCTCCACCCAGCTCTCTGTGCGGGGGGTGGTGGCGTTTTTTAGGTTCCGTATCGTTGGCATTCTCATCGTCATGTTCATCGTCATCACGCTCTGCTGTCGTTCTCCTCGATACCTCTCCGTACGTGTTCCTCATCTGCGTTTACCGGCCACCTCGGGAAACTGGATTCGACTCTCACCCCTGCTCATGCACCGCTTGGGCTGAGTGTGGGTACAGTTTGGATGCATTTTGGATGCATTTTGGATGCCTTTTGGATGCGCCTGGCACGAGCACTGGATATGTTTGCACACATCCCACAACACGCTACGTGTCAATCAATTCGTGAAACGTCGGGTCGTACCCGAACGGATGCCAGAACAGATGCGGCGTCCATCTCCTCAGCTCCTCTCATCCTCGTCGTCATCGCTCACGTCGTACATGCCATCACCCGCATCACCGTCCTCGTGATCACCATCCTCATCATCATCCTCGTACTCCTCCTCCTCCCAGCCGCCATCATACTACATAACTTGGCCTAGGTACATTCATTGTGCACCCACGGACGTCATAGCAACGAGCGTTGCAATAGACTCGCAAAACGAATCTGGATACGCAGAGCTGGCTGCTTGCGCCTTATTGCCGTTGACCCAGACACCATACCAGCCCGTGCCTGAATTAGTGCGACGCCGTTTGGAACATTGGAAGCAAGGAAATTCGTGCTGAAGTGCCGCGAGCACCTGGCGCGCGCGTGCCTTCGTACATCTCAGGAACACATTGGCCGCACACCCGTGGTCTGAGGCGAGCGTAAGAGGTTTGAGGGAAGGGTGGCCATATCCGCCAAGGAACGTGAATGTCTGCAAGCACCCGAGCATATCAAGAGTTTGCTTCAGAACTGGGAAATCGAACATCATACTCCCAGTGGGATTCTCAATAATAATGAACACGCTCCTCATCCTGGCCAACGTGCATAACCAGCACCTTAGATGGGGATGCCAACGGCCGACACCAGAGGGAGGCATGCGACGGGTCATTCCGAATGGTCAGACTGCATCGCGCGATCCACGAGATCGCGCATCAGAGAATTTAAGTTCTGCACAGGACCTCGACGCTAAAGTTTGCCTCCCGTACGTCCTGTCGCATGCAGTCTCCGAAGGTGTCGGCCTTTGACCGTTTCGAATTGTAGGAACACATATGGATCCACGTTGAGCACTGAGGGGCTGCCCACAGCGTGCCGTTCTCTTTGATGGAGAGAATTGCCCATGCAGCTGTCAAAATGCCCTCTAATCTGCACAAGTCTTCCAAACGATGACTCGTTAGCCTTGGTGCTCGCCGAAGTCAATTCCCACGGTTTGCCCGCCCACCACGTGCGACTGAAATTACACGATGGCCTTGGGGTCCGATTTGTGTGTAACATAACACGACTCGTGCTTGGTTAAGTTTCCAGTGTAGTGGTGGCAGGCAATCGCGCAAGATTTGATTACGGCAGTGCCTGTCGAATCCCAGCGCAGGCAAGCCAGCATCATTGCACGCCTTGGTTGCACCCGCTCTCCCGCAGCACAGCTCAAAGAAATGCAGGTACCGAGTAAAGCTGTCGCACGACAACCACGAGTTGACTTCATCGACAGCCAGTCTGAACAGCCGGCTGCCGTTAGTCATGCTAAGGAAACGATCTCTGGCGGCGGGGCAGATGTCGCGCGCCCTCGACACAATCCACCCAGGAGGTCCATTCCCGACCCCAATTGGTTGATCATCGCCGCGTGACATCGTGGCGCCACTTGGGTCCGTAAATGCGCGACCACGGCTTGATTGAGCCAAGAATACTGAAAGCACGGAAAATAGACCACTGCATCGTTCTTCGATGGGATTTCTGCGCAAAGCCCCTGATGATGAGATTCAAGCCCTCGTCCACCCACGTCGAGTAGAAACGTGGGGGTCCTAGAATCCAAGTCCTCTCATCCGAGGGAAACACAATGCGATGGGGGGGGAGCGCAAGAAGGGGCACGTGCTGGGAAACCACGCGGTTGAACGGCTTGTCGGTCCTAAACCTTCGGCGGTGCGCGGGCTCGGGCGTTCCGAACAGAATCTCGATGCGACGTGGCCAGGGGCGGCGAGCGGCGACGAGAGGAGAATGCGTTGCCACGGCCCCCCCTTGCTGCTCCACGTGTTCATCATTCCCCCCTAACCCCCGATTTCAATATGAATGTCCTCAACGTTAGATGGCAAAACAAATGATGCTTGGGCGTGATCTTCACGCCCGCCTCGTCTGCCAAGATCACGTGCCGAGCGCACTCGTCACACAGAGACTGGAATGCTTCATGGTCAGGGCTGGGCTTCATCTTTGGGGGTGAACTCAAAGTGCGCATGTCATGCGTGATGTGTGCGTGTGTGTTTGAAACCGAAACTGGCCCCCGCCCCCGCCCGATAAAACACGATTCTGGATCGCATAACGTTGGGGCCCACAACAAGACCTTCTTGGCGATAGCGAGCCACTGTAACAATGCCTCCCCAGAGTCTGACAGCACATCACCATATGGGATATCAGAGATATGTTGGTCCAACATGTTCTTGGCAAACTTCACCAATATCAATGTTTCTGCTGCCTTCGTCGACATTGTGCAACCAGGGTGTGGGGGACCTCTCGACCGTCTCAGCTTCTGGTTGGCCCCCATCATCCCGAGGTTTAAAGCGCCCGAGCGTTTCTCATGGGGTAGATCCACTTCACCGAACCACGAGAACATATCATGCTCTAATCGTTTCGCAGCAGCCTGCTTGGATGGGGCCCGCCATGGATTCGCTTCGATCAGTCTCCACAGCGTTGAAGACACCCACCGCATGACAACGCCCAGATGTAATGTATGCATCTCGTCAACTGCTAAGCAGGTTGCAGGTGATGTCTTGAGCTCTGCCGAGTACAATGGACATCGCCCCCGCAACCAATCAATCACTACACCTTTGGCATCGCGGGAATATCTCCAGAACACTGCCTCAAATGGCAAACGCGCGTCGGGGAAACTCGACGTAGTGGGTACATTCGCAGACGGCACAAGCAAGTCGCCCTCTAATAACCTAAACTTATTGCCATCCTTCTGAATAAAAAAAACCCACCTGGGAGTTTCTGTGTTGCCCCTGAGTGGTTCATGACGTCTAATATGAGTTTTCTGTCAACCTCATTCACCACCTGAACGCGAACCTCTCTAAGTCGACATGAATGCTCGTAGTCATCATGCATGCGATCCCTCCACTCCATACCGTCGACGGACATGAACCCAGGATGCACTTCTGTCATGCAATCTCTGCTGATATCACAGATTGGACACGGTGCATATTTGGAAGCCCACGACGACATTTGAAAGCTGTGTGCGAATTCTTTCCAGTCGCCCTTCATGTACAGAACGACCGGTCGAAATGGGAGCGCTTGTCCTGCGAGGCTAGCTACATCCTGAAGAGGCACCGTTTGCAACTTGCACGTTACTGTTTGGCTGGGTCCGATGGGGGGACCGCGAAGGCGGGTGGCGGGCAGGGCACCCATGCTTTCACCAAGAAGACTACCCAATGCAGAACACCTTTGGAAAACCATCCAGGGCCCCCCTTCCCGAACACCCGCTGACACAACCGACGCTGGTGCGATTATCATTCCCAAGGCCTGGCCAAGAGGTTGTCCCAAATGACCCGTTGCTGGAGCGACGCCTTTAGCCATCGATTCAAGTTGCCAACGAAGTATCGAAAACACGCCGTTTATGGCGCACGATCCACCGCAACCGCACCCACACATATCGTTAGACCGTACAGATGCAAACAGGTGCCTCTTTCCGCTAATCAAGTTCACCACTGAGATTTGATCGATGTTGTCTGTTTTGCCTGCTCCTAACGGTGTGTACCGCACCCCGTCGATGCAAACCGCTAGCGGGAGGGGGTAGCAACCTGTATCACACAAGCATTGGTCGGTGACATCGCTGTCGCGATACGCCCGAGTGTTCATCACCGAGTCTGGGTCGATCCGACCGTGCGTCAGAGCTGCGGAGATGCTCTCGTCACCGCTGACCTCCTCTGCCAAAGATTGCCACACGTGTTTGAATGCGCATGTTATCGTTGTCTCATCAGCACGCCCTCTAGTACTCCCAGGAATTTCGGCGATGTACAACGGACCAGGGCCAGGTAATGTCTGTTTCAGCACCTTGCTGTAGTACCCCGACTGCTTACCTTGATTGTGAACAGGGGCGACGGGGGGGGGGTGCAATTAGAATCGCAGAACTCCAACAACTCGGCAGCACGACCGCCCGACGTACCCTCCCCCACTGGCGAAACCAGCCACTTGTTGGAGTACCCCGATGACGTACCTTGATTGTGAACCAGGGACAGCGGGGGGGGGGGCGACTGTGAGCTGAAACGCAGAACCCTCAACAGTCGACAAGATGACTGCCCGACGAAAACAGGCGCCATACAACTAGAAAACTTGTTTTAAGTTATGCCCCTGGAAGGATATGAAGCACCACCTACTTTATGGCGCGGGGGGGGGGGGTGACGAATGGTGGCATTGGGTCTATGACACACCTGGAGGCTGAGCATGTACGCTCCAATTTGCCCCTGGGATTTCACACGTATGGGCGTAGTGACAAGCGATGCAAAAGTCTGCAGCTGATACGGGTCTTCCCGAAGCAAACAATTCGCACAGCAACGTAAACAGGTCTGACCCACATGATCGTTTCGCAGCAGCATTCGGATCGTATACCCACTTGGCCCGCCCTTTGCCGCCGCGGCGACGAGCTCGGTTCACTGGCGTGCCCCCCCAGCGGAATTACAAGATGCACGCGCACTTGCAGCCAGAGACGACATCTACGGACGGTGCCAAAATACCTAACCTGGTCATGAGTTCGATTCACAGAAATGCTGGACGCAAACGGAGAGCCAGGGCTCTCGGCACGGACACTAGCAGACAACTTTAACGCTCAAACGCACATACAGTGTGGGAGGGATTGCACACACAGGGAAGAAATAACGAGACGACCAACACGCACCAGAACGCATGTCCATGGTTGATGATGGACCGTCTTACCGACCACGCACGAGCGAACAATCATATGCTCACCAACCATCGCCCCAAACGACATATGCATGCACGGATGATGTGACATTTCTCGACAATCTACTCGCACAGCATGTCCACGGCTAGAGAAGAGACATCCCCTCGCGCGACCAGCGTGTGCTCCATCACAGTGCTGGCGCGCTGCACTGGCTACACCGCCAATGACCCACGTCTGATAGGCCGTGTCGCACGTGATCTACCACGTTGCGTACATGTATATGCGAGAGCTGTGCTTGGCGCGAGAATGCGGCTTGGCGCGAGAATGCTGCTGTCATCATCAAACAGGCGCCCCTCGCCCGTTTGCACCAAGCACACTTGAAACATGACAGAGTAAGTCACGCTGGCCAGACAGATTTACATTGCGATGAGAACGGGAACGAAGCCTGAGCACGTGTCGACACTTGGAACGCATTCCTGAGATGGCACGTTGATCACTAGTATGACGAACATGATGCGCACGTGCTCTGGCTGCTCAAAATATGATGCTACTGTGCGGGAATTGACGCCAGACACTGTGCCTGCCGCGCCAGTGAGAATACTGCGAGGGGACCTGAACTCGAAACTACGACTTGAACTCTCAGCTAACCAAGAGCACCACCTATTCTGCAATGCCGTACAACTCAACACAATGAAATCACGACGGATGCAATCGCAACGGGGGCAACCCAAGAATTCACAGCTGTACGCACCTCAGTTTCATGAGAAATACCGGCCTCACAGTTTGGACGGAGTTTGGACGGAGTTTGGACGGTATTTGGACGGTGTTTGGACGGTGTATTTTTGTGAGGATGTATCGAACGGGAGCCGAGTTTGGATGCAGTTTGGACGGAGTTTGGACGGAAATTGGACGCCGTGTGGAAACCGGCGATTCCAGTGAGTTTACTGCGGGATCACCGGTCTCGGCTGAATATTCTGGTCCGAGGGGGGTCGGGGGCTCAACCTTGGCTGAACCATACGAAATCTCCACGCACAGTTAGCAAGCACGGAAAATTGTTTCACCTCCTTGCTCTACACCCTGCCCCCTCAAGCATCACGGGCGCGGCAGCGGTGCATCTGGAACGTCTGCTTGATCTCTTTGGACAGGTTCTCCAGCTGCGAACCCACCTCCTGACGGGCGCGGCGCTCGTGCAGGATGCGCACAAGACGAGAGATGGGAGATGCGAGAGGGCAAATCAATGAGGTCAACATTAAACGATTTAGCAATGCAGAAATCGGAGAACCAATCACATTACCAATGGCATATGCAATACCACTCATCCGCATGCAGCTGCAAAAGACCCGATCCTTCTTCAGCTTCTTGGCATCCCTCTCAATGGTCTTGTCGTCGTTGCACGACCTGACGTCCGTGAGCTCGCACGAAACCATCTGGCGCAGCGTCGGGTTGCTGTCCAGCACGGACTCGACCTCCCGCCCGCCGCGCATCGGATACACACAGTCTCCTACAATCACGCGTCACTACCATCAGTCATCCTCCACCATTGCTCCCCAATCATCTATCATCCTTTGTCGTCGCATCTACATTATGCCACCCACCCCCTCATCACTGTAGTCCTATTCTACCTCGCCAATTCCTCCCCTGTCTTCACGTGTCCGCTGTCGTCGTCCATGTCATCGTTCGTCTCGTGGTCGTGGTCGTCTGCGCACGTGTTACCTCGATGTGTTCGTTGTCGTGGTCGCGCTCGTGCACGCGATGGCGCACCGAGGAGATAACGCGACGCGTGCATAGCTCACGAGCCCCAGTGTTCTGGATGACGATGTGACGCTGGATAATGAGGAGGATGGCAATGGCGGCTGATGACGATAAGGAGATGACGGCGTGGATGTAGCAGCAGAAACACGTACATTTAGATATGTGGTATATGATGGTGATGATGATTGACGATGAGTTCCCGTTGTTGCACCTACAGCCCCGCTGCACGCGAGGCGGTTACATTCACAGTCTCAAGTGTTGCAATCACGACTGCGTGCTTCTACCGACAGCCAAGACGGCGGTCGCGGGCGCAAGCACTCCCCGCGGATCCACATTCACATCTTACTAACTCGAGCGGGAATGCCGAGTGATATTGCGCCCCGAATTCCCGCCACAACTACATGGGCAGCCGAACTGAGAGGTCATCAAAGTCAGGCGGGAGGTCGAACTTGCCAACGGCTGCGTTGGACTCGACGGGGGCCTCGGCCGAGCTTGGAGCAGCCGTGCTGTCACCCGTGGGCGTCGGGGGAGCCTCTACATTCGCCGTCTTGAACTTTTTGGCTGGCGGCTCAGGCTCGGTGATCATGACCTTGCTGATCGACTCCTTGGGAGGGCTCGGCATCGCATTGCCCGTCATGGTGGCCTTGCCCTTCTTTGCGGCCTTGCCCGTCGGCGTGGCCTTGCCCTTGACCACGCCTGCGCCGCCGCCTTTGCTCCCTGATGAAAGGGCGACGCCAGCTGGTTTCCTGATCACGGGTAGTTCGTCACCATCGTCTTCGTCGTCGAGCTCTGCTGGTTCGGACGCTGGGCACGATGCAACGCTGTCAGCGTTCTCATTCTCGGAGCCGTCGTCGTTGTCGGACTGTGCTGCTGGCCTCATCATGACGACGCACCCCGCTGGCTTGCGGTGCACGGTCTCTTTGCTTGCATGTGCTTTGTTCTGAGAAGCGATCCACGCTTGCTTCGCGGCCTCCATCTGCGGCTTGTCGATCAGCTGCTTGTGGTACTTCTTGGCCAATGCGACGACAAGGGCCTTCCCCGAGTCCTCGTCGTAGAAATCCTTCAGCGTGATCTGGAGCCTCATCTTCCCGTCCTCCCATACCGCCAGGAGCGGCGCGCCTTTCCTGAAGTATTTGTCTGCCTTGATCTTCTTAGCGTCGCCGCTCTGCCAGTAGATGTTGTCCCCCTTGGTGTAGCACTTCTTGGAGGCCCGCAACTGGTAGTACGTATACCCAGGTATCTCCCATGCGCCCCCGTCACTCCAAGTTGCCACCACCTCTGAATCCTTGTCGGCGCCAACGATGTCATCCAAGGGCGCCGACCACATCCACTTGCCAGTGGCGCGCGGCGGGTCGCCGACGACCTGGCGACGCATGGCGCACTTGTTCGCGTGCGAGAACTTGTACTGGTACTTCGGGCTCTCAGCGCCCTTCGAGGGAGATGGGTGACGCTAGGACTCACCGCCGCCACGCACCGCCCGTCATTCGTACGACAACACCAACACATCAGCAACACTTAAGAACACATCAACAATTTGCGGAGTGGCCTCGTCGGCGCCACGTGCGGCCTCTGGCGATGCAGTGCCGTGGTCACCATCCCCCTCGAAATTGAACTCCCAGATCGCGCTGAGCCACTCGGGCGCCGCTGCTCTCTTCCTCGGCGGGCGGCGAAATCAGGCCAAGAGCAACCGCGCGTCCAGAGTGAGGTTTTTGCAAATCACATGGGGATGGCGAATTTATTTTATCCCTGAAGGTCGTGGCTTTCAAGACCGCCTGCTGCAAGTGGCGCAGCATTGCGCGGATGCTCTTGGCCGTTTCCGCCGCCCACGAGTCGGATTGCTCCGACAACTTCCAGTCGACCTCCCTCTCGTTCGCCAGCACCGCCATCTCGTCCTTCAGCGCAGCCTGCGGCAACGTCACTTGCGGATCGAGAACTTCTCGGATGGATTTCAGCAGCCCGATGTGGTCGACGATGCCGTCCGTGTCGATCTGCGAGGTGAGGTCCGTGGAGTAGTTGACGTCCTCGGGCTTCTTGATGTGAGCACGCAGCACCCGTTGCAAGCCATCGCGCCACGAAGGCGCAAGCTCGGCGACAGCCTTCTTGGGCGTCATGCCAGCGCCCACTCGATGGACGAACCGAATGCGGGTCTAAGCCGAAATGGCTACGGATTATCACCGACCATCGGCGTGGAAGCGACGCCGACATGCAACATGGGTACTTGGAACCGACGACGCCCGAGGATAAGCAAGATGATCCTGCAATGTTGCCGATGCCAGATGTCTAACTGAGATCACGCGATAACCCCGCGAGGGGGGGCGAATGCGGTGGATGAGGGGTGGAGTGAGGAGATTGATCAGGATGACGGGGGCGGCGGAAGTGGGGGGGGGAGGTGGAAGGTGGGGTGGAGGAGGAGGAGGACCATGATGAGCAAAAGTAGGAAGTCGAGGATGACGAGGACAACGACGAGCCGGCGTCGACGATCGCAACAGTCGCCGTCGATGACCTTGAGACTCCGCCCTTGCAACCCTGCCCCCTGCCCACCTCAGCAGCGTACTGGTCCATCACACCTTTCACGTTGTCGTTCATGGCCCAGCACCACTTCTTGTCGGTCGTCATCATCTTGCACAGGGAATTATAGGATGCCATCGTAGTGTTGTGCGCCGACTTGACCCTCCTGATGTCGTTCACCCACTGAGAGCATATGTTTGGAAAGCCGCATTCGGAGGAGGAGAGTGCAATCACGGTGGGCTGGGTCGGGATGGATGGGAGGTCATGAAGGATCGATCGGAAACGGGCCGAGTTCGAGGACATCGGTTGTCGACTCCGTCTCTCCGCACCGCATCGACTGTTTCGTTTAGCACGCTGTTATCACCATATCCCGTTCGTCCTCCCCATCTTCATCTTCATCATCCTCGTCCTCCTCCATCTGATCCTCCTCTTGTTTATGTCATTGGTCCCTCCAACCGCCAATTCCGCCGCCATTCACCACCGCATCCTTTGACTCCCCCCCTTTCTGGCTCAAAGCAAAATGCAATCCTCTGGCGCCTTGCTCGGCCGCTTCTTGGACGACTGCCCGCCCGCGACCTCCCCCTTCTGCTCGTCGCACTCGCGTTGCTGCGCCAGGCGCCGCCGACCAGCGGCCCCGCGCGCTCCCGCTGCCGCAGCCTCGCCGCCACCGCCTCCGCCAGCGGCAGCCTCGGCCTGCTTGCCAGCAGCGCCCGCCGCGGCTGCCTTGCCCTCGGCACCAGCAGCGCCCCTGGCCTTCTTGCGGGGCGGGGTGACGCTAGCCAGCGGAGCGCTGTCGTCATCGTCGCTGATCTCCTGCTGCTTGCTGGTGGGCGGAGTCACCTTCTGCTTCTTCGGCTCGTCTGGAGTTGCTGCGCCCGTGCCCGTCGATCTCGCGAGCTCCTCAGCAACACGATCACGCTTCTTCTTCGTGATGGCGGTGCCGCTGGGCACACTGAGCGGGCCACTGGCGCTCGTTACATCAGCCAGAGCCTGAGCCATGGGGTTGCCGTGATCGACGCCCGTGCCCTCCATCCACCTGGTCAGGTCCGTCCACGACTTCGTCCACTCCTCGTCGTAGCCGTGGAGCACGTACAGGTACTTCAGCGTCCGCGTCCACTGGTCGTACTTGATCCATATGTCTCCGAGCATGACCGCCTGGGTGCAGTAGTTGCAGGCTGCGCGGTAACCTGCGCGCCCGCCGCCCTCCTTGTGGGCAATGCGAGAGAGCGATAAGTATTTCCCATCTCGCACCTCTCGCTTGGTCGAGCTCGTCTTGACCTCTCGAACGTTGATCCGGCTCCACTTCTCGTGGGTCGCCTTCGCCCACTCCGCTCTGAAGTCATTCTTGTTCACGTAGCCGCGAACCGCTGCATATCGAGCTCGCAGATCCGCCGCCGCCTGTAAGCGGCGCTGCCGCGCGTGAGACGGATTTGAATCGGTTTGTTGATTCCAGCCTCACCGAATACACAGTTTGGGCACGAGTTTCGTTGGGAGGCGAGCTGAGTGGTGATGGAGTTTGAATAGAGTTTGGATGGAGTTTGGATGGAGTTTGGATGGGGTTTGGATGGGTCGTTCGGGTTCTGTGTCGGTTGTTCGGGTTGTGCGGAGAAAATTGAAGTTGCTTCAACTTTCTCCGCACCGTCTCATCTATGGTCACGGCGGACATGCGAAGCATGGCAATCTTTGTCGGCCTTGAGCGCCCTGTCCCAGTGGCCAGCGATGGGGTTCCCGACAGCCTCGCTGGATCGCAATCCCTTGTCATGCCAACTCCCGTGATCCCGTCCTTGTCGTTTTATGAGATCATCCCCCTCACATCATCATACGTCCATCCATACATCCATCCATCCATCCGTCCATCCATCCATCCATCCATCCATCCATCCATCCATCCACCCATCATCATCATCATCATCATCATCATCATCATCATCATCATCATCATCATACATCCAGTCCCTCCGACCCCTCATGTTTTGAGTCGTGTGCCTTCTCCGTCTTGAAGGTGTAGTTCTTGCTCTTGACGTCCTCCCACATGTTGTACAGGTCCTGCAGCTCCTGCTTGATGATGGGCTCGCCATCCGCGTTCCCTGGGCTGCCGACTGCTGGAGTCTGACGACGTGCGTGAACTTGTTGCACCAGCTCGCCCTGGTACAGCTCCGTCATCTTAGCCTCCATGATGCCAATCTGGTCGTCACTGTCCTCGCGGCCGCTCACATCATCTGCGTATTCCCTGATCTCGTTCATCGACGCCTCCAGCATCGCTCCGAGCTCCTGGCGGGTCACGATGTCATCAGCAGCACTCGCTGCCTTACCAGCGGTCGCCACGGCGTCGTACTGCACAGTGTCCTCTTGCGTGCATGCTGCGGCCTGCTCCACTGGCGACCTGCACGGTGTCTGGCTCGCAACCTGCGCGGACGGCACCTCGTCGTAGTCGTCGTCGGACTCAGGGACGTCTGGGATGCTGCCCTGCCGCGGTCTCGAAGCGCTTCTCGGCGTCGATGCCGCCGTCGAGGCAATTGATGCCGTCTCGAAGGCAGTGATCCCGATCGGCAACTTCAGCTTGGTGATCGGCTCCTTGTCGCGGCGTGCCTCCGTCTGCTGCTCATGCTGACCCTGGCGCTTGGACGCGTCGACGCCGTCTGTGAGCGTGGCCAGGTCGACGTTGATGTACTTCTCTGGGTCCGCCCAGAACATCGGGTTCCTCTCCAGCGCGGTCGCCGCACTCGGCGAATGTTTCCGAAGGACGTCCAGGAACGTGATCAGCGTCTCATAGCGCTTGACGCTCTCTGGCATGGCTGCCACGACGGTCGGCGACATAGCTGGGCTGTTGGGCGCGAACTCCGTCTCCGTCGGGCTGTAGATCATTGCTGGCGCTGGTGCTGCTGGCGCTGGTGCTGCTGGTGCTGGTGCTGCTGGTGCTGGAGCTGCTGGTGCTGGAGCTGCTGGTGCTGCTGGTGCTGCTGCTGCTGCTGCTGCTGCTGCTGCCGCCGCGGGCGCTGGCGTCTCCTCGGCGGCCTCCTGCGCCGCGGCTGCTGCGCCGCTGCTGCTGCCACTGACCTGAGTGAGACGCAAATGCATCCTCATCCTTCTCCACCTGTCTTCCTTCCCCCCTCCTTCTCATCCTCGTCCGCTTTCTCCTCCCCCTCCCCTCCTCATCCCTTCATCCTCCTCCTCCTCCTTCTCCTCCTCTTCCTCCTCATGTTCCTCCTATTCCTCCTCCTCCTCATCCTCCTCCTCCTCCTCCCCCTCCCCCCTCCTCCCCCTCTTATCCCACTCTTCCTATACTTATCCTCATCATGTACTTTGCCATTTACTGACATCAAATATTTCTCTTCGTATCGCCTTCCGCTGTCGTTATTCTCATCTCATCTCGCTCATCGTCGCTCCTCCTCGGCCCTCCTCCATTCCTCCATTCCTCTCCTCCTCTCCCCCCCTGCTCCCTCCTCTCGACCACCCCCTCCTCTCCTCCTCTACTCCTCCGAGCGACGGGGAGGTGGAGGTGCGACAAGAGCGATTGAACGCGCCCGACCAGCTCGCACGACCATGCCCCCGATGCGGCGGCGCCGTCGGCGCCGTCCTCCGCCACCGGCGCGGCGTCGGGAGAAGCCTGTGGGCTCGTGAAAGGGGGGGGGGGCGTTTGAAACCGTTCGAAATCGCCGTCCCCGAACTTTGGGGCGGATGCGACGGCTCGATGCGTCCGCGTCGAGCCGTCGCATTCAACCCGACGAAATTCGGCCGCGGTGACCGCTCCAAATCCCGAAGACGTTCGAACGAGACAGCGAGAGAGCGACGAACAAGGGGATGACGACGGACAAAACAAAAACGCATCGATTTTCTCCTCAGCCTCCGCCGTCTGCTCATTCTCCTGCTCTCCTCTTCTGCCTCTGCGCCGCCGTCTGCGACCTCTACCTCCGTCCTCCCTCGTTGCCGACCTTGCATTTCAAAATGCATCGTTCGTATCCTCCTGACATCCTTCTCCTCCTCCTCCTCCTCCTCCTCGTCCTCCTCCTCCTCCTCCTCCTCCCCCTCCTTCCCCCCCCTCTTCCTCCTCCTCGCACCCCTCCCCCATCCCCCTCCTCCTCCCCCTCCTCCTTCATATCCTCCTCCTCCGTCACTCGTCCTCCGCCGCCGTTTGGCCCGCGGAACCGCCATGTGCAGCGGCACCTTGCGTATGTACGCGCGGATGTCCGCGTACACCGCGGGGCCCCGCGGTGTCATTCAGCCAAAATGGCTGCGTAAACGCAGACAGCCACGACGACGCAGGACCTGAATGCCTGTTCCCCCCACTCGTTCTCCTCCTGCTCCTTCTCCCCAACCTCCTTCTCCTCCCCCTCAGGTGCCTCAGACGCGACCACTCACCTAAAACGAACGCTGCAGAGAAAGCCACTGCCACTGCAGTGGCTTTCTCTGCAGAAGTTACCGATAACATGAAACGAGACAGGAGCGAACGGCGAGAAACGAAATAGAGGGGGAGAGGACAGTGAGGGAGGATTTTATGGAGAAGGCCACGCACTACAACACTAAATCAGTGATACTCTATGAGGATAATGATTATTCGTGCTGATCGGAGGATCAGCACATACATGAATTATAGATCCTACTATGGTTTTTCACATACAGGATCTATATTATGATCTTTCTACATGAAGCAGGATCTATGACATAGAACTTGAGCACCCCTGGGATCAGTCGCCTGCCTGGGGAGGACTCGCGCAGGGCACTCGCGACGATCAGTCGCTCACTTGGGGATGACTCACAGAGAACACATGCGACGATCAGTCGCCTGCCTGGAGATGCCCCCCCCCCCCCGTTTCCCAGAGTAAATTCGCGACGATCAGTCGTCTGCTTGGGGGGGCTTCGCACGGGACATTCCTCGCGATCAGTCGATCGCCTGGGGGAGATTAGCAAGGGGCACTTGCGACGATCAGACGCCCGTCTGGAGACGACGGCCCCCCTGCGGAGGAGGTGGGGGAAGGGGTCGCTGAGCAGCCTTTGTCCAGGAGCGTGCGCGGACCCTCTGCGCCGTCAGCCGTCGCCAGTCGCCCCGGCACGAGCGCGGCCTGCTTTCCCGCTGACGACGCCGACGCCGACGACGACGCTCACGCCGACGCAGACGACTTGGGGGCAGAGCAGGCGGTGGAGCAGAAGCCAACGGCGCCAGACGAGCAGGAGTAGGCGACCACCCACCCACGCACTTCCTCGGCTGACCTTCCATCCCCGCGCGGCCGGTGCCTCGACGGAGACCTGGGGGGCGTGCTGGGCCCCTGTGGCAGGGCCCCGCCGCCCGCGCTGACTGGCGCCGACGCCGACGCCGACGCCGGCGCCGCCGACGCCGACGCCGTCGACGACGCCGACGCCGCTGACGCTGACGCCGTCGGCGACGCTGACGCTGACGCCGACGCCGACGCCGACGACGACGATCACGACGCTGACGACGCCGACGCCGAAGCCGTCGACCTGGCGACAGAGCGGGCGTTGGAACAGGTGCCGGGGGCGCCAGACGAGCAAGGGCAGGCGACCGCCCGCCCGCGCACTTCCACTGGCCCTCCAGCCCGCGGCAGGGCCGTCGCGCGTCGCCGGCGCGTCTGCCTGGAAGCGGCTGGGCGCCGGGCCTGGCCCCGAGAACCAGCGCCCCCCCGGCCCCCTCGTCGCCCGCGGGGCGGAACCTCGCGCCCGACATCGTTGGCGGCCTGACGGGGCCTGGCAGGCGACAGACGACAGGCGGCGAGCACGGCGGCAGCATCAGCAGCAACGCCTGGAGCCAGCGAGCCGCCGCGCCCGACGGAGGCGGGCGGCGCGCCGCCCGCCGGCGGCCTGAACCCCTGGATCTCGACGCGGGAAAGCAGCTTTACAAAGTCAGGATCGAAGGCGCGCAGCGGGGCGTTTACGGGGGGGGGCCCGGGCAGAAATATTAAGCGACTCCAAGTCACCTTTGGAGCGATGTTCACGGGCGCTTGGCACGCGTTCGCCCGAAAGCACCCGTCACCCGGCTCCGGAGCAGTGCCCGACCCGCCCCGGCACGACCAGCAAACGCGCGTCAGCTTCTTGGGCTCCTTCCGCCACTATGCAGAGGACGCGCGGTCCATGGGCGACGCGCGGCGGCGCTGCACCTCGGGGTTGGCTGGGAACAGCTGCGCGAGAGGTACCTGTGGCGTGGCGATGGCGCGGGTGAGCAGGGCGATGCCCCGCCGCGGAGACAGGCGCCCTTGGCCTGGCGGCCGCGCTCCAGAACGGCCACGAAACCTGGGGGAGGAGCGTTCCTGGGCCTGGCATCATGTTCAGCCGCGTTTCCTGGGGTCTCCTGCATTCGGTTCCACTGTCCACTCTTTTGCAGCGGTCAGCTGCTCCTGGGGCTTGCCATCGCCTTCCACGTTGTCCTCCGCGCATCTGCAGCGATCAGCTGCCGCTCCTCATCACCCCTTGTTCCGTCGCCATGCAGTTGCAGCGATCAGCTGCTCCTGGGGCTCGCCATCGCCTTCTATCCTGTCCTCCGTGCATTTGCAGCGATCAGCTGACGCTCCCCACCACCTCTTCCGCCGTCACTCCTGGCCCCGCGCGCCGCCCCCGGTCGCGCCGCAGCTCCTTGCCGGCGCCGGGCGGCCCCTCTCCCTGTTCAACGCGCGCAGTCTGCCTGCGCTCGCCCTCGCCTGGGGGCCTCTGACATGCCCGCTGGGGGGCGCGGGGCGGCCGCAACCCGGCCTGCCCCACTTCCTCCTCGCATTCGGAATCCTCGGCGGAGGCCCTGGAGCGGCCGCGGCCCGCCCGCCCTCCATTCCTTCCTCGCGGCGCTTCTCTCCTACGCGACGGCGTTCGTCTGCGCGTTCTACACGGTGCCTGGAGGCCGTTTTCTTCCACGTCTGCGACTCACCCGCCGTTTCTGTCCTCTTTGGTGCTTGCGCTATTCCTGCTGGTCCGTTCGCTGTTCCACGTCGTGGAGCCCCACTGGGTCCTGCGCTTTTCGTTCGGCAAGGTACCTGGGGATCGTTGGCCCAGTTCGTTTTTTTCCTTCATGTCACCGCCGTCCTGGGTAAGTCTGGCGTTCTTCTATCGCTCTTCCATCGTGTCTGCATCCAGTTTGACACCTACATGGACGTGTTCCCGGTGCCGCTTCGCGACGCCGCCCGCGCTATTTTGGCCGCGCTGAGCTCCGCCCCACAGCAAGAGGCACAAATCACCCCGGAGGCCCAGTGAACCGACAACGAGGACTTACAGTGGATAACTAGAGGTAGAGGAGCAGGCCGAGAAGATGCGCGAGGAGGAAGACATGAGCATGCGGCGCGCCCTCGACATGCTCGCGCCTGCGGACGACATGGCTGAAGGAGAGCAGCACGCGCCGGCGATCCCCGCCACAGCCCCTCGACGCCGAGGCCAACGCCCCCGAGGCGAACCATCGAGCTGCATCAGGACCACCAGGAGGAGGGGCCTTCGGCATCTTGAGGAGGAGGAGCGGGCAGACAGGCGGGTGGTGTTCTTGGTCAGTGACGGGTGGCAGATGCCAGCGCAAGGTACGCATCGTTGACGACGGCGATGGATTTGCGCTCCCGTCCGACAAGGATCGCGGCCATTGGGGGAGGAGGAACCAGCTGCGACAGCGTTGCAGACAACAGTTCAGGTTCGGCGCGCCCCTAGGTGCTGTAGCGTCGCGTGCACCCGTCATAGAAGGTAGAAACAGCTTCATGGGTGGAGGGCGGCTCCGTTCCAAAATGTGGTTCTCGCTTTCTAGCGCCGCGCACAGTCGTCTCGACGTTTACAGCAATTTAAAGGATTCGTGCGACTGCGTTCCCAGGAATGGTGTTCTGACGCGAGCTAGGAAGGTCAGAACGCACGAATGAGTCTCAGTAGTGGCGTTCTGGCACGTATTATGAATGTCAGGACGGAGTAGTCATGTTGATTCGCGGCGCTGCGGTCCCAGGAGCGGTGTTTCGGCACGACTGATGATTCTCAGACGGTTGTGTTCCAATGGCGCGTTTCACGCAATGGAAGTACATTCGTGTACTGACCTATGGATGGGGGAATTGGAGGGGAAGGTATCTATCAACATCATTGACTCGTCTTGGGATCGCATTGTGTTTTATCCCCACATGTTTCGTGGGGTTATGGTTTTGTTCCCTGCCGCGTCGCGCCCGCGTTTCACACCCGCACACACCTCCCACACCTCCCTCACACCTCCCTCTCCCGCACTTCGCGGCCCTCACAGCACAGCACAGCACAGTTCAGCAGTGCTCATCACAGCTCAGCGCAGCGCAGCACAGCACAGCACAGGTCAGCTCAGCTCAGCACAGCACAGCACAGCTCAGCCCGGCACAGCTCATCACAGCACAGTTCAGCACAGCAAGCCAGTGCAGCACAGCACAGCACAGCACAGCACAGCACAGCTGAGCGCGGCCGCTATCCGAGCCGGTCGTCCAGGGCATAGCAGGAGTGGCTTTTCCCGACTCCGTAGGGGGTGCGCAGGGGGTGGTCCCTGAGCGCGGCCGCTATCCGAACCGGTCGTCCAGGGCATAGCGGGAGTGGCATTTCCCGACACCGTAGGGGGTGCGCATGGGGTGGTCCTTGAGCGCGTCCGCTATCGCAGCCGGTCGTCCAGGGCATAGCAGGAGTGGCATTTCCTAACACCGTAGGGGGTCCGCAGGGGGTGGTCCCTGAGCGCGGCCGCCATCCGAGCCGGTCGTCCAGGGCATAGCGGGAGTGGCATTCCCCGACATCGTAGGGGGGTGCGCAAGGGGTGGTCCCTGAGCGCGGCCGTTATCCGAGCTGGTCGTCCAGGGCATAGCAGGAGTGGCATTTCCCG
>CAUYUJ010014570.1:284097-304097 GCA_963575745.1 Prorocentrum cordatum | reverse complement strand
CCGTCGTCGTCGTCGTCGTCGTCGTCGTCGTCGTCGTAGTCGTAGTAGTCGGCGTAGTCGTAGTAGAGGTCTGTGTGCCCACCTCTGGGGCCGTTGAAAGCGCCAGGGGGCCACAGGGGGGCCGCCACAGGATGTCCCAGGAAGCCCGAGGAGCCCCCAAAACGCTCCAGGACGCCCACAGGAAACCCCAGGAGGCCCGGGGAGGCTTCAGGAGGCCCAGGAGGCCCCAGGAGCTTTGAGGAGGCACCAGAAGGCCACAAGAAACTCCAGGAGGTTCAAGGGAGCACCAGGAGGTTTCAGGAGGACGCCCCAAGAGAGCCCCAAGATACCCCAGGCGGCCCCAGGAGGCCGCAGGAGGCCCCAAGAAACTCCAGGAGGCCCCAGGAAGCTTCAGGAGGCTCCAGGAGGCCCCGCGAGGTTTCAGAAGGCCCTAGACAACCCCAGGGGCCACAGGAGGCCCCAGCAGATTTGAGGAGACCCAAAGAAGCCTCAAGAAACTACAGTATGCTCCAGGAGGCTTCAGTCTGTCCCAAGAGGGTTCAGGAAGCCCCAGGAGGCAGGATGCCCCAGGAAACCCCAAGAAACCGCAAGTGCCCCAAGGCGCCCAACGAATTGGCGAGCGAGAGAAATATTCATGTTGAGAGTCAGAATGTAGATGTTGATTCGTTTTTGTTGCAGGTTCGAAGGGGGCCAACCGGATTGGTGGGCCCCAGGAGGCCCCAGGAGGCTTCAGGAGACAAAGAAGCCCCAGGAGGCCCCAGGAAGCAAAACATTTCAGCCTGCCCCAGGAAAGCCCTGGAGGCCCAAGGCGGCCCCAGATAGCGCCAGGAGGTCTCAGGAGGCTCCAGGGTGCCCCAAGAGGCCCCAGGGGGCCCCAGGCGCCCGACGAATTGGCGAGCGAGAAATGTGCGCCGCGCCTTGGCGGGAGCGCCAGTTTATGTGCGCGGCGCCGAAGCGAGAGCGACATTTCGCCCTATCGCGCGGGGTGCGCGCTGCTTCCCACTCGTGCCACGCATTTCGCGACGTGGACCACAGGACGTCCATGCTGAGAGGAAGAGCGTAGATGTAGCATTGTTTTTTTGCAGGTCCGGATGGGCCCCCCCGGATTGGTGGGCCACAGGAGGCCCCAGGAGGCTTCAGGAGGGCCAAAGAAGCCCCAGGAGGCCCCAGAAAGCAGTACGCTTCAGTTTGCCCCAGGAAGCCCCAGGAGGCCCCAGGCGGCCAAAGATAACCCCAGGATAATTCAGGAGGCTCAAGGAAGCCCCAGGAGGCCCCAGGAGGCCCCAAGCGCCCGACAAATTGGCGAGCGAAAAATGTGCGCCGCGCCTTGGCGGGAACGCCACTTTCAGCAAACATGTGCACGGCGCCGAAGCGAGAGCGACATTTCGCCCTATCGCGCGGGGTGCGCGCCGCGTCCCATTCCTGCCACGCATTTCGTGACGTGGACCACAGGACGTCCATGCTGAGAGGAAGAGCGTAGATGTTGCATTGGTTTTTGCAGGCTCGGATGGGACCCTCCGGATTGGCCCGCAATCGGCCGGGGAGAGGGCAGAGTGGGGGTATATACCAATAGGGAGTTAGGATTGGAGTAGGAAGCGGAGGAGGAGGAGGAGGAGGAGGAGGACGACGAGGGGATAGAGGAGGGGGAGGTGGATTGTGAAGAGGTAGGAAAGGAATAGCAGGAGGAACTCTCGCCCCTGGCGGCGCGCCGTGGCCTGGGGCTCCGAGGTGCCGTGCAGGGCGGGCCTGCGCCCGCGAGAGTCCCCGACCTGAAGAGGCTGGCGCGCCAGGCGACCCAGGTCACGCAGGTTCGGCTGCGCGCAAGGGGGGGAGTGGGGCTAGGCCCGGGGGGGGATCTCGAGGTTCGCAGTCATTTCCGTCGGGTCTTGGCGGTTTTCCAGCCTCGGAATGCTCTCCAGCGGCTGCGCCTCGCCGAGAGCGTCCCAGGGCGAGTTATGACTGGTCGGTTGCTCGGGGCGGTCGTCGTCATCGGCGTCGATCCGCGTCTGTCTCAGAGGGGGAAAAAGTACCGATACCATCACCCTTCCCTCGCTTTCGCCTGTGCGGCCCCTCGGGAGGGAGGCCCTCGTCGCCACGGCTGGATTCGTATCGAACTTCTGGTCAGAACGCACCCTGGGAGAGGTCCAGGGAGCAGCGGTATCGGTACCGGTTCAGGGGTCACGGCCCCCCTGCGAAAATTTGTTTTTTGATCATTAAATTATCCGTAAGGGCTTCGCCCCCTGCCGCCGGCCCCCTTTCTATCAGAATGGGATACATCAGAGCTATATTGGGATGTTCGGGCGCCGTCTTGATGACATTCGGGAACGTCATGCTAGGGCGGCTGGCGATGAGCAAAACAGATTGAGATGTTGAAGTTGTTGTTGGGCGCTGTGTTGCCGTCTTGGCATTTTCCTCCAGTTGTTCATTGGAAGCGCTCTGGAAACGGCTGGGGATTGCTTCAGGTAATCTCTTAGAAGGTTATTTTTTCTGCTGTGGAGAAGGAGTGGCGCCTTTGGGCAGCTTCCGCGAGGTGGATTCGTAGCGTGGGGGGTGCGCGCGGATGGTATAATTTGCGGGGGATCGTGGCCTCGGGGACGCGAATGCGGCGTAATTTACGAGGGATCGTGGCCAGGGGGGCGCGACAGCGGCGTAATTCACGATGGATAGTTTCCTCGGGGGCGCGAATGTTGCGTAATTCACGCGGGATCGTGGCCTGGGGGGCGCGACAGCGGCGTAATTTACGATGGATAGTTGCCTCGGGGGCGCGAATGTGGCGTAATTCACGCGGGATCGTGGCCTCGGGGGCGCAAATGTTGCGTAACTTACGAGGGATCGTGGCCTGGGGGGGTGAATGTGGAACCCACCGCCGAATTTTCCAGAAACGAGGGGGGCAAAAGAATACCAGCGGAGCACATATCCCAATACAGAAAATGTTAGTTTTTCTGTTTTGGAGAGGGGGAGCGCCTTTTCGGCAGCCTCCGCAAGGCGGATTCGTGGCCTCGGGGGCGCGCCCGTTGCGTAATTTACGAGGGATCGTGGCGTCAGGGGTGCGAATTAGTCGTAATTTACGGGGGATCGTGGCGTCAGGGGCGCGAACATAATGTAAATTACATGGGATCGTGGCTTCGGGGGCGCGAGTGTGGTGTAAATTACAAGGGATAGTGGCCTCGAGGGCGCGAATGCGGAGTAATTCACGAAGGATCATGGCCTCGGAGACGCAAATGTGGTGTAAATTACAAGGGATCGTGGCCTCGGAGACGCGAATGTGGGGTAATTTGCAAGGGATCGTGGCCTCGGGGGCGCGAATACAGAGTAATTTGCAAGGGATTATGGCTTGGAGGGCACGAAACTACAGTATTTTTACGTGTCCCACGCCCCCCCAGAAATTTTGAGAACCCTCTCAGGGGACGCTAACCAGGGCCCTTTTCGGCTCCCCCCCCTCGCGCGGACAGTAACAGTTTACAGTAGGAAGCAGAATGCATTACTGTAACAATGGAAACTGGAAACTGGAACTGGTGCAGGGAGCAGCAACCTCAATCCTCGCAGCCTGATGGCCCCGCAAGGGGGGCTGGCGGATTGGTGGCGCTTTTTGTTGTTGCTGGTGTTGGTGTCGGCGTAGTTTCCAAGGTGTCACCCACTTTGTTTTCCCCTCCATCCGCCTCTTGCTGTTGTTTCTTCCCGCAACCTTGCGAACTCGCATGGATCCTGAGCTCGATCTGTGTAGTGGGAGATACTTCTTACGTGCACATTCCCAACCATCATGTGGTGTTGGGTCCTCGTTTTGAAGAGACATCGCCCCGCGTCTCCTCTCCTCTCCCCTAATCAATTCTCTTTTCCTCTCCTCTCCTCTCCTCTCCTCTCCTCTCCTCTCCTCTCCTCTCCTCTCCTTCCTCCTACTACCTCCTCCCATCTCTGCCTCTGCTCTCCGCATGTCCACCATTTTGGGACACCCCTCACGAGGATCGTGGCCCCATAGAGAGCCCCACCGAAGGCCAAATTGACAGCGCCCACATGAGTTCCGGCCGATTATTTCGGCACACCCCTCACATGCTTCGTGGCCCCATAGGGAGCTCCACCGAAGGCCTTACCGCCCGCATGCGTCCCAGGCATTCGTTTCGGCACACCCCTCACACGTTTCGTGGCCCCTCAGGAAGCTCCACTGAAGGCCCCAGTGGCGCCATCCGCCTGCGTCTCAGCCGTTCATTTTGGCACACCCCTCACATGTTACATGGCCCCACTGGGATTTTCACTGGAGGTTGCAGTGGCGCTGCCCGCATGCGTCCCAACCGCCCATGTCGGCACACCCCTAACATGTTTCGTGGACCCATAGAGAGCTCCACCGAAGGCCCCAATGGCGCCGCCCGCATGGTCCCAGCTGCTCATTTCGGCACACCCCTCACACGCTCCGTGGCTCCATAGGGAGCTCCACCCTAGTGGCGCCGCACGCATGCGTCCCATGCATTCATTTCGGTACACCCCTCACACGTTTCGCGACCCCCTAGGGGGGTCCACCGAAGGCCCCAGTGGCGCCGCCCGCATGAGTCCCAGCCGTTCATTTCGACACACCCCTCACATGTTATGTGGCCCCACAGGGATTGTCACTGGAGGTTGCGCATCCGTCCCAGCCGCTCATTTCGGGACACCCCTCACAGTTTCGTGGCTCCCTAGGGAACTCCACCGGAGGCCCCGCTGGGGGGGTCGACATGCGTGCCCGCCACCTATTTCGAGACACCCCTTCACACGCTTCCTGGCCTCATAGGAAGCTCCACCGAAGTTCCCTGTGGGGGTGGCCACATGCGTCCGCCACAGTCATTTCGGCACACCCCTCACGTTTTGTGACCCCATTTGGGGAAGCGGGGCGGTCACCGACGTAACCAGCGGGCGTGCTCGCACACGACCCGGGAGGCCTCAAGCAGCCCTTACGAGATCCAGGGGCCGCTACGAGAGGTCCAGTGGCCTGAGGGTCTTGCCCCCGCGCAGATTTCCGTCGCGAAAAACGCGACGTGAGGAGGTCTAAGTGAAGGACGAGCGCCGAGAAGCATCCTCTACTCGCATCCGAAATTCGATTGTCCTGGGTCCTTCTCGTCGCCACGGCCGGGTCTAGCGAATTTTCACCAGCCCTTTATGGCGTGAGTGGTTTAGGTCGCCCCTTTTCCTTCCAACCCTTCTCATGCACTTCGGGGAGAGGTTTACCCCCCTACCTTCTCCTCCCCGGCTCATGGAGGGGGGGTGGCCGCGGGTCGTTGGAGCGCCCAAGATAGCCCAATATGACCTCCAAGCGCATTCAAGATAGCCGAACATGGTTCAATATAGCTCACAACATGCCTCAAAGAGGCTACACGACCGCCTCAAGGCGGCTTCAAGTGGCCAAGAAGCATCCCAAAGAGGCACCCGAGATGCCCAAGCAGCTCTGATTCGGAGGTCAAAGCACACTGCAACGACGACGACGACGACGGCGACGACAGCGACGACGACGACGACAGCGACGATGGCGACGACGACAATGACTCCGCCATCGTCGTGTCGGCGTTGTGGCTCGAGCCATCCTGGGCCCAGACTCCTGAGGCTTCTGGCAACGACTGGATTCACGACCACCGAGATCTCTAGTTACAGCAACGACCAGAACCACGACCACCGAGGCCTCCAGCTAACCAGCTGCCTGCGGCAAACCTCTCCACCGCGCCTATGCAACCGTGCAACACGAAGGAGGCTGAATGTAGGAACAGCGCAATTCCGACGAGTGGCTTAAGTTGGGGCGAGTCGTGAATTCGACCTCGAGTTCTCGCTCAGGGAAGGTCGAGGTCTCTACCTCGTCTTCGTCCTTCGGAAGGGAGGAGGAGAAGGAGGAGGATGAGGAGGAGAAGAACATGAGGGCGAGGAGTCTTGGGGGGACCCTGGGGCCTTAAGGCCTTTTGGGGGCTTCTTGGGAGCACCCTGGGGCCTCTTGGGGGCCTTGGGACTTTCAAGGATGTCTTCGGGGAGTCTTGGCCCGCCAGACCCCTTTCGGATGTCGTTTCGGGGGCCTTTCGGGCCGCCTGGCAGCTGTCTTGAGAGGCGCTGGAGCTGCCTTGGTCCACGTTGGGCTTGGACCCTTTTCTCGAACAGCCGGCGCGAGTCGCGGGGAGTCCGCGTTGCACCCTGCCCAGAACCGCGGCCACCAGGGCGCAAGTGCGCAGAGAGAAATATTTGAGAGCCCACCATCCCGCCCTGCTCCCCCCAACCCCCTCCCCCTTCCACACCCCTGCCCGCACTGCCCCGCGCCCCGTTTTTCCTGCGGCTCGTTGCTTATGAGAGCTAGCCGGAGTTTGCACGCCCCGCTTCTTAGTCTCATCTCCCTCGCGGTATTCGCAGATGCATATGGTTGGGTCCTTCGTTTGGTTAATTATTGAATCGCTTCGCTCGTTCCGCCGGCCCATTTCGCATGACTGAGCCTCTTGGGGCCGCTGGGGGGCCTCCTGAGGGCGTCTCGGTTTCTGAACGTTCCCTTCGTTTTTGTGTTGTCTTGAGACCGATCGTTTTGAAAGGCTTCGCTGAACATCGTTGCCCACAGCCGCGGTGGTTTGCCCAAGACCATCCTTTGATCTCCCTCCTTCAACCTCGGTGCCCCACCCTTTTTTCCGTTATCCCTCTATCTCTCTGTCTCTGTCTCTTCTCTCTCTCTCTCTGTCTCTCTCTCTCTCTCTGTCTCTCTCTCTCTCTCTCGTCCTCCTCCTTCTCCCGTTCCTCCTCCTCCTGGGGGCTTAGAAAACTTGGCCAGGCGTTGGTTTTTCTGGTTCTTCTGGTTTGGGAGCTCAGGAAACCTGGCCAGGCGTTGGTTTTTATGGTTTTTCTGGTTTGGGAGCTCAGAAAACCTGGCCAGGCGTTGGTTTCTGTGGTTTTTGTTGTCTGGGAGCTCAGAAAACCTGGCCAGGCGTTGGTTTTTCTGGTTTTTCTGGTCTGGGGGCTCAGAAAACCTGGCCAGGCGTTGGTTTTTTTGTGGTTTTTCTTGTCAGGGAGCCCACAAAACCTGGCCTGGAGGTTGGGGGCTTGCGAACTACTGCCGTCAGACCAGAAAAACCAGAAAAACCAACGCCTGGCCAGGTTTTCTGAGCCCTCAGACCAGAAAAACCAGAAAAAATCAACGCCTGGCCAGGTTTTGTGGGCTCCCAGACCAGAAAAACCAGAAAAAAAACGACGCCTGGCCAGGTTCTGCGAGCTCCCAGACCAGAAAAAAAAACGCCTGGCCAGGTTAGCGGGAGCTTGCAGGCGAGGGCGGGGCGAGGACAATCCTGGCGAGGAAGGGGCGAGGAAGCGGCGAGGAGAGACAGACAACTCGAAGGTTCATCTCAGAACCCGCCAACAGGTAGATCTTCGAGGGGTGCGACCATGTAGTTCACACCGTGCCCTGTTCCAGTCATCCCTCCTCCTCCTCCCTTCTTCCTCGTCATCTTCCTTCCCCTCCGTTGTCCCCCTTCCTCATTTGTCCCACTTGCGTCGTGTGCCCGTGGTGAATGTGAAGCACAGATGAAGCGCAGCTATTGCACGGAGCATTTTAAGTTACCACCGCCCCCAAACTACAGTTGACGGGAGAGAAGGCGGGGCGTAACGCTCCAGATGCCATAGGGGCGAAATGCTCCAGCCAGGTGCGGGGCGAAATGCTCCAGGGGGCGGAATGCTCCACATCACGTAAGGGCGACATGCTCCAGCCAGGTACGCGGCGAAATGCTCCAAGGGGCGTAATGCTCCAGATCACGTAGGGGCGAAATGCTCCAGATCACGTGGGGGCGAGATGCTCCAGCCAGATACGGGGCGAAATGCTCCAGGGGGGCGTAAAGCTCACACCAGTCGGAAGCGAAACAATCCCAGGCAAACAACAGACGAAATGCTCCAGAGGAGCGCAGCACGACTGTTTGATCCTTATCCTGGTCCTCCTCCGCTTCCGCAGTACGTTCGTGAGTACCAGTACTGGTTCGTGACCAAGAAGGAGGACCGCCTGGTGGCGTTCGGGAAGGCTTGCAAGGATTACGCCTGAGTCTGAGGCGTTTGGGGGTAGCTTCCAGAGCAGCGTTGCAGTGACGCTCTGGGAGTAGTTCGCTAGAACCACTGCGTGCTTTCTGATTAGTCTGGGTAAAGAGCGATCGCCCGCTCACGGCGGGGGCAGAACATTAGCGAAACATTGAGCCAAAAAGGATGAGACTAACCAAATAAACAAACAAACATATATATATATATATATACCGTTGAAAAGAAATTTGCGACACAATAAAGAAAACACACTTAACACGTGATGTAATGCAAAGATACGCGGCTGAATTAGAAAAGCCGTCGGGAACGTCCAGAAACCGAGACGGCCTCCTGAGGGCCTCTTGGGGGCTTTTGGGCCTCTCAGGGGCCTCTTAAGGCCTCCTGGGGGCTTCTTAAGGCCGAGGGCTCGAAGTTTTGGTTTGTGTTCCCCCTTTGGGGCATCGCTTGGGGCCCTCTTGGGCCCCTCTTGGGCCGTCTTGGATGCCTCTGGGGCCGTCTTGGAGCCCTCTTGGGCCATCTTGGGGCCTTCTTGGGAGCTTCTTGGGCCCTCTTGGGGCGATCTTGGGGGACTCTTGGGCCGTCTTGGGGCGTCGGGAAGCCGAAAAGATGGACGCGCCAAAATCTGCCCCAAACCTAAGGAAAAGTAATGTAGATTGCCTCTTGGGGCCCTCTGGGGAGTGCTCTTGGAGGCCTCTTGGGGCGTCTGGGGGCCATCTTGGGCGTCTTGGAACGATCGCGTGGCATCTCGGAGCACTCTTGAACCATCTTGGAGGGCTCTTGGCGGCCTCGTGGCCCTTCTTGGGGCTCTCTGGAGGGCCGCGGGGGCGGCGCCCAGGAAGAAAACCATCTCTGACCCGAGTCTGCCGGGGATCGCCCGGGGTACTTTTCGTCCGGGGGCCCCCAGGGGCCGCCCCGCGCGCGCGAAGTAGAAGTATTATTTAGCAGTTACAGGAGATCTTAGCACGCCTCTGGCCCGTTGGGCCGGCGAATTTCAGGAGTGCGCCATTTGTAAGGATGGTTTTATCAAGAATTCTTGGGTAAGTTCTGTTCTCTAATGGGAGATCCTAAACGAGGATGACTTCAGTGAGCGTTCGTTACCAAGGACTATTTTTTTAACTCGGGGTATTTTGCAAGGATCCTGTACGTGAGGCATCCTTCGCAAGGGCGCAGGACCCCGGTAGTAAGGATTCATTGTTCACGCTTCCCTTAGTAACCGGCCCTTCGTATTCATGCCTTTCGTAAAGGCTCCTGGGTAGCTATGCATGTAGTAAGGCACCTTCAGGGAGGATTGCGCTCGGAAGTGCCAACTCGGTAATGACCCCTTGTAGGACTGACCCTTAACTGTTGTATTTTAGCAATGGTCCCGTCAGAAGGCTGCGGGTTCCTGAGTAAGTATAACCTTGCTAGTGGGACTCTGTTTGCGGATGCTTTCAATGGTGCTTCCTAAGCGTTGATGTATTTTTCCCCACATCCAAAGTGGGGTTCTTGTTTTCTCTGGACACCCCGCGCAGGAACAGGAACACACACACACACACTCTCACTCACTCACACTCTCTCATCATCAACCTCATCAGCATCATCGATGATGGTCTCTCACATGCTTAGTCACTCACATACTCATCATCATCATCACTCGCACTCTCTCACACGCTCACGAACATCATCATCATCATCGGCATCGGCATCATCCTCATTCAAACATCATCATCGCCACCACCACTCACAATCAATCATCATCCTCTTCACCACTCATCTTCACCACCACTCATCATCCTCATCCTCATCATCGTTGAGTAAATTGTGAGGAAGTCTCAGGCGGGAGCCCCCTCCCTATGGGGCCCGCAGATCATGTTGGTAATCCGAGCGGGTCATCGGAATCCTGTAACTGTCGTCACTTTTGAGCTCCCCAGGCCTGAAAATGGAGGAAGTCTCAGGCGGGAGCCTCGTCTGTGAGTGAATTGGAGGAAGTCTCAGGCGGGAGCTCCCTCCCTATGGGGCCCGCAGATCATGTTGGTAATCCGAGCGGGTCATCGGAATCTTGTAACTGTCGTCACTTTTGGGCTCCTCAAGCCTGAATTTGGAGGAAGTCTCAGGCGGGAGCCTCGTCTGTGAGTGAATTCTGAGGAAGGCTCAGGCGGGAACCCTCTCCCTATGGGGCCCGCAGATCATGTTGGTAATCCGAGCGGGTCATCGGAACCTTGTAACTGTCGTCATTTTTGGGCTCGTCAAGCTTGAATTTGGAGGAAGTCTCAGGCGGGAGCCTCGTCTGTGAGTGAATTGTGAGGAAGTCTCAGGCGGGAGCTCCCTCCCTATGGGGCCCGCAGATCACATTGGTAATCCGAGCGGGTCATCGGAACCCTGTAACTGTCGTCACTTTTGGGCTCCTCAAGCCTGAATATGGAGGAAGTCTCAGGCGGGAGCCTCGTCTGTGAGTGAACTGCGAGGAAGTCTCAGGCGGGGGCCCCCTCCCTATGGGGCCCGCAGATCATGTTGGTAATCCGAGCGGGTCAGGAATCTGGCTGCAGGTGCACGGCTTCAAGGAGTCTCCGATCTACCAGGAGGTCGCCGAGGTGCTGCGACAGGGCGCCGAAGGCGCCGACGACGACGGCCAGGCCGAGGCGCGGGCGCGGAGCTTGCTGATGTTCAGGCCCAGCGAAAGGGAGTTCACATGGCAGAGCTCGGGGGCGCACAGCGCGCGCCGCTCGGGGTTCACCCTGACGCACGCGTCCTACCTGACCTCCACGCTGTCGCAGGGCCAGACGCTGCGCAAGGGCGTCACCATCGACTGCGCGAGAGACGAGGACGCTGGCCGCACGGGCATGTCGGACGAGCAGTGGTGGCTGCACCTCTACGTCATGTTCTCCCGCGCCACGTGCATGCGGAACATGCTGATCCTGCGGCCGCCGCCGCGAGAGTTCCTGGAGCGCGGGCCGCCGGCGCCCCTGCGGAAGGCGCTCCTGGAGTTCGACAAGAGAGCGGTTTTGCCCAGGGCGGAGGCGAAGCAGCTCGCGGCAGAGCTGGGCTTCGTGCTGCCTTCCGCCCGAGCGCGGCTGCGCCTCGCTCGAAGCCCGCGGGGTTGTCCCAACGGCTTGGTCTCGCGCGCCAGCGGCTCGCGGGGTTGCCCCGACAGCCTGGCCCGCGGGGTTGTCCCAACGGCTGCGCGACGTGACCAGTAGAGAACGCGCCTGTGCTGGCCGTGGCGGCGACGGCGCCGAGGAACATCGACGTGCGCGCTCGTGCAACAGGAAGGGGGGGAGGTGGCGGGGCGCGGAACAAACAGGGGGGCGAGGACGGGGACAACGTAAGGAGTGGAAGGGGGGGCCGCGCCAAGGCGAGAGGAAATATACGCAGAAGAGACAGCCAGGGCGCCTCACCAACCACGAGGACGACGGTGATGGCTTTTTCCAGATTCGCCCAGAGGATTCTTATGCGGGGTTCTTCCGTCGGAGTAATCGGAATGTTTTTTTAGCAAGGACCCTTGTAGTAATTATTATTTCGGGATTTATTTCAATGATGGCTCCGTCTTATGGGCGCCCGATGTCAAAGGGTTTTGAATGCGGTGATGACGCCTGTATTAAGGACCGCTTCAGCAAGGATCCATGTGGGAACGATTCGCTGTTTTTTTCATGAGGGCCACTTGTTAACGTTGCCTTTAGTGTTGGACCCTCAGTAAGAATGCGACACAGTAGGGTCTCAGCATTACTTCAGCAAGTGTCACATCGTTAAGGGTCCTTGTAATAATGAGATGTTGTTACTACTTTCTTTAACAGCGGTTTCTTTTGGAATGATGCGATATCCTGAGTAAGGATGATTTTGATTCCAGGATCCTTACTGTGTACGTTTTCACTGAAGCCTCCTTGGTGGGAATGCGTTTCGTAAGGCTGCCCCAAGAAGGACCCCTGTAGTAAGGACTCTGGTGTGATTTTTCCTTGAGTAACGATTACTTACCATGCATGCGATTACGGGGTTTAGAATACGGATTGTTTTGGTAAGGATTTTCTCATCAGAATACTTGGTGCGTGGGGTGGTGGCGGTCGACCAACAAAAAGAAGATTACTGACAACACGTGTGAGAGTCTCCCCCCTTGCCATCATCACCACCACTGGAGTAGGACTCCGGGAACGGGTGCGGTCTCCGCTGGAGGACAAGGCCTGTGTCGCGGCATGGGTCCAATCATGCGGGATTTGTATTGAGCATTCGTTCGGTGAGAGTTGCTTCGCACATCTCTCTTTAATACTCAGTGATTAGAATCATGTTTGTTATTATCGAGGCATCCTTAACAAGGATCCCTTGTGTAATAGGGGATCCTTATGCAGATGATTTAATAGGGGGTCCTTATGCAGGCTCCGGGCTGGCGGGCGCCCCCCAGGGTTGTCCAGTGCGGCGTGCTTCCTGTGCAACCTGACGTCCATCACGTGGCATTTGACAGTATCCCAAGCGGTGCCGTCGGCCAAACATTTTTCGCACCTTGACGGCCGGTTCGTCCTCGTTGCGTCCTGGGAGGAGATGGCCCGCGTGCTCCAGGCGACCCAGCAAAACGATTTGGCGATCGGACCTGATCTGAACTTACCCAAGTGTGCTCGCGTCGTCGTCGTCCCTGTGGGTCGCCGCGCCCCGCGTTGTCGTGATCGCAGCCTACACGCCATACTTCTTCGCAAGAGCTTTCGGTATTTGGGCATCGATTCAGTTCTTGGCGAGCCGACGGCTGCTCCAGTGGCTGGGCGCCGCATCCAATTGCTCCGCAGACGGTTACACGTTGCCCGCGTTTTGCGTTATGTTCAACGAGGTGCGGCAGTCGCAGATGCTCTTTCTGCGGTCTGGTGCGACGGTGGCTATGCGTATACCACAAGTCATATTCGTCAGGCGTGTTCTTGGGCAGCACTCGGTCTCATGGGCAACATGCCCGAAGGTCGTGCGATTCGCCGTTCAAGAGAGCTCGCACATCTTTTCGGGCCTGGTTGTCACCAGACTCATATGAGGTGCGTGGCTATATACAACAGCGTCCGGCTATTCTACCGCGTCCTCCTGGCCGGATTTTTTCAACCAGCGGAATGACAACTTCTCTGGGAACAGCGAAGCTGGATCAGGTTCGGGCCTTTCACACTGCTGTCCCGGGCGCGTTCGACATTGCAGATCGATTGGTATTCCGCCACAGCTTTCAAGGTTGGGCGCGCAGGTACGCCTTCACCATCCGTCCTCAGCATCTTGCCGATGCTGGCCGGGATGGCGTCGCAGATTTCCGAAGACCTGCTCGGGTGGGCGCCAAGCTGCATGATCTACGTTTTTTTCGTCGTTTTGCCGTGGCTCGCTGCGAATCACAACGGCGACCGAACACTTGTTTGTGTCACGGTCTCACTGAAGTCCGCCATGCCCAGGAACAGCTTTATGCTGCCCAACTACATTACGGAGGGCCTGCCCTCGCATGTGCTGGCTTATGGACCAGGCTCCATGTCTCTCGCGTCCCTTACCATGAGGGCGACGAGTTCTGTCCACGGTGTGGCACGGCAGTCGAAACCACAGAACATCGGTTGTGTCCCTGTCTTGGGAATCAGGAAGCACGGGCTTGGCTGGACCAACAGGCTCCTGGAAACCAATATCGTGTCTGTCTTCCTCCCTGCCTCGCTCGTCGTGGGTTTACCCCTGCTGATTTACGTTTTGGTTTTCCTTTTCGCCATGCTGTTTGTGTTTCGCAGTATCTGCTACGAGTCAATGCTATTGCCTCGCTGGCCATGCCGGCCCAGCGCGCCGGCAAGCTAGTCCTCTTGGGACTAGGCCGGCACCGGGCGCAGTTTAGCGACGACATCTACCGCGCCGCCTATCCACCCCTCCATTGCGCCAAACGACGTGCTGGGGGGCAGGGCCCGGTGGGCGGCAGAGGACGAGGAGCACGTCGAGGACTACAACTACCTCCTCAACCTGCTCCTGAATCACGCCAGGCGCCGGAGGTCATCGCATTCTCCTGCGACGACCCCCGACTACGAACCTGCGAGGAGACGACCTCTGGCTGGGGCCCCACCGTGGCCATGCCAGCCTCGCCCAGCTTGCTGGATTTCTGCGGCCCCGCCCTACATAGTAGAATTGTTAAATAAAGATATACATATAACGGCGCACCGGGTCCGGGGGCCCGGGGCCGGGACCTCGACCGCAAATGTGCACCCCGGGGGGCCCGGAGGCTCGTCGGGGCTTGCCGGAGGCCTCCCCGGTCAGACAAGACGGCCCCAGAAGCGCCCAAGACGGCCCAAGAAACTTCCAAGAGGCCTCCAAGAGGGCTCCGAGATGCTGAAGATGGCCTCCAGACGTCCAAGGACGCCCCCCAAGACGCCCCAAGAAGCCTCCAACATGCGTCCCAAGAGGGCCCCTAGACGCAAAAATTGGCCCATTCCCTTCGTAAAACGTACATTTTTCACAAAGTTGCCTTTTGGGCTTTCCGACATTACAGGACGGCCCAAGAGGCGCCCAAGACCGCCCCAAGACGGCCCAAGAAGCTCCCAAGAGTGCCCCAGGACAGCCCAAGAGGGCCCCAAGACGGCCCAAGAGGCGCCCAAGATGGCCCAAGAGGGCCCCAAGACGGGCCCAAGAGGGGGCCCAGAGGGGGACCACGAACCGCAAGCTCGAGCCTTCCGCCCCAAGAGGCCGCCAGGAGGCCCCCAGGAGGCCCCTCAAGAGGCCCCAGGAGACCCCAGACGTCCAAGGACGCCCCCAAGACGCCCCAAGAAGCCTCCAACATGCGTCCCAAGAGGGCCCCTAGACGCAAAAATTGGCCCATTCCCTTCGTAAAACGTACATTTTTAACAAGTCGCCTTTTGGGCTTTCCGACGTTACAGGACGGCCCAAGAGGCGCCCAAGACCGCCCCAAGACGGCCCAAAAAACTTCCAAGAGGGCCCCAGGACAGCCCAAGAGGGCCCCAAGACGGCCCAAGAGGCGCCCAAGATGGCCCAAGAGGGCCCCAAGACGGGCCCAAGAGGGGGCCCAGAGGGGGACCACGAACCGCAAGCTCGAGCCTTCCGCCCCAAGAGGCCGCCAGGAGGCCCCCAGGAGGCCCCTCAAGAGGCCCCAGGAGACCCCAGACGTCCAAGGACGCCCCCAAGACGCTTCGCGTCACCAATTTCTTCTCGCAACGATTCCTAGGTCTGTGACTCGACACATGCGTCCAAGAGGGCCCCCAGAGACAGACAAGTTGACCCATTCCCTTTCCAACAAAGAACGTACGTATTTTTCAACAAAGTTGTCTTTTGGGCTTTCCGACGTTACAGGACGGCCCAAGAGGCGCCCAAGACCGCCCCAAGACGGCCCAAGAAGCTTCCAAGAGGGCCCCAGGACAGCCCAAGAGGGCCCCAAGACGGCCCAAGAGGCGCCCAAGATGGCCCAAGAGGGCCCCAAGACGGGCCCAAGAGGGGGCCCAGAGGGGGACCACGAACCGCAAGCTCGAGCCTTCCGCCCCAAGAGGCCGCCAGGAGGCCCCCAGGAGGCCCCTCAAGAGGCCCCAGGAGACCCCAGACGTCCAAGGACGCCCCCAAGAGGCCCCAAGAAGCCTCCAACATGCGTCCCAAGAGGGCCCCTAGACGCAAAAGTTGGCCCATTCCCTTCGTAAAACGTACATTTTTAACAAAGTCGCCTTTTGGGCTTTCCGACGTTACAGGACGGCCCAAGAGGCGCCCAAGACCGCCCCAAGACGCCCAAGAAGTTTCCAAGAGGGCCCCAGGACAGCCCAAGAGGGCCCCAAGACGGCCCAAGAGGCGCCCAAGATGGCCCAAGAGGGCCCCAAGACGGGCCCAAGAGGGGGCCCAGAGGGGGACCACGAACCGCAAGCTCGAGCCTTCCGCCCCAAGAGGCCGCCAGGAGGCCCCCAGGAGGCCCCTCAAGAGGCCCCAGGAGACCCCAGACGTCCAAGGACGCCCCCAAGAGGCCCCAAGAAGCCTCCAACATGCGTCCCAAGAGGGCCCCTCGACGCAAAAAATCGCCCATTCCGTTCGTAAAATGCACATGTTCAACAAAGTTGTCTTTTGGGCTTTCCGACGTTACAGGACGGCCCAAGAGGCGCCCAAGACCGCCCCAAGACGGCCCAAGAAGCTTCCAAGAGGGCCCCAGGACAGCCCAAGAGGGCCCCAAGACGGCCCAAGAGGCGCCCAAGATGGCCCAAGAGGGCCCCAAGACGGGCCCAAGAGGGGGCCCCGAGGGAACCCCACGTGGGCCCAAGGAGGCCCAAGAGGGACCCAAGAGAGCCCCAAGAGAGCCCCAACATCGGTCACGCGGAAGAGCTCTCGCGTGACCGATGTTGGGCCCCTCTGTGGGCTCCTCTTGGAGCTCCGAGAGGAGCCAAAGATGGCCCCACGAGGGCCCCGACGAGACCCCAAGAGGACCCAAGCAGGCCCAAGAGGGACCCAAGAGAGCCCCAGCATAGGTCACGCGGAAGAGCCCTCGCGTGACCGATGTTGAGCCCTTCTTTGGGCTCCTCTTGGAGCTCCAAGAGGGGCCCAAGATGGCCCCACGAGGGCCCCGAGGGAGCCCCACGTGGGCCCAAGGAGGCCCAAGGAACCCCAAGATGGCCCCAACATCGGTCACGCGGAAGAGCACCGCGTCTTTGGGCTCCTCTTGGGCTCCGGTGACCCCCGATGTCGGTAGGGCCCCTCGGTGTGGGCCGATCCTCTGTGGAGCTCCGAGAGGAGCCCAAGGTGGCCCCACGAGGGCCCCGACGAGCCCCAAGAGAGCCCAAGAGGGCCCCAAGAGCGCCCCAACCTCTCCTCTCCTTCCTCCTCCTCCCTCCTCTGCATCTTCCTCCTCCTCCTCCTCCTTCTCATCCTCCTCCTCCTCCTCCTCCTCCTCCTCCTCCTCCTCCTTCTCCTCTCCAGGGGAATGAAAACCAGAGGATAGCTCACGGAGAGCCCAAGCACCCTCTTGTTGCATCCATCTTGGCTTCCAAATGGAGCCCAAGAAGGCCCCAAGGAGGCCCCTCAAGAGGCCCCAGGAGACCCCAGACGTCCAAGGACGCCCCCAAGACGCTTCGCGTCACCAATTTCTTCTCGCAACGATTCCTGGGTCTGTGACTCGACAGAACCTAAGCGCGCGCGAAGCGCGCGCGTGGTTCTAGTGTGTGTGTGTGTGTGTGTGTGTGAATGTGTGAATGTGTTTCTGTGTGTGTGCGCGTGTGTGTGTGCTCGTGTGTGTGTGTGTGTGTGTGTGCGTGCGTGCGTGCGTGCGTGTGGGTGTGTGTGTGTGTGACTCCGCCTCGTCGCTGCGCGAGAGGCCGCTACCATTCAAAAGTGTGTGTGTGTGCGCGTGCGTGTGTGTGTGTGTGTGTGTGTGCGCTGAAACATGTTTGCCTTGAAGATTGGCGCCTGCGTTCGCGAACAAGTCTGTGTGTATGTGGCGATCAGCTTAGAACGAAGCCCGTCTTCGGTGCACCAGAGGTTGCTTCACCACCGCTTGGGAATAGTAAGACTAGTACAGCAGTCTGTTCTACAGCATGGGCCCCAAAATGTGAGGTCCTGCACTGTCTACGTGCGTTCTACGTGGTGCTATCCACGGGGTGCAATCAACTCGAATTGCTTGAAGTCGTCAACTCCAGCGCTCCAGCAAACATCCCACCCACCCGAGTGCAACTGCTTGACAGTACTTACCTGGCCGTGCAGTTACATATCGGAGTTGCCAGCAATTCTTGACTCTGGGGCCTACATGGGCCCCGAGCCCGCCATGAGGCTCCAAAGAGCCCCCAGGGACACCCCAAGACGCCGCCGAGAGGGCCAAAGAGGCCCTGAACGGCCCACAGGAGGCCCCCATGAGGCCCTCAGAGGCTCTCGGAGGCCCCGAACCCCCCCCGAGAGGCCCCCAAGAGGCTTCCCCGAGGAGGATGTCAAAAGACATTGTGAGGGAATGAAGGCCGCTGTGATCGATGTGGCCCAAGTGGTACCACTGGTGGACCACTTGAGTCTAATAGTTTGCTTCCAAGAGGCCTCGAGTACATTCACACATTCAGACATTCACACCTTCACACCTTCACACCTTCACACCTTCACACCTTCGCACCTTCACACATGCACACATCCACACATACACACATTCACACACTCACGCATTCACACATGCACACATACAAGCATACCATACATACAAACATACGCATACATTCACCCATTCACGCATTCACACATTCACACATACACACATCCGCACATTCACACATGCACACATTCACACAGTCACACAGCCACACTGTCACACATCCACACACGCACACATCCACACATTCACACATGCACAATCACACATACAAGCATAATACAAACACACGCAAATACATACATTCACACATTCACACATCCAAGCATTCATACATTCACACATTCACGCATTCACGCATTTATACATTCACACAACCACCCATTCACGCATTCATACATTCACACATTCACACATTCACACATTCACGCATTTCAGCATTCACGTTCAAACGCGCACGCACAACACACCACACACACACACACACGCACGTGCACACGCAACACACACCACACACCACACAGACCACACGCACACGCACACACACGCACACACACACACACACACACACACACACACGCACACGCACACGCACACGCACACGCACACGCACGCGCACACGCGCACACGCACACGCACACCCACACCGACACCCACACCCACGCCCACACACCCATACACCCACACACTCACACACCTGCACACCCACACGCACACGCACACGCGCCCGCACCCGCACACGCACACGCACACGCACACGCACACGCCCACGCCCACGCCCACGCACACGCACATGCACACGCACACGCACGCGCACACCCACACGCACACACACACGCGTACACGCAAACGTACACGCACACACAGCCACACGTATTCACACGCACACGCACACGCACACGCACACGAACACGCCCACGCACACGCACACGCACACGCACACGCACACCCACACGCGCACGCACACGCGCCCGCACACGCACGCACACGCACACGCACACGCACACGCACAACGCACACGCACACGCACACGCACGCGCGCACGCACACGCACGCACGCACACACACACACACGCGCACGCACACGCGCCCGCACCCGCACACGCACACGCTCATGCACACACAAACGCACACGCACCGCACCCGCACACGCATACGCAGCCGCACACGCACACGCAAACACACTCGCACACGCACACGCACACGCACACCACACGCCCCACACACACCCACACACCCACACACGCACACACCCACACACCAACCCACACGCACACACACACACACACACGCACACGCACCCGCACACGCACACGCGCCCGCACACGCAAACGCACGCGCACAACCCACACCCCACACCCGCACCTGCACGCACGCACTCACACCTACACCCACACCCACACCCACACACCCACACCCACACACCCACACCCACACACTCACACACGCACCCGCACCCGCACCCGCACCCGCACACGCACACGCACACGCACCCGCACACGTACATGCATACGCACACGCGCACGCACACGCATACGCAATCGCACACGCACACGCACACGCACATCCCCACACACGCCCACGCACCCATATACCAACACACTCACACACCCGCCCACACGCACACGCACACGCAAACGCACACTCAACCGCACACGCACAAGCACACGCACACAAACATCCACACCCACACCCACACCTACACACCCACACACCCACACACCCACACACCCACACACCCACACACGCACACACCCACACACGCACACGCACCCGCACCCGCACACGCAAATGCACACGCACTCGCACATGCACACGCACACGCACCCGCACACGCACCCGCACACGCAGACGCACACGCACACCCACACCCGCACCCACACACACACACACCCACACCCGCACCCACACCACACCCTCACACCCACACACCCACACACCCACGCACGCACCCGCACACGCACACGCACACGCACATGCACATGCACACGCACACGCA
>CAUYUJ010014570.1:236597-279097 GCA_963575745.1 Prorocentrum cordatum | reverse complement strand
GCTGTTGTTCCACTTATCCTCGGACATGCCCAATGCCAGTATGATACTCAGCTCTCTGCATACCAGGGCCTGGTGGAGACGCAGAATGAGTCGATCGCCAGGCTGCAGGGCATCGTTGATTCATACGCCTCGGCGGCATCCGCGAAAGGTGACCAGCGCAGTGACACTTCCGAGGACTCCGCGAGCACCGACGACTGCTCCTCTGGTCCTTCCCCAAGGTCTGCTGTGGTGTGGGAAGAGATCGATTCCATCAAAGCACAACTCAACGACCTGGAGTCCGAGCGCGGTCTCTTCCAACAGGAGGCCTCGAGACACGTGCGTGTGGTGGCCCAGTCTGTTTTCCAAGAGGTCATGACATATTCAATCGCACCTCGTATTGCAACCAGTATGAATGCGGTTGTCCCTACTGTCGCTAAGAGTGTTACTGAGTGCCTGCTCCCGCATATGGAGAGGCTTGTTACCCGTGTCACGGACCAAGTGTGTTCGCTCCAAGCCAGGCTAACCGCTCTCGAGGGGCGCAACATGTTGGATGGGAGTGGCCAGGCCAATCTTCCTGACTGCTCCTCGGACGCGCTGGGAAGTTTGAGCGCACAGCATCGTGACCAGACTGATGATCGACGTGCGGAGTTTGACAGTCGTTTTCTCTCGATCGAGTCGCAGCTGGAGCTTATTGGGAGGAAGCTGGACGCCTCCACCACTGTGCTGTCCCGCCAACAATCTCGTAGCCCTGCGCCGAGTGCTCGTGCTGAGCGACCTTCTCGTGGTGGGCCGCCAGGCGTACTGGTTAGCCGGTATGGTCGGGAGTGCCGGAGGCGGGATTGCATTTTCTCCCATCCAAGCGGGCGGGTAATCGACGAGGCTTTCCCCGAGACGCTGGACAGATCGACTCAGCCTACACGCATCACTCCTGCGGCCAGGCCGATCAATTATGACCGCTTCGACCCCTTATCCCAAGAGTTCGATGCCGAAGAGTTTCAAGATAATTTGTTGGCTCATATTCTCGCTGCAAAACCAGTTGCTGATGATGGGGCCAGTCGTGCGCAGGGTGCTAGTGGGCTCGAGCAGCTCTTGGGCCGACTCTCTGTCCGAGTACCTCCTGAGCCAGATGTTGACTGAGCTCGAAAAACAATTGCCTCTTCTTCGCAATCTTCGTGATCGTAGAGCCGGCTCTTTCCTCACATACTCCTGGTACTACCGTCGCCGCCGCCATTGCTGTTGTCGCCGTCGCCGCTGCCGTGGTCGTCATCGCCGTCGCCGTCGTGGTCGGCGTCGTCGTCGCCACCGCCGCCGACGTCGCCGCCGCCGTCGCCGCCGCCGGCATCGTCGTCACCACCGCCGCCGTCGTCGCCGCCGCCGTCGCCGTCGTCGGCGTCGTTGGTGTTGTCGCCGCCGCCTCCGCCGCCGTCGTCGCCGTCGTCGTCGTCGTCGTCGTCGTCGATGCCCCCAGCCCAGAGGGTCCCGGGCACACGCCAGGCGGACCACTGGAAGGACGCCTGGGCGGTCTGCCGGGAAGGGGCACCGGCCGTTCTGGCCGGCTCTGCCATGTCTTCGTCGTCGTCTTCGTCGTCGTCGTCGCCGTCGCCGTCGTCATCGCTGTCGCCGTCGCCATCGCCGTCGCCGCCGCCGCCGCCGACGCCGTCGTCGTCGTCGTCGTTGTCGTCGTCGTCGTCGGCTTCGGCGACGGCGACGGCGTCGGCGTCGACATCGCCGTCGCCGTCGCCGTCGCCGTCGCCGTCACCGCCGTCACCGCCGCCGCCGCCGCCGCCGCCGCCGCCGCCGTCGTCGTCGTCGTCGTCGTCGTCGTCGTCGTCGTCGTCGTCGTCGTCGTCGTCGTCGTCGTCGTCATCACTACCGAAGGCCAGATTCGGGTCGGACGGGTGGGGGTGATTGGGGAAGACGGGGTTACGAAAACTTCTGCGTGCACTTGGTTTCGGCACCACACCGGCGCTCGGCAGGCGCTGGGAGGCGCTTGGGAAACCAGTTGTGTGAGCTGATTCGCTCACCCCCCTTTGCCGTTCCCCCTTTCGCCCGACTCGATGTAGATCCAACCAACGTTGGGGTATCGGACACACCCGCCAGGCCTCACTTTCGGCGGCCAGCGAGGGGGGGAAGTGAGAGGGAGAAGGCCTTCTCAGAAGGCGGCGGGACTTCTCAGAAACCATCCAGCCTTCTGAGAAGTTTTTTTTTGAGTCTTCGGGGAAGGCTTGGGAAACTTCTCAGAAGGCCTGGGGACTCCCGAGCCTTCTGAGAAGGCCTTCCCCTTCTCACTTCCCCCCTCGCTCGCCGCCGAGACTTGGCTGCAGACGTCCTCCAGGTTTCCAACCCCGGCCAGCTCATTAGGAATCTGACCTGCAGGGGCACGGCTCACATGTGGTTGCCCAGGGCGATGGTCGAAGGTCGATAGCTCGAAGGCTGGAGGATAACGGGTCGGGCCCTTCTCGGGCTTCGGGGGGTCTTCGGATCGAGGCCTCCACACGACGTCGGTCGTCGTCGTCGCCGTTGTCGTCGTCGCCGTCGCCGCCGTCGTCGTCGCCGTCGTCGTCGCCGCCGTCGTCGTCGTCGTCGTCGTCGTCGTCGTCGTCGTTATCGTCGTCGTCGTTATCGTCGTCGTCGTCGCCGATCGAGGATCGAGAACAAGACTGTTCGCCACCGTGGGCCGCAGACAGTGACTTCTTTCAGTCTACGCGGTGCAATCTAGGTGATACAGTTCATACATCACCAGGACGAGAGTTTTTCCTCTTGGTCTGGAACGACGGTTTGAAGTCTTGAGCAGACGCGTATGCGATAACCGCCGTCGGATCCCATTAAGTTCCCGCGGATCCAAGATTGGCTTGGGTGTTTGTTTCGGTGGATCCGATTTCCGTCCGCGCGGATCCGATTTCGGATTTGCTGGATCCGTGTTCGGTATCAGTTTTTTACGGTGGATCCTATTGTTACCCGGTTTTCAATGTATAACATCAAAGAAAAACGGGGTTTCGGAGGAAATCGGATCCGCGGACCCCAGAAACCCGCCCGTGTTAAGACTCTACGGGGGAAAGGGGGTTCGGTCATTCATTTCCAACTCATCATCGCCATACGCACCTCAAGAGGAAAATCTTTCGTCCCGCGCTATTGCAAGGCAACGGTGAGGGTGGGGTGCAACGGGGTGGCGGCGCCGTTTGGTCACGATCTTGCTTGTGCGAGCCTCGCCTAATCAACATCATAACCAAACTGGGGCGACGACGGCGGCGGCGACGGGCGGCGGCGCCAATTGGTCACGATTTTGATTGTGCGATCCTCGCACAATCAAACTCGTGACCAAGACGGAGCGGCAACTGCGGCGGCGACGGGCGGCGACAAGCCGGCTGAGGTGACAGCCAAGCCCAGTTTCGGAAAGCGAAGTAAAAAACCCGAAGTGCAAAGCACTGTTTGTGGAATGTGTTTCCCGTGATTTTCGTACTCCGGATGCCAGATTCGGTCCCCGGGTCCGTCAGGAACTGGTATGGGGCGAACATTTGCCAAGGCTGGACCCCACGCGGGGTCCGAGGATCGATTTTCAGCGGATGTTGGTTGGGTCGCCGTCGTCGTCGTCTTCGCCGTCATCGTCGTCGTCGTTGTCGTCGTCGTCGTCGTCCGTTCGTCCGTCGTCGTCGTCGTCGCCGCCGCCGTCGTTGTCGTCATCGTCGTCGTCGTCATCGTCGCCGTCGTCGTCGTCGTCGTCCAAGCCTATCTCTACCCTGTGGCCTCCCCCCTTCCCGCCAGACCACCCACCCGTCTTCCTCCACCGCCCCCTGACCTCGCCCATATACCTACCTCCCTTCCTGGGCCTCCACCCTGCTGCTCCCCTATCCCTTCCCTCCTCCGCCGAACCCTCTCACCCGCCATCCTCCAGGATGAGGAGGAGGGGGAGGAGGAGGAGGAGGAGGAGGAGGAGAAGGAGGAGGAGGAGGGGAGAGCAGGAGGGGGAGGAGGAAGAGGGGAACGAGGAGGGTGGGGAGGAGGAGGAGGAGGAGGAGGAGGAGGAGAGGAGGGAGGAGGGAGGAGGAGGAGGAGGAGGAGGAGGAGGAGAGCCTCCTTCCTCTTCTTCTCTTCCCTCCTCCTCCGCCTTCCTCCTCCTTCTCCTCCTCCGACGACGGCGGCGGCAACCAGCGCGCACCGCCGGAAGGACGTCGCGGACTACTTCGGCCTCGCCATCGGCTCTTGCGTCACCGTCGGCGGCTTCGCGATCGGGGGCACCCTGGGGCGGCTCCGGAAGAGCCATCGGTGTCGTCATCGTCGACGTCGTTGTCGTCGTCGACGTCGTCGTCGTCGTTCTTCGACCCCCGGGCTCCCGCGCGGTGCTGCTGCGAGCCCCGAGCCCCGGGGAGGCACAGCAGAGGTCAGAGGAGGAAGAGATGCCGATGCCGCTGCTCGTCCTGGAGAGCTCTCGCCGCGACGGTTGGACTATCCTCTAGGTTCTGGTCAGAATCCGCCCTGGGAAAGGTCCGGGGAGTAGCGTGATCTGTGTCTCGTGACACAGATCTGTGCCTGCGCTGCCGCCGTGCGCATCGTGATCCGTGTCCGCATAGGAATCCGCATAGGAGTCTGGTCCGCAGTCGTCGTCGTCGTCGTCGTCGTCGTCGTCGTCGTCGTCGTCGTGCTCGTCGCTCGTCGCTCGTCGCTCGTCGCTCATCGTCGTCGTGCGCGCGGACGAAGCTGGAGCCTGTTTTTTTTTTCCGGGCCGATGACGGCAATCATTTGGGGGGGTGGAGGGGGCCGATGACGTCACGTTTCGCGTCGGCGGCGTCTGGGAATGCCTAGGAATCGCCAAGGACGGGAAGCAGCATGTCGGTGGCGATCTGCACCACAACGCCTGTGTACACCATAGTGCCTGCGTGCACCACAGCGCCTGTGTACACCACACCGCCTATACACACCACAGCAGCCGCGCGCATCACAGCGCCAGTGTGTGCCACAGTGCCTGCTGACACCACAGCGCTTATGTACACCACAGCGCCTGCGTACACCACATCAGTCGCGTGCAACACAGCACCAGTGTACACCACAATGCCTGCGTGCACTCAGCAAGGTACCAGTGAATAGACCATTCTGCGGTGCACGCTGAGACGCGCACGTGCGCTGCAGTGCCGACCCGCACGACAGGGGGGAAGGGTGAGGGATGAGGAGGAGGAGGAGGAGTACGAGGAGGAGGAGGAGGAGGCGGAGGTGGAGGAGGGAGGAGGGAAAACCGTCGCATTCTATTAGCAGCACTTCCCTGGCGTGGCGTTTAGGTGTCCGCAGCAGATCCTCATCGACATGCTTTTTCTACCTGTCCTGTGCACGCAGGCACTCTGGTGTACACCAGCGCTGCGTTGCACGCGGATGCTGTGGTGTAGACAGGCGCTGTGGTGTGCACGGGCGCTGCGATGCACGTAAGCATTGTGGTGTAGACAGGCGCTGTGTTGCACATGGCTGCTGCAGTGTACACATTCGATGTGGTGTGCATACGGCTGTTGCGGTGAACGCAGGCGCTGTGGTGTACACAAGCGCTGTGGTGCACGCGCGCATTGTGGTGTACACGGGCGCTGTGGGGCAGATCGCCGCCTACATGCTGCTCGCGTCGTCGTCGTCATCGTCGTCTGCGTCGTCGTCGTCGTCGCTCGTCGCTCGTCGCTCGTCGCTCATCGTCGTCGTGCGCGCGGGCGCGGCTGTGGTGCCGGAGCCGCACGGCGGGTGGGGGGGGGCGTTACGTCATCCCCCCCCCGCCCCCCCCCCCCATCATCGCCGATGATACAAAAAACTCGCTCCAAGGGGACCCACTGGACCTCTAGAGGCCCATGCTCAACGCTTTCATATCCTCTATTCAGATATGATGCCTCGACTCTTCCTCTTCGCACCTGGATGTCTTCACATGTCATCGAGGACCCTTTGTAACTCTTCTCAGTCCCTGGTCCCACAAACCAAAATTCTGCCTGTGTCTACCTAGAACCTAAGCGCGCTTCGCGGACGCGTGTCACAGCGGACCTGGAACTTCCCAAACAACCAGTGTGATGCGCAATCGGAAATGGGGAGGTGCGTACATATGAGGCGGGGGAGGCGGAGGAGGCGGAGGAGGAGGACGAAGAGGGGGACAAGTGTAAAGCCAGGAGTCATCAATGATGTTGGAATCAACCCTCCCTCCACGCTCCCTCTTCATAGGCCCCTCTAAGGGTTCAGTTTCACAGAGGGAACTGCCTCGTTGGAAGACAACCGTTGAAAACCTTGACGCATGCCAAAACATCGTTCTCGGGATTCCAACGCCACGGATCAACGTGACTGTTGCGTCTTGACGATCCTGAATATTGCCAGAACGCCATTCCAGGGACTTCAACACAGCAAAACAACGTAACTGCTGCACCCTCGTAATCCGGAATCTTTCCAGAACGCTGTGTCTGGCACGCTGACCATGGGAATCTGTGAAACTCGTGCAAATCAAAGAAACGAATGGACTCGGCGCTAAGGCGAGAGCCATTTTGCGAAAAGGAACCGCCCTCAATCCGTGAATCTCTTGTTGTAATTAAAAACGAATGTGCGCGGCGCAAAGGCGAGAGCCACATATTGAAAAGGAGCCGCCTTCAAGCAGTGAAGCTCCTAAAATTTAAAAAAACGAATGTGCGCGGCACTGAGGCGAGAGCAACGTTTTTTAACACCATCTACCCTCCATGTGTGAAGCTGTTGCCACATTTTAAGTTCCAGGGTCATACATGGGGATGCGGTATCAGGCGAAACGCCTGGGCCGCCCTAAAAGCTGGCCCCTGGCTGCTGCCGTCCCCTCCCCAGGCCAACCGAGCGGGGGGGAGGAAGAGGAGCAGCAGCAGCAGCAGCAGATCTGCTAACAGTCGAACCTTTTCCCCCATCTGTGCGACGGTCCTCGTCTTCCTCCTCCTCCTCTGCCTACTCCGCCTCCTCATACGCTTTCTTCTTATTCGTATTAGTATGCGTCTTGTTCTACCTCCTCCTCCTCCTCCGCCTCCTCCTCCTGCTCCTACATTCCTTTTCCTTATAAAGAACTTGTCCCTGTCGCACCCAGCTCCTGCTCGGCCATCTCTTGGGCTTGGCGCAGGAGGTACTGGTGGAGCGGCATGGGCCGCTCGTGCTCGATGGGCGAATTCTTGGAACCTCTCGGATTCCTGTCTTCAAGCAGGAGGTTCCATTGTGTGCGGTCACCTGGTCTGACAACATGTCCTGCACACGCTGAACTGAGGGACCGCACATATGATTCAGCGAACTTCCCACACCTCCGACAGACGACAATAAACGACCCTCCTCTATGCTGCTCGCAAATGAACAGCGAATGCTCCTGCGGATTGCTGCACAGCTCCGCAAACGCCTGAGAGTACCCAGGACATGTGCCTGGTTTCTTTGGTCCTGCCCTGCTGCGGCAGTCGATACACAAGAAACGCCTCCCTGAAGCCTCCCACCTGTGCCCCCGCGGCTCTCGTCGAGGCTGAACGGGGCGGGGGGCTGCGGGAGGAGGCGGAGGGGGCGGAGGGTGGAGCTGCTTCCAGATCTCTTGGCTGGAAGCCGCACCGACAGGGAGGGAGACAGACTTGACTGGCTTCTTGTAAGCCTTCTTAGTCACGCTGGGGCCTATCGGCGGCCACTCCTGTAGGGCCCTGGCGACATATCTCAAATATTTACTGAGCAACTTGCACTGGGACTCGTGTTCCCTTGTCTCGGCTTCCGAGGGCCTGTTGAAACCCCGAGAAGCGATCCCCGCAAAACGGTCGGCCCCGTGGTTGCCCAGGGTGTCGGCCCATTCTGTCGAGCCGACAGGGTGGGCATCTAAACTTTGATGCGCCTTGACCTGGGAAAATATGAGGTTCTCGTGCCAACCTGTGGCTCCTCGCCCGAGCAGTCCGATTCCTGCGTATGTATTGCGTCGCGAGGGCCCAGTAGCATATAGGTCGATTATGCCCTGATAATCAGCTGAAATCTCTGTGATGTTAGGGGGAGGAGGTGAGGGCGGCAAGCACGGCACAGTACTCAGCAGCAGGAGAGGATTGGGGGAGGAGTCGGCCCACTTGGCCAGTCAGAGCGGCGATCACTTCGCCTTCGGCATTGGTCTTTACCACTGCCCAGCCTGCCGTTTCAAAAACTGTGCTCCCTGGTTTCAGGGCCGAACCGTCCGAAGAAACCTTGCCCACTAGGGCAGAGGCTGGGGTAGCCTGGGGATCCGAGGACCAGAACTTCATGGATCCAAGGCCGAGCCCTTCTGGGGCCCCTATGTCGAATTCTGGTTCAAGCTGAAAGCCCGCGGCCAGCGGAAAACTTCCTGGGCTGGTGATATTGGCTATTTCTTCTTATGTGAAGCTTTCTTGCCTACGGGCCTCAGTCAGGGGGCAACTCAGGAGACGGTGGGGTAGGTCGTCCGATGCTGCACCACACAGGCATTCTCCTGTGTGCTCGTCGTATCCTGTTGCTTTTAATCCATTCCTGGTCCAGATAGCATGGCATAGGTAGGCCAACAACGTGCTGCGTTCCATTGCTGATAAACTTGCTGATTTCAAGCATGTCTGAGCGATCGGACAATCTAGCTTGGCCCCGTCGAGGCCCATCTTCTGTGCTGCTTCGCGAGAAAGTTTGTTGTCCCACGAGCGGTTGAGGGCTTCCTGAAGGAGGCTGGGTGAGGTACTGGTGAGGATGTGCTGGTTGCCTTCGGGGTCCTGAACGACGAAAGGGGAGACGAAGGTCCACTGGGCCCGCTTGAGGCTGAGATATGCTGCTCCCATCGGGCCACGACAGCTGCTCCAAGCTGTAGGTGGTCTCGATAGCACCGCGTCGGCCATCTGCCTCAAACTTGGCAGGTTTAAGCCCGCGGTGGCTGGACCTGTGGCTGCACGCCAGACGAGCTGACTCCAAAGAAGCACTGGGCCCACAGCTGGCCTCCAGCCGGGGTCTCCCAAGAGGCAGCGCGAGAGGCTGCGAGAGCGGGTAGTGGTACCTGGGCCCGCGATCTTGAGATAGAGCGACTGCGACCTGCGAAGCTCCACGTTATCGATCCCGACGACCTCGGACCCGTAGAAATGCGCCTGACCTGGTCCTGTGTTGTCAAATTTCCTGGTGTCTCCTTGGGCTCTCTTGAGGCTGGCCAGTCGTCTGGTTCTGGCCTGGAGCTTGTGGTGTCGGGCCCTCAGGGTCGATTTTGAGATTCCTCTGCCTCCTGATCTGAAGTCGATGCCGAGGTTGGGGGCCACCGAGACCTTCTTGAGGGGGCCCGCGTACTTGCCTAACTCCGACTCGAGGTGTTCCTGGATATCTCTGGAAGAGGCGAGGACGACCGACTTCTTGCCTGCCACTTGGCAGTGCAACTCGTTCTTGATCGCGCCTGGGAGCTGGAAGCAGGCGTCCAGCAGCTTCCTCGCAAGCTGCTTCTTGCACGTGTGGAACATCTGCAACAAAGTATCAGCAATGAACAGGCTGAGCTGGATGCCAGGGTGCGCCACAACCCAAGACTGGAGGGGCTGATTGCAGTAGATCTGAACTAAGTAAGTTGCGAAACCACACCCTGCTGGGATGCCTTTCCCTGGGAAGCCGCAGTACTGGATTAATTTGTTAAACGTGACGAATCTGCTGGACTGATACTGATTTATGATAACTGCAAGCACGGCTTCGTTAAAAGTGCTGCTTGCTGCTCGTTGCTGAAGATCCTCCCTGCTGGTGTGTTCATAGTAGTTAGACATATCCCATAATACAGATGCTGCATGCGTCGGTTCTTCTGCTAGACACCCTTGCTCTGCAAGAAGAGATTGTTGAAACACCAGCTCTAGAATACTGCGGCCTGCTTGACGCGCCAGGAAACTGCAGGGGTTGTGTTTCTCACATGTTCTGGCTTCGCTTTTTCGCAACTTTGCCCAAACACGGTGAACTCCAGGGAGGAGGCCACTGCCCCTATACCCTGGCCCACCAGTGGCCTTCAACTTCGGTATGAGATTAGTAGTGATGGCCAGAATCTGGGAGGGCATCGTGCCAAGCTGCTCGATGCACGCCAGTAAGTCGATAAAAACCTGCAGCTGCTTGTCTGTCAGCAGCTCGAAGTGCTTGGGGTGCACTCCGTCCCAGGTCTGGCATGTCTGATGACTGAAAGTCCTGATGGCTTTCCTGAGAAATGAAGGCGTGATGATAGGCAACCTTGCCGCAGCTTCAGGATTCCCTGGGATTCTGGGGATAGGCGTGCCCTGGATGTCCCAGAGGTCTGAGAGTCTTTCGGCCTCGCCCTCCAGGGGCTTACTTGGCCGTCCAGGCCAGCGGTCATATGTGGCCTTCACTTCTTGGGGCTGCCACGTGGCGTTGTCTTTGGACCATCTATGGGCCCACCCAACTCCTTTGGCCATCTGTTCGGTGACCCACTGCTTCCAGGAGGCGGTGGCTTGCCGTCTTTCCCGAGAGCGTTCCTGGTCGTGGAAGTTGGTTATCTCCTCTTGGAACTCTGAAAAGATGTGGGAGGCGCGTTGGCTGGGCGCCTCGATGCCCTCCCGCCTGACGTCCTGCAAGAGGGCGTCGAGAAAACGGCTGAATGTGGCGAGCAGGGCCTCCAGCTCCTGTGCTGACTGAAACTCTTGTGGCGCATCCTGCAAGGCTGACTGTACATCTCGCAGGCCTGCCGAGAGGCCTATGTGTGAGCTTCTCTGCACGCCAATGACCAGATTATTTAGCCACCTGGGCGGCCTGGCGTATGACTGCCATCCTGTGCGATGCTTGGACTCTTCTGCCCTGGCTGAAATCCAAACGATCCTGGGCGGCTGGCAAATCTGTATTCGACTCCTGAGCGGTGCGCCTGTTTGCTTGGCGAGCGAATCTTCGGGGTCCAGGGCGAACATATCGAAGGCGGCGCTCAAAGCCTGGGTATTATGATGCTCTGTGGCTCCTGGCCCCTGGAGTATCTGCTGAAGCTGCTGCACTGCTGCGGCTGCTCTGTTCCACTCCTTGGGCTCCTTGGATGGACTGTAGGGGCGCTGGGTGGGGATCTTCTGGGGCTTGGCCAGCCTGGGGATGAGGTGGTTCTTGCCTATCACGAACTGGGCGACGACGGGCCTGTGGGGCGAGAGCGGGTAGTTAACCAGGGCCTGGACGCTGCTGACAGATTCTCCCAATATTCTGCTGGCGACGAAGTAGTCCAGTTTAGATCTGCTTCTCTTGGTGAACAGGGTGGGCCCAGGCGAGTGGAGCAACTGAAGTCCTCCTCGCTCTATCAGGCTCGTTTGCTTGGTGACTGACGGCGGCGCATTTAAATCGCCTGCTGCAAATACTGGCATACTGTGGTGGCTCTGCGTCCAACCGATGGCTGCCAGCATCTCGAGATTGCTCTGGCTGGGGCCTCCTGGGTCCTCGAGTTAGAGAGAGAGAGAGAGAGAGAGAGAGAGAGAGAGAGAGAGAGAGAGAGAGAGAGAGAGAGAGAGCAAGATGAAGGGGGAGTGTCCTGGGAGTTCGGGAATGACTGCTGCGATCCTGCTGGGAGGGGCGGAAGGTGGGAGCGCTGCGGGCCGAACGCCCACATCTAGGCCTGCCCTGACAAGAACGGCAGTGCCTGACGTTGGCCGATTGGCTTCACTAGTGAAACTTGGTGAAATAACAGAGTGCCACCCCTCTTTTTGGCACCACTGCTTGGCATCTACGATGCGATCCCCTGAGATACGGGTCTACGGACAGCATATCGCAATGACATTCTTAGGGAATGACGACGAGACAGAACTTTTGACAGCTTCCCAACAGCTGCCAGTCAAGTTGACTGTTTGCATAGCCTGGCTAACTATTAGACCGATATTTGCCCATTGCTGCTGCGGCGTCTGCTGCTTGCTTGAGCTTCTTGGCTGCTTGGTCCCCTTGGCCCCCTGCGTTGATGACGGCACGGCTTGCTCTCTCCAAAGCTGCTGCGCTTTCTGTTTGGCCCCATTTTGTGGGTCTGGCTTTGATCCATGCCCTCTGCATGCTGGGGCTCTTTGACTGTTGGGGCCCCTGCTGTGGCTGCTGAGGCTGCGGGATCCACTGCCGTTGGTGCCCCTACGGTGGCTGCTGAGGCTGGGGGAGCGGCGGTGGCGGGAGCGTCTCCGACTGGAACAGGAACATTTTCTCATGAGATGGGGAGATTGCCCTCACTGGCGGCTGTCCGAACTGCTTCTCCCTGGGGCTGCTGTAGCGGCTGCTGCTGCTGCTGCTGGTAGGCTGTTGAGAGGGACTTCTCCAGGGCCTGGATTTGTTCCTGGATCTGAGGAGGAACTCCCACGACTGGCCCGTGCTGGAATTCTCCCACGAATCTGGCAACCTGCGGGAAGAAGGTGGAGGTTGTGGCTGGCGCCTACTGCGCCACCGCGCGGATGGCGACCGCGAGCTGGCCCCCCAGCTGCTCCAGCTCGACGGTGGCGGCGACCTTGCCCGATTCCATGGCAACGACCTTGTCTGCCAAGGCGGAGATCTCGTCGACGTAGCTTTTGATCTGCTCGGGGAACCTCTTGATTTTGCATTGGGCGGCGGAGACCTGATCGCGAAGGGATTGACATTGCTGTTCCAAGGGCTTCCCTTGGCGGGCTGGGGACTTCGCTTGCTTGAGAGCGGCATAATTCTCTCCCCCCGTGCCCTCACGAACCTTCCACACATTGTCAAGATCTGAATACACGGCGACAGGGTCATCTGCACCTGCGGCTGACTCTGGGGGGGCTGCGGCGATGAACTCATGCTGGCCCTTCTCCTTGAAACGAGACCAACGGTTGCCTCGCCCCTGTTCGGTCCCATGGCGATCTCCCGACGATTTGCCTCCTCCAGACTGGTACGAATGCGGCTGTCCTGACTTGGATGGTCCAGGCTTGGGGAAGGTGGCGCCGCACTGGGAACAGAATTTATTGTTGCGGTCCGAATATGACCGACCTTTGCACCCCTGACGAGAGCAACAGACCCACTGACGGAAGCTCTTTGATGGAGCCATGGCCTGTTGGCAGCGCCTGGGCTGCACAGGAGAGCGATGCAGATGGCGGCGCCTGCGGCCCGCCCGAGGAACTGAATGGTTGGATGCAAAACTGGCAGCGCTGCCTGCCAGACTCGAGCGGAGGTTGGGGAGTTCAGGAGCAGGCCCCTTGAGCCAACATGGCTACGGGGGAGGAAGACGAGGAGAAACATGAGGAGGAGGAGGAGGAGGAGGAGGAGGAGGAGGAGGAGGAGGAGGAGAGGAGGAGGAGGAGGGGAGGAGGAGGAGGAGGAGAGAGGAGGAGGAGGAGGGAGAGGAGGGAGGGGAGGAAGGGAAGGAGGGAGGGAGGCTGGAGGGCGGGCGGGCGGCGGCGGGCGGGCGGCGGAGGAGGAGGAGGAGGAGGAGGAGGAGGAGGTGCAAAGGAGGGGAGGGAGGAGGAGGGAGGGGGGACGAGGAAGAGGAGAGAGGATGGGAGGAGGAGAGGAGGCGGAGAGGGAGGAGGAGGAGGAGGAGGAGGAAGAGAAAGAGGAGGAGGAGGAGGAGGAGGAAGGAGAGGGAGGAAGGGAGGAGGGAAGGAGGAGAAGAAGAGAGGGGAGGAGAGGGCTTGATGAAGAGAAGGGAGGGAGAGGAAGGAAGGAAGGGAGAGCGAAGGAAGGAAGGAAGAAGGGAAGGAAGGAAGGAAGGAAGGAAGGAAGGAAGAAGGAGGAGGAGGGAGGGAGGGAGGGAGGGAGGGAGGGAGGGAGGGAGAGGGAGGGAGGGAGGGAGGAGGAGGGAGAGGAGGAGGAGGAGGAGGAGTGGGGAGGAGGAGGGAGGAGGAGGAGGAGGGAGGAGGAGGAGATAGGGAGGAGGGAGGAGAGGAGAGGAGGAGGAGGAGGACAGGAGGGAAGGGGGAGGGAGAGGGAAGGAGGAGAGAGGAGGAGGAGGAGGAGGGAGGAGGGAGGAGAGGAGAGGAGGAAGACCAGGACGAGGATACCAATGAGGATTGAGGAGGAGGACGAGGACGAACTGCAGCAGGGGGGACTGGAGTGGAAGGAGCGGGAGGAGCAGGAGGACCAGGGAGAGGTGGAGGAGGGGAGAAGAGGGGCGTCAACAATGAGGAACGACTCGGATCCAGAAAAGTGTCCCTCGTTGGGGCGAGAGCGCCCTTCTAAAAGATGCGAACAAAGCGCCGATCCTAAACTGAGACCACCACTGCAGCAGCACCACCACTTGGAGACACCTAAAACGCTCCGATTGAAAACGACAGGACAGACAAATAGTCAAGTCCTGTGGGAAAATCCATGCGCGGAGGGGCGGTGCAGATTGGGCTTCGAGGAGGGAACGCCTGCACCCTCTTTTCCACACCTGTGGCAAGCCAAAATGCTGCAGCATCAACACGCACGTGCACAACAGTAACATACATACCAAGGCCTCCCCGGGCCCTGAGATCAGCACTGACTAAAAACAAAAATTGTGCGTCATTGAGGCTGCACGACAGTCTGGCCGCAAAACCCTCACGCTCACGTCGCCCGAGGCGGCACCCGGCTCCTCGAGCCCGGAGGAGACGAGGAGGGAGTGGCAGCGATCGGCGGCGGCTGCTCGGCCTCCCCGTCCTCCATGCCCTCGTCGACCGTCGTGAGAAGAAAGTCGCGGGACGCCTTGAACTCACGGATCATCATCTTGATGAACCTCAGGCGCTGGTTGTCGTAGTCCGCCAGCTCCTGGTTCCCCCACTCGCACAGGTTCTCGATCGCCTGGACGAACTCCTGGTCCTCGGGTAACCTCGTAGTAATGACGCTCCACGCGTCCGAATCTGACTGACCTGGCGCGCCCTCGCACGAGTGCTGCGCCGGCACGCGCAGGCTCTCCATGACGGACTCCATGCCCTCGAGCAGCTCCGGGTCCTTGCCGTCCAGCACCGCGAGGTAGGCGCTGTCCAGGTTCTGCATGTACAGTAGCGCCGTGTCCTCGATGATGGCCGCCGTTCTGATGGCGATGTTTCCAGTCCCCTTGCTCCACGTCGACGTCACTCGATTGCGATGCTGGCGGCTGTCTGGATCCCCCAGGATCTGCATGTTGGTCACGACCTTGCACGTCGTCCCCGAATGGCGGACTGGCTCCGCCTGGATGCTCTCGAACAGGCTCCGGACTCCGTCCTCCGTCAGGCAACTCTCGAATTTGACCATGGCCGGGCGTCGGTGGCGTCGGCTGGCGACCGGGCCGCTCCTTCCTGTTACTAGCCGAAAGAAGCTGACGACGGACACGCTCTTGGGCTGCTGCTGCCATGACTGCTGGCTCGTCGGCTAGCTGATATTTTCCGCTCGTCACCGTGGCTCTCAACATATCGGCTGGCTCGGCTTTGTCTTTAGTCAATATGTCTGCTAGCTGAAGGGCTGAGGGTACCCACCGATAGCTCACACCTAGACGTTTTACGCTCTCCTTAGTGATGACTAGATCGACCGCCACCCGCTTGTCCGAGCATGACCCCGCACTCCCACAGCCGACGATGTGATCGTACAACGACTTACAGTCCGTGACCGCAATGGGAGCCAACTTCGGAAGAAACTCAGATCGACGACGCAGGCAGAACTCCCCATCACTGCCCTCGAGGAGCAGGCAAGAGATCCACTCGAGGTGACCTAGGCCGTCCATCTGGGCCTGAGTCTCCGCGGCGAGAGTCGACGATGTGACTCGACGAAGGCGATAACTTTTCCAGACCAGCGGGCTCCAGGGGCTCAGCTCGTTTCGGATCATGTTCTCGTCGGTCGCGGCGATGACGTAACCTGCCTGGGTCCCGGATTTCGAGGCGTTCTGGTTCGAGGCGTCGGCGTGCATGATGACCCGGAGACGTTCGATCGGAATCGGTTTGATCTTCCAGGACAGGTTCGAAAACTGTTTTGCCCTCCTCACGATCGTGTTCCCGTGTCTCACCTCCCCCACCGTCGGCCTGGGCATGCACTGCTGGCTCATCGAAACCTGGACTGCTAGATCTGGCCTAGATTCTCGAGCTAACCAGTTGCCGCTACCGAGCATCGCGCGGAAGTTCGCGATTTCCCTCTCGGTCGCCGGGGTCTCCGGGGGCGCTCGGGGTCTCACACCAGCGGGCTTCATCGACTCAGCGAACTCCTTCTGAGACACGGTTATCTCCATAGTCACGGGGTTCTGGACAAGATAGGACCCACAGAACTTCCCCTCGTTGACCTTCCACTTGGGGAAAGGGAACCTCGTGCGCAGAAATCTGATGAAGGTGTTGTACTTTTTCCCTTTTCCTCCAGTCAGTATGTCATCGACGTGCGTCGATATCAGTCCCTGCAGGCGCCGGCCCTCGAACAGGAAAAACAGGCACGGGTCGAGCTTGGACTGACGCCAGCCCTCGCACCCGTCGCTCGGCTTCCAGTCCAGGACGGTGTCCCTGAATTTACCCCACCACTGAGCCGGGGCGTCGTTGAAGCCGTAGATCGGCCTGATGACCTTCAGCAGCTGGTCGGGGTGCAGGCCGGGAAGGCCTCCGCGCGGCTGCTTGAGGTACAGGTCCCCATTCTTGCGCTTGATGGGGTCCGCCTCGAGGAAGGCCCCCTCAACGTCCCCGATCTGAACCTGGAAGCCGTGCGAAGCCAACAGCTGGTAGGCCACGACCTTCCCGTTCTGTGAGAGAGTCGGGGCGGAGGTCTTGTTCTCGCGCACGAGCTGCATCAGGTCGGGGTCCATGTAGCCCTGACTGCACAGGCGCGCCTTGACCACCTCCGTCTCAGAATCGTCGATCTTGCTCGTCAGGATCATCCGGCTGCCGACGATGCGCTCTGGACTGTTCCGTCGGATCTCATCCGACTCCACCCTAGACGCAGGCGCCAGCGCCTGCTTCTTGTTGAACAGGTTGTCCACCTCCTTGCCGATGCCGGCGTTGATCTTCGCGAGACCCTCCTGGCTGGTCCACTTCGGGTCCTTCCTGTTGAGCTCACGCCTCCCGCCTGCCAACATCGCGTCCTCCAGCTCCTCATCGCCCTCGGAGTTGACGTACAGCACGCGCAGCTCCTCCTCGTCCTCCACGGTGTCGGACACCACGCTCGCCAGCAGCACGCTGCAGACGTCCTCCGACAGCCTGGGCATCTTCGCCTGAGGAATTGGCAGCGGTTCCTCAGGTTCGACCTTGGGCGCCTTGGGAGGCCGCACCTCGGCCGGGTAGACCGCCCTCTTGCCCACCAGACGGCGGTACACCTTCGTGTCGGCGGCCATCTCGTCGGACGGTGGTGCAGCAGGTACCTCAGCAGGTTGCGCCGCCTCAGCGCCCCTCTCGTGGTCATCGGGGTTCGGCTGCACCTGTGGCTCCTCCGTCTCTGCCGCAGCCGGAGGCTGCACCTCCGGCGGCTCCTGCGCCGCCGAGCCCGGAGCCGCGCCAGCAGGTGCTGCGCCGGGAGGTCGCTCGTCCGCGGTGATGTCCATGAAGCCGCGCTGCGGACCCTGGCCGTCCATGAACTCCTTCGCCAGGGCTCGGAGCTCGGGCTGGACGACCTCGGCGGCCAGCTTCTCCTCCTCGGTGGCGTGCCGGAGCTGCTCCGGCGACGCCTTGATCACCACGCCTGGCATGGCGACCCAGAAGTTGCCGCGCACGGGGCCCAGGATCACGGCCGACCCGCGCCAGCGGGCGTGAGCCTTCTTGCCAGGAATGCCCCGACCTCGGCGCCACACTGCCACGCGATCGCCCGGCTTGAACGACTGCACGACTCTGGGGCGGCTGTCTAGCGCAACCCTGGCCGCGCGATTGTCCATGTACTCCAGGACGGCGATCCTCGCAGCTTGTCGGCATCTCTCCATCTCGGCGAACGGCTCGTCATGTAAGGCGGCGCTGTTGGCGACGATGTTCGGCTCCTCCTGCATCAGGTCCGCTGGGACCTCCGGGTTCCTCCCCAGGGCGATCTGGTACGGTGAGAAGCCGTGGACCCGTAGGAGGGAGTTTTTCGCAATCACCACCGCCCGCACACAAGTCATGTATTCGGCCTCGTCTTTCGGGTTCGTCTGGTCCAGCACCTTGTTCAGAATGTCCTCGAACCAGGTGCCGTGGCGCTCGGCGTGACCAACCTGCTCGTGAGCCTCCCCTGCCGCGTCGCTGACCTCCGTGCCCTGCCTCTCGAACGCGTCGACGATCTCCTGGCCCAGGTTAGTCTTTCCAGCGTCGCACTTGAGAAGTGCAGGAGGTCCATACGGCTGGCTCCAGCCGTTCTCAAAGAGCTCCTTCAGCACCTTGCCGGTCTCCTGCACGAAAAAGGGTAGCATCTGCTGGAGACCGCTGCTGGGGCACACGACGTTCAGGGCCTTCACCTTCATCCCTTCCTTCCAGCCTGGCAGCTCCTTCACGTCCAGCTCGACCAGCCTCAATGGCGCCATCTTCGACGGCACCTTCACTGGTCGCACGGCCTTGGGAAGCCGCCGTCCTTCGCAGATTGAGCAGGAGAACGTCCGCGCCAGGGCCAGCACCATCTCACTCGCCTTGGCGTGCTTCAGGATCCTGACCATGTCCTCATTGCTCGGGTGGCCGAGGTTAGCGTGCAACCTCCTGAGGGACGCCTCGAGCGATAGCTTCCGCCGCTTGATGACCTCATCGTCGTCAGTCGTCGTCAGAACGTCGGCCGTCTGGGAGACGCAGTCCACCTCCAGCTGACTTGCCATTGCGCCAGCTATCTTCCTGCAGAGGTCCTCCGGGTACTTCTCCGAGAACGCGCTCCTTTTGATACCCTTCGAGCTGTCCCAGCACCACTGATGCTCATGATCACGAGGACAGCGCAGCTCCTTCAGCGTCCACTTGAGCATGTCCGCGTTGGTCGCGAAGCACCACTCCTTGGACATCAGCTTCTTCGTCACTGGATCTTTCAGACCCACTTGGCACCCACTGACCGACACGCGGTGCACTCCCACCACCTGACACAGGCCCAGAACCGAAGCACAGTCCCAGGATCTCGCCGTCGGCGGTGCCTCGAGCGCGAAGTAGCGACCTCCTCGGATCTGCATCCGAGCCACCACCACACAGAACCTCAGGTACCCGACCGCCTCCCTGACTGCCTGGCGATACTTCTCCGGGTCCCGTCGCACTTCCGCCATCGTCAGGTTCTGCAAAATCGAGAGGGGGCCGCATGGAGGGCTCATGCCCACAAACTCCGGCTCCTCGACGTCGACCATGTGTAGGATCTTGTGGCGGTCGGCCGCTCGACGGGCATCCCAGCCGTTCTGCAGGTCGAACGCACCGAGGCTCTGGAACCCCATGGACTCTAGAGCGGGGGTCACCCGCGGCACCGAGAAGATCTCCAGGCACTTCGGTCGGCGGCCCAGCTGGGCCTGCGCCTCGAGAACACCCCTGACCACCGTCCGCTTGGCCCGTCGACTCATGATATCGGTAACGCCTTCTGACCACAGGACGTCGGTGTCGTCCCAGTCGCCGTCAGCCTCAGGGCCCCGGCTCGGCCCTAGCGAAAACCCGACGACGCCGCCGCGACGAACTCCTCGTGCTCCTGCTGCTCCTTCGCTGTCAGCCCGTCGTCCTGCTCCGCCGTCACCATCACGTCGACCTCAGCAGTCTGGATCCTCCTGCCGCCCTCGTTCGTCATCTCACACAGGTTCAGCTGGTAGTGGCCGCTGGCCGCGACCCGGAGCGGCACCGTGACGTTGATCCGGGCGAACCGAATCTCGTCCCGCTCCATGTCCAGCTGCGCGCCGAGGGCCTTGAGCATGGGCTTGCTAACCAGCAGCGGGGTCCCGCCTGGGACGACGCACAGGCGGAGCACCAGGAGACGACCGCCCACTCGGCACTGTATCTCCGCGGTGTAGATCGACTCCAGTGTCTCCTGGTTGCCGAAGCGGAAGGTCGTCGCTTTCGTCTGCTTGATCGTCTTCACCGCGAGACCTGCTTTCTCCATCTCCACCTTGTGCTCCTTGAGGGTCTTCTCGCCGATGACTCCCTTGCCGCACCCAGTGTCGACCACGCCCGACCCCGGCTCGTGAGCCGACGCCGTCAGCACCTCTGGCATGTCCTCGTCCTTGGGCATCGCGGTCAGCCTGCGGTACGCCTCGATCACGTCATCCATGTCGTCCCTCGCCGCCGTGTACGCCTCGTACAGGTCGTCTATGTCCTGATCCTCGTCCTCCTCGTCGACCGCCAGCTCGCAGTCGCACTCGTCGTCGTCGCTGCAGCCGCTGCCGTGCAGGGGCCGCTGGAACTCGTCCTCGCACACGTCGCACTCGAAGGTCTCCTCCTTGTCGTCGTCCTCGGTCCTGCCGTCGCCGGCCACGAAGACGCCCTCGTCCGAGTCGCTCTCGAGGACCGTGACCACGTCGCCGCGCTTCTCGCCGTCCTTGCCCTTGTGCTTGTGGTCCCGTGGCGGCGGACGGCGTTGACGTCGTGGCTTCTTGCAGTCCCTGCTGAAGTGACCGACCTCGTCGCAGTTGTAGCATCGCACTCGCTTCGCCATCGCCTTGGTGTCCGGCTTCTTCGGACCGAAGCCCCGAGCCAGCTGCTCCTTCGTTATCTTGTTGCGCTGATCGCGCCAGGACACCAGTATCTCGATGGCCTCACTCTCGTCCAGGATGTCCCCGTCCTCGGTATCCTCAATCACGTCGAAGTACGCCAGCAGCGCCGTGATGTCCGCGACGTCGTCGCTCTCGTCGGCCTCCTCTTTCGCCATGTGCGCTCCGAACGCCTTCGACTGCTGGCCGAAGTCCGCCAAGCCGTTGGGGTAGGTCGTCCTGAGCGCCATCGCCACGTCCTTCTCCTTGTACGATCGGCCCGATGCCGCCAGGACGACCGCGAGGTTCTGCGGCGCCAGGTGCACACCCAGCAGCAGCAGGTACCCGCGCGCCATGTCCGGCAGCACTACGCCTTCAGTCTCGCCCTTGGCGAACGCCGCCTGAGCGCGACCACAGTAGGCCGCCATCGACTCGCCCCTGGCCAGGCGAATCGTGAACACCTCCTTCAGCGCTTCTCCGAGCCGGTCGTGGGCTGCCACGTCGGGGAAGCGTGAGTCGAGTGTCTCGAAGATGTGCTGCTCGCCGCCCTCTTGCTCCAGGTCGTCCACGTCGACAACCTCCAGCGCTCGGGCGGCGACGTCGTCTAACAGCGTGAAAAGCATTGGCCCTAGGGCCGTCGCAGGCGTCCCCTTCGCCTTCTGCACGATGAGGTACGCCCGCGCCCATTTCTTCCAGGATCGGTAGTCCCGAAAAGCGTCAGCTCCATTCCTGGCGAACCTCCTGATCGCACCGCCGGGGCCCCCGTTGTCCGTGCTCATCACCTTCTTCTGGCGTCCCGCCGGCACTCGCCCGAGTGCCTCCCGGTGCGACAGCGCCTGCTATCGCGCGGCACGCTCCGCTCTACCAATGCAGATTGGGCTTCGAGGAGGGAGCGCCTGCACCCTCTTTTCCACACCTGTGGCAAGCCAACATGCTGCAGCATCAACACGCACGTGCACAACAGTAACATACATACCAAGGCCTCCCCGGGCCCTGAGATCAGCAGGCGGGCTAGAGCAGGAGGAGAGGGAGGAGGGATCGGGAAGAAGGGGCAGAAGAGGGGGAGGGAGAGGGGAATGGGGGAGGAGAGGGAGGGGGAAGAGGAGAGGGAGGGGGAGGAGGAGGAGAGGGAGGCGGAGCAGAGGGAGAGGGAAGGGGAGGAGGAGGGGGAGGCGCAGGGAGCAGCAACGGTAGCAAGCAGGCAGAGGGCGGAGGCAGGGGGTGGGAGGCGATGGCACGGGTCGTCGTCAGGGCAGGGTCCCAGAAGGCAGCACACGATCCCAGACATGCGGCGCCCTGATTTTTTAAGTGCGCGGCCCCCGGAAGCCTCGGCCCCCTCCTCTGGGACTGGTTTTCCCTACGCGTCGTTCTCTTCATGGCCCCAGGGCAGGACGAGGCCCCCCCGGAGGCCGAACACGGCCAAGAGACTCCGGCCGTTGTTGTTGTTGTTGTTGTTGTTGGTGTGGTTGTTGTTGTTGTTGTTGTTGTTGTTGATGTTGTTGTTGTTGTTGTTGTTGTTGTTGTGTTTGTTGTTGTTGTTGCTGTTGCTGCTGCTGCTGCTGTTGTTGTTGTTGCTGTTGCTGGTGCTGCTGTTGTTGTTGTTGTTGTTGTTGTTGTTGTTGTTGTTGTTGTTGTTGGTGTTGTTGCTGCTGTTGTTGTTGTTGGTGCTGTTGTTGTTGTTGGCGTTGTTGTTGTTGTTATTGTTATTGGTGTTGTTGTTGCTGTTGTTGTAATTGTTGTTGTTGTTGTTGTTGTGGTTGTTGTTGTTGTTGTTGTTGTTGAACTTTCATTTCTTGCAGAGTAATTGTTGCTGATCCGCCCTCACCGGTACATGCTGCTATTTTCTCAATCAAAGCGTACCGCACCCTGTTTTTTGTCAGAGAAAGTCTTCGTGCTCAAACTGGGCCCTTGGCCCCCGGATTGCAACGACAACGGCTCCCGCCTGAGAATTCCTCCAAATTTACTCAGGACCCCTGCTCTTGAGACTTCTTCACAATTTACTCAGGATCGGTGCTCCCGCTTGTGACTTCCTCGTAATTTAGTCAGGACCCCCGCTCCCATCTGAGACTTCGGCGCTCCCGCTTGAGACTTCCTCGCACTTGAGTCAAGACTTCCTCGCAATTTAATGAAGACCCCCGCTCCCGCCAGAGAACCCTTCACATTTTATTCAGGAATTTGCGCTCTCGCCTGTGACTTCCATGCAGTTTATTCTGAAATCGCGCTTTCGACGCTCAGGAAACACGCTGCGCCAAGGACGCCGTTACAATGTACTTACTAATCGCGCTCTCGCCATACGCAGGCATCCCGCTTGAATGTTCCACCCGCCCGACCCGCCCGTCAGGGGATCGCCCGCCCGTCGTGGGCTCCCGCCCGAGACTTCCTTCAGGAACGGCGCTTTCGCCTAGGACTTCCTCGAACGTTCACGCTCTTACCTTCCTGCTCCTCCTCCCTCTCCCTCCTCCCTCCTCCCTCCTCTCCTCCCTTCTCCCTCCCTCCTCTCTTCCCTCATCCTTATGCCTCTCTACAATTACACAATATGAATACACTCTCCTCCATCCCCCGATGGCGTGCGGAAGATAGCGGGCACCCCTCCGCGTATTGTTTTTTACACACAGGATTTCCCGGAGTTGGGGTTTCGCTTGTTTTTTTTTCAAATTGATACTCTCGCTGAAGCGCGGGCTTCATTTTCGGGCTTCCGCTCGTTCCGAATCGTACTCCCGCTGCAGCGCTGGCCTCATTTCCGTGCTTCCGCTCGTTCCGAGTCGTGCTCCCGCTGCAGCGCTGGCCTCATTTTCGCGCTTCCGCTCCTTCCGAATCGTGCTCCCGCTGCAGCGTTGGCGTAATTTCCCGTGCCATGCCACGGCATGCAACGCAATGCTAGGTTGCGTTGCGCTGCGCGATGCCATGCCTTCAGCTGCAGCTGTCATATCCAGTGCGTAAGTGCCACGTCATGCTATGCCATGTTACGCTTTGATCTTCAACGCCATGCTATGCAATGTTATGTTCGGGGCCGCCGTGCGATGCCATGCTTTGCGTTGCAAAGCTTTGTGATGCAATTCTTCACTACGCCACGCCACGCCATGCTGTGACATACTACGCTTTGCGGTGCTTTTCTACGCCATGCCATGCCGTGCTCTACAATGCATCGCGTACCCTTTCGGGATCATTGCCCTGCTCAACACCCGACTGTGCGAGTAGAGAGGGAATATACGCCATGGTAAGGGATGGGAGGGATGGGGTAGGATGTCAGATATGACGCGAGCGCACCTAGCTTGGTCCTATCCCCTCTCCCTCCTCTCCCTCCTTCCTTCTCCCTCCCCTCTCCTGCCTCCTCCCTCCGTCTTTCTCTCTCCCCTCTCTCTCTCTCTCTCTCTTTCTCTTTCTCTACCTTTCTTATCTGTCTTTCTCTCTCTCTCTCTCTCTCTCTCTTTCTGCCTCTAATCAACCGCCCCCCTCTTCGCTCCTTCTCTCCTGGCGTTTTCCCTCTTCCTTCGTCCCTCCTCCTCCCTTCCTCCCACTCTCCCTCGTTCTCTCCCTCCGCTTTTTGCAGGGCTTACACCAATCCCAATGGCGGGCACATGTACGCCCACGAAATATTGTCCGCCCGTTCAAGTTTGCCCGTCTGTCTAAGCCCGCCGCCCCCCGCAAAGAGAAATAATCCCCACAAAGGGAGTGTGATCGAAGACAGAAATGGCGGGTATCGAGGGTGTGGGGAACTCGTTTTGAATGACGCACGGGCAAGTAAGAGCGAACAGTCTTAGATTGATTGCTGTTCTTGTTGTTGTTGTTGCTGTTGTTGTTGCTGATGTTGTTGTTGCTGCTGTTGTTGTTGATGTTGCCGTTGTTGTTGCTGCTGTTGCTGTTGTTGTTGCTGTTGCTGCTGTTGCTGTTGCTGTTGCTGTTGATGTTGCTGTTGTTGCTGTTGCTGTTGCCGTTCAAGACGCGAGCACGTCTGGGAAAGCTCGCCCTGCCTCCCTCTTGGCCCGACGCCAGCCCTCGGCCCAGGCATCTCTGGAGGGTCGCTGAACCCGGCCGTCTCCCTCGGCGTCTCCGTTGCCGCCGCTCTCGGCGGCGGCGGCCTCGTCGGCCCGTTGGCCCAGGCCTGCGCCGGCGGGCCGGCCGGCGAGCCGAGACCCCGCGCGCAGTAGGAGGAGGAGGAGGAGGAGGAGGAAGAGGAGGAGGAGGAGGAGCAGGAGGAGGAGGAGGAGGAAGAGGAGGAGGAGGAGGAGCAGGAGGAGGAGGAGGACGAGAAGTGTAAACCCGAGACGTATCAAGGATGTCGGAATACACCCTCCCCCCTAAGCCCCCTCGTCATAGGCCCCTGCAAGGAATCATTTCCACTGAGGGAAGTGCCCTGTTGGGAGACAACCGTTTGCAGACCCTGAAGCGTGCCAATACACATGGCCTACACCGCCACGAATCAACCTGACTGTTGCGTCTAGACGATTCTGAATCGTGCCAGGACGCCATTCCTGGGATTTCAACATCGCGAATCATCGTTTGTTGCGCCTGGGTAATCCTGAATCCTTGACCATGAAAACCAGTGAAACCCTTGCAACTCTTTGAGAGAAGTGAACGCTGCGCTAAGGCGAGACACACATTTTGAAAAGGAGCCGCTCTCAATCCATCAAGCTCTTGCATGCTTTCTAGATTACGTAATGTGCGCGGCGTTGAGGCGGGAACCATATTCTGAGAAGACCCTCCCTAAATCCGCAAATCCCTTGCAACTTGTGAAAAAGAATGTGCGCGGCCCAGAGGCGAGAGCTGCATTTTCAAAAGGAACCGCCCTCAATCCGTGCAGCCCCTGCAGTTTTGTAAGACGAATTTTGAAAACGGCCGGCTCTCCATCTGTGAAGCTGCTCCTAATTTTGAAGCTTCAGGATCATAGATGGTAGAGAAGTCTCTGGCGAAACGCCCAGCCAGTCCTTCCGACTGGCCTTGGGGTGCGACAGGGAGGAGTTATTTCTAAGGAGAAGAAACGAGGAGGAGGAGGAGGAGGACGAGAAGAGGGACGTGGAGGACGATGAGGAGGAAGAGGAGGAGGAAGAGGAAGAGGAGGAGGAGGAGAACGAGTGAGGAGGGGGGAGAATGGAGGAGGACAAGGGAAGGGGGAGGATAATGAGGGGCGCCAGCGTCAATACAAGACTGGGCGGTTGTAGCGTTGTCCAGCTTCGAGTCGGATACTTCGGGGCCCCCTTCGCCGCTGGGGGCCTGTCAGGCTGCCCGGCACGGCCCGCGATGCGTGCGGTGTTCACCCGTGCGACCTCGGCGGAGCTGTGGCTGTGGTGGCGAAAGGGGTTGGGTAGCGACATGGGGAGAGGGAAACTTGCCGTGTGCAGCCGGTTTCGGCCCCGCCGCTGGGCATGCTCCCCGATGCATGACCGCTCCTGGCGCCGAGGCAGCCGGTTGCGTGCAGGTAGGTGGGGTCGGAGGATCGCGCGGCATCGCCGACGCATTGGCGATGTGGCTCGATGCGGAGCCCGATCTTCTCCACGCCGACGTCGCCGATGCATCGCCGATGTCGCCGATGTTTTGCCGATGCGTTGGCCATCGGTGTGGCAGCGACGATGCGACGCGATCCTCCGACCCTATCCACGCCAACCCTGAGCTTGGAACCCTGTGCCCCGGGCCCTACGCTCTGGGCTCTGAGCCCCAGGCCTTGGGCATGGTGCCCAATGTTATGCTCCTTCATCTGTCATCAGCCATCTTCTTTCCCAAGATAGTAGCATTCTCGTTTCTCATCATTTCGGCTCATCTATCCTCTAGGGCCATTTGTCAACATTTCTCTTCATTTAGGCTCATTTATTCTTTCCTCGGCTCATTCGCCATCGTATATATATATATATATCAATTCGTCGTGATCTCACTTATCCTTGTTCATTCTCACTTATCTTCATGTACCTGGATTTAACGCCATATGCCATTACCTCATTTCTTTTTACATCTCATCCCGACCACAGGCCCGTGCCCGGAGCGCCCAGCCTGGCGCCGTTGGCCCCAGCCCTTCAGCCCTTGAGCCGTGGGCATCTGAGTTCCGGGCCCTTGGCAAGAAGCCCAGAGCCCTGGGCCATGAAGCTTGAGCCCAGAGCCTTGGGCCAGGGGGCTTCCAGCTCCCTGCGCGCTGGGCCTTGGAGCTCTGGGTCCTGAGCCCTCAGGCCCTGAGCCCCGGGCCTCGCGCGTGGGCCTCTGAGCCTCGAAGCCCGAGCCGTGAGCTCTGGGCGCTCCGGCCCTGGGCCCGGGGCTGCGAGCTGCAGCGCGCGCGGGGTCCGCGTGGCGGCGTCCGCCGCGCGGCCTGTGCCCCTGGGCGAGCTTCCGTGCGAGCTCCAGGGGCACAAGCCGCGGGGGACGTCGGGGGGCTGCGGTGCGGAGAGCTGCTGGCCTCGTTCCAGGACGCGCACTTGCCGAACCGCTTCAGCCGCGACCTGGGCGGGGCAGGGTGGATCGTCGCGCTCGGTAGCGACGGGGAGCGTCGAGTCGCTCAGCCCCCTCGTCCTGCCTTGAGCATCGATCCCTGCTCCTTGAGTCACGCGTCTTGGGTTTTGAGCCCGAGCCTTGAGCCCTGCACCCTGAGCCCTCGGCCCTGGGCCTTCCATCGCCGACGTCGATGACCCATGCATGCATGATTCGACTCGGGCGGCGGTGCCACCTGGGTCGCCTTTTGCATCTCCGGCGCCGCGACGCATGCGCCAAGGTAAAGGTCCCAGGTGCTGGCAGCGAAAGCCGAGAGGCGTGCGCGGGTGACGCGCGTCCTCCGCGAGTGCCGTTCGGCGAAGGGTTCACTTGAGTTTTTAAGCCCACTGGGTGTCTTGTCTGGGAGATGCGTGAACACAATGTTGATTCGAAGATCGAACCGGTCACCGTCAAGGGTTCACCTCCAGTTCCAGGCCAGCGTGAACCATGTCCCTTCATTCGTGGAAATTCACGCAACATGCGCGTTCACTTGATGAACTAATCGTGAATCAATACGGGTTGATTTTACTTCCCAGGCCAATATGGCGACTTTCCTATGTTGAGCATGTTCCCAAGAAAACGCAACAGCACATGTGAAGTTGAATATCCAATCAATCATGGTTAAGGGTTCACGTTCGTTTTCAGGCGAAGTTTGTTTCCTTCAAAATTGCAAGCCCACAAATCAAAAAGAACGCATGACAACGATTCCTCTACACTGGGCAATACAGGAACATTCCACGCGCGCACGCGCGCGGATGGCCATGGCCACCCGCGCGCGCGTTGGGCGTCGTGTTCAGACTAGAACAATGCATCTGAAGAAAAGTCAGCAGCGCCTATGTTAACACCTCGATATCCACTGGGTCATCGCTACGGGTTCACTTCAGTGCCCAGGTCAGCATGGCGACTTCTGTTTGTTGCGCAATGCAGAGCTTCCAATGCGCGCGTCTGCTCGCGCGCGTGCAAGCACTGAACGGAGGAGGGGGTGGCGGGAGGCAGAAGCAGGAGGAGAGTGGGACCGTAAGTGGAGGGGGGGGAGCAGGGCGCATTCACAGCTGGGCCCCCCACCCACAGTCTTGGGCCAGGGCGGCTGAAACAACGGATTATCCAAGTTTTCTCCTCTTGCTCTTTTCTTCCTGCTGCAATGCAACTGCGCAAGTGCCTTCTCCGAATCCTCGTTCTCTTCCTCAAGTGTGTTCGAGGGCTCCAAACAAGCGAGCGAGGAGTGGTGGGAGGAGGGGCAGGCTGGATTGGAGAAAAGAGCGATGGCTCGCTATTTTATCGCTCGTTAATGTCACAATTGACTCGTTCTTGTATCCAATCCACCCACGATTTTTTCCGTGATGAGCAGGTAGGGGCCCCAGAACATCGGTAAGGAGTGGGTTTCTCCTTACAGATTTTCTGGGACCGAAGCCTGCTCAGGCGCCCCCGCCGACTCCAAGGCCCGACACTGACTCTAACCAGCGGATCGAGAAACCCTCGGGTCAAGAACGAAAGCATGATGAAAGGTTTTTCGCTAGTCTCGGCCTCTGAGGGCCCTTACCGGGCCCCGCGACTGTCACAAAACCATGCAGGATGAAAAGCCAGTTTCCAGCAAGGGGTGCACCAGACCTCTGGGGGTCCACGCCATTGAACTACCATGACGTCGGGGGTATGGGGAGGGGGTTGATGCGGGGCCAATCCGTACAGGTTTCGCCCCCCTCACCCCTCTGGGCCGCCATTTCTGGATAGGCATGGGCGCCGATTTGCCCCCTCGACCGAATGTCCTGGTGCCCATCAGCGCAGGCCCCTTTTGACTGAACCTCCTCTTTATCCCAGACATCCGACGTTACGATTTCTTTGTTGCACAAGACTCCGGACCTTTAGATCCCTTTCCAGGGACCAGCTTTTCGTCCTGAGCTCTTTCTCTGGCGGCCCGTGCAGGGCACGAACCAGACTTCAAGGAGGCCCACATCGATGGAGAAACGACTGCAGTGCTTGCTCTAGCATGCTTATCCCCAGAAGCCCCACGTCATGTTTCTTTCTCACGACGCGGACCCTCAGAGGTCTGCATCCCATGCTCGGGGCCAGCTATTTCTCCCGAGTCGTCTTTCGATAGCCCTTCAGGCCCGGTGGGGGCCCCCCAGGGGCAGAGAACCGCGAAGCGCACCTCCTGCCGCGGTGCGCGAGGGGGTCCGGGCCTGGGCCCCTCGCCTCCCCTTTGAGATCCGACGGGAGACGTCGGCCGTTGGCAGTCGGAATTCGGCGCCCTCCTACTGCAAGGGTCGAGTGGTCTTCCTTCTCCCTGCGTCTGCAGGGGGCCGGGCGGCAGCCCCGTCCACTTCCAGCGCCTTCCTACTCCATGCCTCTGCCCACTCCGTCCGACCGACGTGCACCGCATCGCGAAACGTCACGGCCGGAGCCCCGGACCCCACAGCTCCCCGTGGCATCCTTCGAGGCCTCGACCGATCCGTGCTCCTGCCCTGGGGCCCGGAGCCGAGCGAGGGCGCCCAGCGTGCGGGGCCTGCAGAGCGCCCCGGCCTTCGGGGCCGCCGCAGACTGGCTGCTCGAGCGCCGAGCATGCGACGGTGAGCGCGCGGCCGCCCTTCCCCCGCCCCATCGGGCGCCGCGCGGTGGCCGCCGCGCGGGCCCCGGCGCATCTGCGGGCGACGTGGTCTATGCATGCAGCGTGCCGCCCGTGGCCAGGCCCGTGCGGGGCCCAGGGGCGGCATCTGCGGCGTCCTGGCTCGGCCAGGGGGGCGTGCTCACTGATGCTGGGGCTTGGCGGGGGCGGTGCACGTGTGAGTGGCGCACTCCGAAGAGGGCCTCGCCTTCGAGGCTCGAAGGAGTTGTCATCTCTTCCTCGGCGGAAGCCGGCGGAAGGCGGCGGAAGCAAGACGGGGCCGGTTCCGCTGGCGGAGGATGGCGGAGGGCCAGCGGGATATGGCGTAAGTAAACGAAGGGCACCTACAGTCAACCCGCCGTAGCTGCCTCGATACGCCCGTTTCCATACGCAACACGTACCGTGCTCAAAACGTCCGTGTGAATACGTTGCGTGTTGGCTCCACGTGTTGGCCCACGTTTTGGCGAACGTACTGCGCCAGACCTGCGCTTTCAGTCTATGTGTTGAGCTCAGTGTCAAAATGCTACGTGTTGCGTGTTGCGTATCGGGGCAGCTAAGCAACCCATATAGTGAGGAATAGCGACTTTGCAAGGTTAATTAACCTTGCGTCCTTGCCCCTCCAGCCCACGCCGCTTTCGCTGGCCGCGCCCCGCTCGCAGAGGGTTGACATAGCCCTCCAGGACCCCTGCATCCTCACCGCACACCCGTAGGGTTTCTGGGATCGGCCGTGTATAGATTCGGCGACAAGCGAGGGGGGGAAGTGAGAAGGGACGGGCGTCCTCAGAAGCCTCGGAATTCCCCCGGCCTTCTGAGACGTTCTCTTCTAAGCCTTCCCCGAAGACGCAGCAAGCCTCCCAGTAGGCACGAGGGCTTCCGAGAAGCCCCGCCGCCCTCCGAGCAGGCCTTCTCCTCCTCACTCCCCCCCCTCGCTCGCCGCCGAACTGTGCTCGGGTTCAGGGCTGCTGGGATCGACCGTGTATAGATCAGAGCGTGAATTACCTACCTCGCTTTCGCTTCCAGGCAAAACCAAGTCATACCACGCGCCTCCTCGTCAAGCGGCCTGACCAGTACAGGCCGTAGTTTGGCATCGCTTGGTATCTCTTGGAAGCGAGGGTGGTCAAAAGCGAGGTAGGTTTGTTTTTTCCCTACTAGAACCCGTCGCCCGCGACTCGCCCCGATGGCACGCGCGCGGCCGACGAACTTCAAGGTGAACCTCCAGGCCAGGGGCGGCGAGGGCAGGAGCGGCGAGGCCTGGGCCTCCGGGCGGAGCCAGACCCCCCCTCCGGGTCGTGAGCAGGTGTCCTTCTCCTGCTCCTGCTCCTCCTCCTCCTGCTCCTCCCTCCTCCTCCTCCTCCTCCTCCTCCTCCTCCTCCTCCTCCTTCTGTAGCCATTTTGGCTCAAGCCATTTTGGCTCAAGTTGCCATATCCTCAAGGCAGCTGGCCAGGTCAGAGCAGGGCTGCTCCCGACTCGGCCCGCGACACAAGGGTCGGGGCATGACCCTTTTCGCGCACTGAGGCATTTTGCCACCTGATTTCTCTCTCCAATTTCTTGTCTCGCTCCCTGGCAGTGCAATGGCCGCCGCCGAGGTATCCAACGCTCAGTTGCTCCAGGTGCTCGAAGGAATGAACGGCGGCATGAACGCCATGAGGGACGACATCAAAGATGTCAAAGAGCGTCTCGCCGTTGCAGAAGGACTTGAGGAGAATATTTCCGATCTCGAGCTCGCCATGGAGGGTAAATTCGAGGAGGCCAAGAACGCTCACGAAACCCTTGTTCTCGACATGGACCTACGAGTTTCTCGACTCGAACATGCCCATCAAGAAGCCGCCACCAACGCCGCCTTCTTCGACACCGAGGACGGCAGGCCCACCGCCAAGAACGCAGGGCTCGAGATTCAACGTCAGATGAATGAGAAGATGGCCAGGCTCGAAGCATCTCTTGCTGAACTTCAACGTGCTCCGTCCGATGCAGGCTCCGCTTCAACTCGTCCGCCATCCAAGTCTCGTCGCCTGGGAAGGGGCACCAGCGCCGGCTGCAGCTCTTCCGAGATTCCCGTGATCGACCTCGCCAGCGACGAGCACAACCAGATCGACCCGACCAGACGGTGGATCAGTGGTTTTCCTCGCCCAGTCAACGAGCCGTATAGGCGCACAGTCTTCAATCAAATGAAAAGCCGACTACCTGCCACCATCAGCGAAGGGATGACAGGACATTTCCACAAAGTATCACAAGCGTTCGCCGTCACCTTAAACTCCGAGCAAAAGGCCCGCGACTTCCACGACTGGTTCCTCGCGAATCCCGTGACGTGGCAGGACTACCGCAACACCTCCCTTCATCCGCTGCGCTGCCGCAGAGATATGCCACTGCAAGCCCGCCAGAAGAACCGCGTCCTGAGCGCTCTCTGGCCGCTCGTCCGCAAGCACCTCGAGAACGCAGGCAAGTGGAGCCCGTCAGTCAAGATCGGCACCAACCCGTTCAAAGGCGTGTTCAGTATCACCACCGAGAATGACCACTGGGAGATCTTCAAGCTGTCTGACGCACCTGGAGGTATGTACGAGCTGAAGCCGATCAGCGAGCAGCTCTCCGAATGGAACATCACCGAGGCGACCGCCAACTGGATGGTCGAGCAGGCCCAGGCCTCCGTCCAGCAGTACTGAAGTGACGCCAGCCTAGTATCGTGTGCAAGTTTTTTCGTATTTTCCCGCTGCTGCGTTGCCTCTGTCGCCCGCGTCCTCTGCCCGCTGCTCGCCTAATCTGTCGAATGCTGTTTTTGGAGCCCAGCCACCTTCGCCTGAGAACCCAGCGAGTTCTCGCCTCTCTTTTCCGCCGTCCCTGGCCAATGGTCATGGTATTCGGATTGCTACCTGGAACTGCCATACCCTGTTCGGCGCGGTCTCTGGGGACCACGACGCTCAGGTCAAGACCTTCGATCGACTTACTAACCTAACTAGAGCAAACAATAGCATTTGCTTACAAGAAACGCACGGCCATGAAGGGGATCGCGAATCATTGCGTACCGAGTTCCCTGGCTATGAATATTTCTGTACGTTCTGCCCCGACAGTCACGCTGGCGGGAACGCGATCATGTTTGCTCGCTGTCTTCTCGCTCTGCTTCCTCAACATATTGTGATTATTCCTGGGCGTCTCCATGCCGTCACTATCCAGTCCGACTCTTTCTCGCTCACCATCTTGAACCCCCCATCTCGACCCGAGTTGCCGCCGCAGAGAGAAAATGAGGACCCTTCGCTCGTGCGCCGGTTTTTTGCATGCTGTCCAGGGCCTCTTCTTCCTTGCTGGAGACTTCAATTTTTGCGAGCTGGGCGAGGGGGCCCAGCGAGTAGACGGCTCTGCGCAGATCAACAGCCCCGACTCCCTCGCTCACAAGTTCTGGTCTTTATTGCCCAACGCTGCGGAATGCTACCAAGAGAATCCGACCCACCACAACACTCGAAATGGGAATGTGGTTAGCGTATCCAGGATCGACCGTATTTATACCAATATGTTCACTGGGGATCTCCTGGACTTGAAACCGACCTCTGGGGCCTCCTGGAATATCTGTAAAGCCGACCTCCCGAGCGACCACGCACCGGTGCGCCTGCGTCTGAACGGAGGCGGAGACAACCGCGCTCGGGCCGTCGCCTCGCGGGTCTCTCGCCACCCTCTGTATCCGGTCCTGCTCGAAATGCTGACCAACGAGCACGGGGTATGCGAAGATAATCCGCCGCTGATGGTTGAAGAACTCACGTGTCTTATGCACGAAGCAGGCCGTCTCGTCCAGCATTGCCTTTCTGGGCGTCCGCCCAGCTCCGCCGAGCAGCATTTGCAGTGGCTGTTCGCGGTGAATCGCGCCATGCGGAGCCACGAGATAAGCACGCTGAAGAAGGCTGGCAAGGCCATCCCCGTGCTGCTCAACTTTCTCGACCCTGACAGTGGCAGGTGGCACAACCAGTCAGCCTTTCAAGAGTATATGGCCAAGATTGCTGCCGCTCGGTACCAACAATAATATGAGGAAATCATCGGGCATACCACGGAACCCCCCCAGTTCTATGAGCACCGAGCTGCGCGTCTTCAGAGATTGGTTTCGGCCTGGTCTCCGAAGAATCGGAGAATATTCCTCACGGGCATCACGGATGCCGATGGGAACGCTTTCCCGACTGCTGAGGCTGGGGCCCATGCTCTCGCCGCTCACTGGAGCCAAGTTCATTCCTCTGTTTCATTTCAAATTGCCGCGAGGGACCAGCTAGAGGAACATATTCAAAAAGTGAGGGAGGCCCAGATTTGGAGGCTTTCTGAAGAGCAGTTTTACTGAGTTTTGGATCGGCTTCACGATTCCGCCCCGGGCCCTGACGGGCTATGTTATTCTGCCTGGCCCAAAGGAAACTTATTCGTCAGGTGGGCCGCCTTCGCCACGTGCCAGCGCATCATGGATGTCGGCCAGGTTTCGGGCGATTTCAACCTCAGCAACTCGGTCTTCCTCCCCAAAGGTTCCCTGGACCGCGACGGGTTCGAGCTCTGGAGGACCCCTGAAATGACCCGTCCCATCTCCCTCTCCAACTCGATCAACAAAATTGTCGCTGTCGCGATCAACTGCCGCCTGAAAGAGGTTTGCGTGGACGCCACTATTGGGGTCCAAAGGGGCTTCGTCAAACACCTTAACATGTTTGGCAACCCGATTGAGTTTGAGACGCACATGGTCGTAGGAGCAGGCCTTCTGTGGCGACAGACTGCAGGCGCTATCCTGCTGGACATGAAGGCCGCCTTCCCCAGTTTATGCCATGATTGGATATTCTTCGTATTCGAGAAAATGAATTTCCCCGGGTTTGTGCTGAATGCGATAAAGACGCTCTATGCCAAGGTTACAACCGCCATTCTCCTGGGCGGGGTGTCTCACTGCTATTTTCGGATCCTCCGCGGGATAAAGCAAGGATGTCCACTCTCGGGAAGCGCGTTCGCCCTGGGGTTCGATCCGATTTTACGCTTGCTCTGTCTTCGGCTGCCCCGTCCTGTCCACTTGCACGGCGCCTTCGCCGACGATGCTGCCTCCGCCGCCTTTGACATCTACACGGCCGTGCTTATTTTCATCAAATTTATGATGCTTGCAGGGCTCGCCGCTGGCCTCATCCCGAACCAAAAAAAAACGGTGATATTATTGTACCGCGACTTTAACCGGGAGGAGGAGGAGAGGAAGTTCCAACAGCAGGGGGCCAGGGTTCGGAGCTTCGGGATGTCCAAGTGTGCCAAGTATATTGGAGTGATGTGTGGGATCAGGGCCCAAGAGGAATCTTGGGCCGCCCCATTGGTCAAGTTCCGCGACCGCTGCCGCTTCATTAAGTCTTTGAAGTTCGGCCTTTCGATGTCTCTCGTGGCGTACAACCAGATAGCAGTCACTGTGCTCATGTACATCGCCCAGTTCTTTCCGCCCGCGGCCGACTGCTGCTGGCAAGTGCATCTCGGTCTGCAGTCTTTAACATGTGCTCCTCGGCGTGCCCTTTCTGATCACATGCTGGTGGGAATGAAGTCCCTCGGGGGAAAGCTATCTCGGGCCAGGTCTCTCACGCGCGAAGCTCGGGCCGCTGCATATCGTGCTACCCTCGCCTCGTCTGTCTTTTTCGCCTGCATCGAGAAAATTGAGGACGCGTTCGATGACCCCGAATGCCACCTGGATGCTCATCGTCATCCCGTTTATACCAAGTCGTTCGTTTTAATGATGGCCCAAAACTATCGCGAGTTATCCAGAATCCCCCCCCCCCCCCACTGTCTTCGAGCCTGGGCTTCAGAAGAAAATGACCAAGCTTGTTCTCTCTCATCAACCCCTGGCTCCGTTTCCTGATCTTATCCTGAGGCGTCTCCAGTACTGGGCCTCGAGGTTTCCTGAAGTGGACCAAGTTGGGGCTCCCGAAGCCCAACTGTGTTTCTCTCGGCTAAAAGTGGTCGGCCAGCATATTGCTCCCTTTGTTCAACTCAGTCTGTTGCGCAGTATATGTAATGCTTGGAATACCTCACGGAGATACCGCCAGGCCACTCTGGGATGCAGGTTCGGATGCCAATGTATTGCTGGCGACCAGATCGTGCACTATCTTGTCTGTCCAATTCTTCTTGGAGTGGTGCGTGCCAATCTGCCTAGGCCGCCACCATGGTGGGGGGCGGAGGTTTTTGCTGGGCTCCTTGTTTTTTCTATGCCTCTCTCGTGCGAAGAAGCCGTCTCCATTGCCATAGCACACGATGTCCTTTTAAACACGTTTAGTAAGCTCAGGTCCGAGGGGGCCCAAAGCGCTTCGCGAGCCATACGGCTTGCTGCAGGCCGGTTCCGCCTTATATGCCGACGGGATGCCAGGGCGAGGTCTCTGGCGCGGCGATAGGGCGTCTGGCGGTGTGGGCGCCTCGGATGACCTGCCAGATGGGATCGGGTCTCCTCCTCCTCCTCCTCCTCCTCCTCCTCCTCCTCATGCTCCTTATCCTGCTCCTTATCCTGCTCCTCCTCCTCCTCCTCCTCCTCCTCCTCCTCCTCCTCCTCCTCATGCTCCTTATCCTGCTCCTCCTCGTCCTCCTCCTGCCCCTCCTCCCCCTCCTCCTCCTCCTCCTCCTCCTCATGCTCCTTATCCTGCTCCTCCTCCTCCTTCTCCTGCTCCTGCTCCTCCTCCTCCTCCTCCTCCTCCTCCTGCTCCTCCTGCTCCTCCTCCTGCTCCTCCACCGCCTCGTGCTTCTCCGCCTCCTCCCCCTTCTCCTTTTCCGCCTCCTCCTCCTCCCCCTCCTCCTTCTGCCCCTCCTCCTGCTCCTGCGCCCCCTCCTCCTCATCCTGCTCCTTCTCCTGCTCCTCAAGCACCTTCTGATCCTGATCCTGTTGCTCCTCCTCCTCCTCCTCCTTTTCCTCCTCCTCCTCCTGCCCCCCCTTTCCCTCCCCTTCTCCTCCTCCTCCTCCTCCTCCTCCTGAAAGTTGTCGCCGAAAAGCACACCCATACCTCGCCACGGGGGTTCGTGGCCAGTCGGAACTTCGCGAAACACATCGTGCAGATGGACTGTGAGGCACGCGCCGCATCGCTCGACCCTTCCGCGCCTACGCAGCACCCAGTTTTCCTCAGCTTTGATTTTGCTTCGGCTTTCCCGAGCCTCAGTAGGAAATACTTAGGAAAGGTCCTCGAGCGTTTCAACTTCCCTCTCGGCTATCGCCTGGCCGTCAGTGGCCTATATTCGCACATGATAGGTTTTGTCCGGACCGGCGGTCGACGAGAAGTCGCGCTTCCCATCTTGTCGGGAGTCGCGCAAGGTTGTCCCTTGAGCGGCACTCTCTGGGCTCGTGGGCTTGATCCGTTTCTTCGCCTCCTGTCTCGCGCCCTGTCCTCGTCCCCCCCCTTGCTGCCCCCTTTCCCTCCTCTCGCCCAGGCCAGTGTGCACGGCGAACAAGTGCCCGAATGTCCGCCCCGCCGCAGCCGGCCCCTCACGCTACGGAGGACTCGGGAACGCTCGGGGCCTGTGCGGATGATATTGGCATGGTCCTCCGCCAGCTTGCGCGCGTGCGAGAATTGGAACCACATTTTTCACAGTTGCGACGAGTCGCTTCCCTTCGCTTGCAGCCGATAAAATGCGTCTCGTCCCCCTCTGGACTACTCTCACCCCCGACCTCGCCGAACAGCTTCGGGCGGAGCTGCGAGAGTGGGTTCCCGGATGGGCCACTTTTCAAATTTGTGGGAAGGCCAAATATCTCGGGACGTGGCAGGGCCCCGAGGCCACTCTTGCTGATGAGTGGCAGGTTCCCGCAATGAAGTGGGGTGCTAGGTGCACGGAGCTTGGTGAGCTGCAGTCGTCAGCCGACCTAGCATCGCGATTGTACAACTCTGCGGTGCTTACTTGCATGTCATATGTGGCACAGTTCTTTCCGGTCGATGAGGCTTTGAACGATCGTGAGCTTTGGGGTCTCCGCAAGACCCTCCACCTCCCTCCGAACTCGTTCTCTCGCTCCGAGTTCCTCTCTTTGGCCAATTGGTCTCCTTCCCCTATCCCCACCTCTCTACTCACGAATGCCATGGCGTGCGCATGGAGGTGCGCGTCCGTTACGCTAGACACGATTTGGGGGCCGCTGTATCGACGATTGGAGGTCGCCGCTCAGGAGTCTCTGAGCCTTCCCGCTCTCAGCAGTGGCACGTGGCGTGCACCGTGCTGGGCCCGCAAGCAGGCCATTGTGCAATATTATCACGAGCTTGCGTCCGCCGCGCCAGCATCAAATCCTCCCCTTACCTCAACGCACCTCCGTGTTGCCCAACAGCGGGCGCGCGGTGCCCTTCGCGCGGCGTTCGCACTTAATCGTCGACCGCGGATGCAGGGAGTGTATCAGCGCTCCCTGGCCAGCGACGCTTGTCCTGACCAGTTGCAGTTGCCAATTGGTCGGCGATTGCGCGCATGGTTTTCTTGTCCGACCCCCATCCGGCTCAGGGAGCGGTGGGATTTTGTGCGGGACATCTTGAGCCGGGCTCCACCCATGGTGCGATGGCCGTACCTCAAAACGATTGCGGGGGGATGGACGACCACTCACCGCCTTGCACGTCACGGACATCAAGTGGAGCTGCATTTTCGGGTGCCCTCAACCCGATCGCATTGCACACTATTTGACGTGCCCCCGCCTCACCCATCTCGTTTGTCGTCCTCGAGCTGTCGTCTCGTCGTGCCCACTCCTCCGCCTCGGGCTTGGCCTTCCTGTGCAATATCCCGCGTGTCACCTCACCCGGGAAAATGCCATCTTAGCTACTGCCCTCCGCTTCTATATATATATATATATACCACGTGGCCAAAGATATGGCCTCTCATCAAGACGGGCGCCCTTTAACTCTGCCCCAACAGCTAGATGCCCTCCAAGCGGCGCTAGCAAAGATGCCCAACAATTACTCGATTCTTCCGCCGCCGCCTGGATCGGCTAGGCCTTACCCCTGGCTGAAGCCCACGAGGCGTTGAGTGCCCTGAGACCCGTGGACTCGTGGGGTACAGGCGTTCTTCCTCCTCCTCCTCCTCCTCCTCCTCCTCCTCCTCCTCCCTTGCTCCTCCTGCTGCTGCTGCTCCTCCTCTTCCTTGTCCTCCTTTTCCTCCTCCTCCTCCTCCTGCTCCTCCTCCTCCTTTTCTTCTCTCCTCCTGCTCTCTCTGCTCCTCCTGCTCATCATCCTGCTTCCTTCTCTGCTGCTCCTTCTCCTCTTCCTCCTCCTCCGCCTCCTCTTCCTTCTCCTCCTGCTCCTCCTCCTCCTCCTCCTCCTACTGTTCCTCCTCCTCCTCCTGCTCGCCTCAACTACCTCCTCACTGTTCCTCCTCCTCCTCCTTCTCCCCCCTCCTCCTTCTCTCCTCCGTCCTCCTCCTCCTCCTCGGCACTCCTCCTCCTCCTGCTCCTCCTCCTCCGCTCCTCCTCTGCCTCCTTCACCCCTCTTCCTCCTCCTCCTTTTCTCCTCCTCCTGTCTCTCCTCCTCCTCTCCTCCTGCTCCTCCTCCTCCATCCTCCTCTGCATCCCCCTCCTTTTTCTCCATCCGCCTCCTCCTCCTCCACTCATCCTCCTCCTCCTGCTCCTCTTGCTCCCCCTTCAGTCCTCCCTCCTTCCTTCCTCCACCTCCTCCTCCTCCTTCTCCATCTTTCCTTTTCCTCCTCCTCCTCCTCCTCCTCCTCCTCCTGCTCCTTCTGCTTCCCTCCTCCTGTTTCTCCTCCTCATTCTCCTCTTTCTCCTCCTCACTCCTCCAGCCTCCTCCTCCTCTTACTATCTTCTCCTGTGCGCCTCACTCCTCCTTCCCTCCCTGCTGCTCCTCCTCCTTCTCCCTCCTGCTAGCTCCTCCTGCTCCTCCCTGCCTCTCCTCCTGGCGTCTCCTCCTCCTCATCCGCCTCCTCTTCCTCTCCTCTACCTCCCACCCCTCCTCCTCCACCTCCACCTGTATCATCCTCCACCTCCCCTCCTTCCCTCCTCGTCCTTCTCCGTCCTCTTCCACCTCCTCCATATTTTCCCTTTTCCTTCTCCTCCCCTTCCTGCTCCTCCTCTTCCTCCAGCTCTCCTCCTCCTCCTCCTCCTCCTCCTCCTCCTCCTCCTCCTCCACCTCATCATCATCATCATCATCACCATCCTCCTCCTCCTCTTCTTTTCCACCTGATCTCCATGTCCCACCCTTCTCCTGCTTCTCCTCCTCCACCTCCTCCTCCTCCTCCTCCTCGTGCTCCTTCTCCTCCCCTCCTCCTCCTCCTTCTCCTTCCTCCCTTCTCCTTATCCTTCGTGTGTTCCTCCTTATGTTCCTCTCACCTCATCCTCCTGGTCCTGCTCCTCCTGCTCCTCCTGCTCCTCCTCCTCCTCCTCCTCCTCCTCCTCCTCCTCTTCCTCCTCCGCCATCTCTTCCTGTTCCTTCTCCTCCTCCTGCGCTCCCTCCTCCTGCTCCTCCTGTTCCCCCTCCTCATGCTCCTCACTGCTTCCTGCCTCCTCCCCATCCTCCTCCTTATCCTGCTCCTCCTCACTCCTCCGCCTCCTCCTCCGTCTCTCCCCGCCCCTCCTCCTCTCCTCTTCCTCTCCTCCTCCTCCTCCTCCTCCTCCTCCACCTCCTCCTCCTCCCCCTCCTCCCTCCTCCTCCTTCTCCTCCTCCTCACTCCTCCTTCTATTCCACCACTCCTTCCTCCTCCTCCTCCTCCCCTCCCTCCTCCTCCTCCTCCCCCCTGCTCCTCCTCGCTTCCTTCTCCTGCTCCCTGTTCCTCCTCCTCGTGCTCCTCCTCCTCCTCCTCCTCCTCCTCTCCTCCTCTCCCCCTCCCCTCCTTCTCCTTACCTCCTCCCCCTCTTCACTAATATCGGAGGAGTCGCCGTTGTTTGGCCCGAGCGTCGACGCATGCCCATTTACTGCATGACGAGTAACAGCCCCACAATCTACATCTGCTTGCCGCCATGCTCTCTCTCTCTCTCTCTCGTAAAGCGTCCAATCTCCGCAGTTTCAGTTGATAGCGGAGCTGGGAACGATCCCAGCTCGAGATCCACGGAACGTACGAAGAGTGTGGTGTGGCCGCACATTCGCTTTTCCCTTCACCCCCGCGTCGGTACCACCCTCCATTTCTTGAGCCGCCTGTGCTTATGGCTGTTCTGCGAACGAACGGCACTCGCCTCGGACATCGGGTCCGACTGCGAGGGCAACAGCAGAAGGCGTAACCGCGATGAGGAGCGAATCGCCCACAGGAGCGCCACGACGTTCTTCGACCCATCGCAACCCCACAGGCACTGGCCGCAGCTCCGCGTCGGGCATGACTGCGAGGCTCTTTCCTGGGCTGGCGCCGTGCCTCGGTACGCGCGCGATAGTGCTGGCTGTCCGTGTGAGTACATCGCACCACCCGAGCGGGACACTGCAAGTCAATGTGCCAATCTCACCGACTTTGACTTCGACCAAGGTTGACAGCGGCATTTTCGTGACTGCCCCACACTTCGATGACGTTCGTCCCTGCGCAGGCCCAATGCCCAAGGCGCCTACGCAGCCATCGTCGTGACGAGGTCTTATCGAGGAGGATCTCGATCTTGACGTTCTGGGGCAGCATCCTCGTGTTCATCGTGACCGTCCTGTTCTGGTTGACACGCATGATGCCTGGTGGAACCGGTCCACAGGGCGGCGGCGGCAGCGGTGCCGCCGCATCCCGCCAGCCGTTCTTCTTCCTCCTCCTGCTTTTCGTGCTCCTCCTCATCCTCCTGTTCCTTCTCCTCCTCCTCCTCCTCCCCCTTCTCCTCCTCCTCCTCCTGTTCCTTCTCCTCCTTCTCCTCCTCTTCCTCCTCCTTTTCTTTCTCCTGCTCATACTCCTCCTCCTCCTGTTCCTCCTCCTCCTCCTGCTCCCCCTCCCCTCCTCCTCCTCCTGTTCCTCCTCCTTTCCCTCCTCCTCCTGCTGCAGCTCCTCACGCCTCCTCCCCCTCCTCCTCCTACGCCTCCCCTCTTGCTTCTCCTCCCCCCTCCCCCTCCCCCACCTCCTCTTCCTGCCCCCCCTTCCTCCTCCTCCTCCTCCTCCTCCTCCTCCTCCTCCTCCTCCTCCTCCTCCTCCTCCTCCTCCTCCTCCTCCTACCTGTGCTCCATGGGCATCTCGGATCATGCTGCTCTCTCGATTCGGCTGCGTCTTCGGGGTGTGCGTCCCGCTGCTGAGCGACCCATCCCCAAGCACATCTTCACCTCTGTTGCTTTCCAGCGCCGACTCCGAGGAATGGTTGCTGATGGTGATGTGGATCTGCTCCGATGGAGCCCACCGGTGGCTACAGAGCACTACAAGTACATGATGAAGGAGGCCGCCAGGGAGGCCCGCGACATCCTCTTCTTCTCGGCCCCTGACCTGCCTGGGACGCTTCAGCTGGTTGCTCGTGGGATAGCACGTGCGGTATGGCGTCAAGACGCTGCCCTTGCCCTCAAGCTCATCGAGACCTCCCAGCACGCCGCCGACGCCCTGACGGTCGACGGCCAGGTCGTCTCGCTGCGCCACGCCCCGTCCTTCGAGCAGTGGGCCGCTGGAGTACATCGGCTGGTCTTCGAAAAAGAACTTGCTGCTGCTGCTGCTGATCGTGCTCCTTCAGGCTCCTCATCTGCCTGGCGGCCTCATTCGGCCACGCTCTTGCGAGCTATGGAAAGGAAGGCCTCCATATGGGCCCCGTTTTCGAAGCGCCTGATACTGTCCGCGGTCAATACTCCTGAGGGCCCCATCTCAGAGGTTCGGGAACGCACTGCGGCCCTGGCGGCCTACTGGACTCCTGTCTTCTCCAAGAAAGAGCCCCACCCTGTCATGACCCAGATGTACCTCGATAGGTTCCTCACCAAGGCCTCTGACATCGACCTGCACTGTCCTCTGACCCCAATGTTTCGTAAGGTTCTCAGGCGTGCTCGTCACTCTGCTCCTGGTGTCGACGGGCTGCCTTATGCGGCCTGGTCGGCGTGCGACTACGGCGCCCAGCACCTGGCCAGAATGTTCGGATGGCTATGCCAAGGTCAGTCGTTGTTTGCCTCTGCCAGCGTCACCCTCCAGGCGTTCCTCCCCAAAGGTGCTGATGACTCAGATTTGCCGTCTGGGGTTTGTTCTCGGTCTCCCGATAAGATACGGGTCCTGGGGCTGCGTAACACCGACGTTAAGAT
>CAUYUJ010014570.1:232512-236497 GCA_963575745.1 Prorocentrum cordatum | reverse complement strand
TCGGGTTCGGCATCGGCGTCGGCATCGGCATCGGCGTCGGCGGCGGTATCGGCGTCGGCGTCGGCGTCGGCATCGGCGTCGGCGTCGGCGTCGTCGTCGGGTTCGGCGTCGTCGTCGGCGGCGTCGGCGGCGTCGTCGGCGGCGACGGCGGCATCGGCGTCGGCGTCGGCGACGGTGGCGGCGTCGTTGTCGTCGGCGGCGTCGGCGGCGTCGTCGTCATCGGCGTCGGCGTCGGCGTCGGCGGTCGGCGTCGGCGACGGCGGCGGCATCGCGCTGGCGGCGGCGTCGGCCGTCAGGGCGACGTCGGGTTCGGGGTCGTCGTCGTCGGCCGTCGGCGTGGTGCCGGTGGCGGCCCGTCGTCGTTCGTCGTCGTCGTCGTCGTCGTCGTCGTCGTCGTCGTCGTTCGTCGTCGTCGTCGTCGTCGTCGTCGTCGGTCGTCCGCGTCGTCGTCGTCGGCGTCGTCGTCGGCATCGGCGTCGGCGTCGGCGTCGGGTTCGGCGTCGGCGTCAGCGTCGGCTGCGTCGGCGGCGTCGTCGGCGGCGTTGTCGTCGTCGGCGTCGGCGGCGGCGTCGGCGGCGGCATCGGCGTCGGCGGCGGCATCGGCGTCGGCGTCGACGTCGGGTTCGGCGTTGGAGTCGTTGTCGGCGTCGGCGTCGGCGGCGGCGTCGGCTTCGGCGTCGGCATCGGCGTCGGCGGTGTCGTCGGGTTCGGCGTCGTTGTCGTCGTTGTCGGTGTCGGCGGCGGCGTCGGCGTCGGCATCGGATCGCGGGTCGACGTCGTCGTCGGCGTCGTCGTCGGCCTCGTCGGCGGCCGGCAACCGTCGTAGTCGTCGGCGGCGTCGGCGTCGTTGTTGGGGGTTCGGCGGCGGTAGTAATGGCAAAGGCGCAGGAGGGTCGGCGGCGGCGGCCTCGGCACGTCCGGAGTCGGCGACGGCGGGCGGCGATCGGCGTCGCGCGGCATCGGCGTCGGCGTCGACGTTCGGGTTCGGGTCGGGCCCGTCGTTGTCGGCGTCGGCTGTCGGCGGCGGCGTCGGCGTCGGCGGCGGCGTCGTCGTCGGAGTCGTCGTCGGGTTCGGCATCGTCGTTCGTAGTTCGTCTCGGGGTCGTCGGCGGCAGCGTCGGCGGCAGCGGCGCGTCGCGTCGGCGACCGGCGTCGGCGTCGGGGTTGTGGGGGGTCGGCGTCGGCGGCTGTCGGCGGGCGTGTGTCGGTGGCGTCGTCGTCTTCGGCGTTGGCATCGGGTCGGCGTCGGCGGCGGCTCGGCCCGTCGGCGTCGGCATCGGCGTCGGCGTCGACGTCGGGTTCGACGTTGGCGTCTTTGTCGGCGTCGTCGTCGTCGTCGTCGTCGGCGTCGGCGGCGGCGGCATCGGCGTCGTCGTCGGCATCGGATCGGCGTCGGCGTCGGCGGCGGCGTCGGCGTCGGCATCGGCATCGGCGTCGGCGTCGACGTCGGGTTCGACGTTGGAGTCGTTGTCGGCGTCGGCGGCGGCGGCGGCGTCGGTGTCGGCATCGGCATCGGCGTCGGCGTCGGGTTCAGCGTCGTCCTCGTCGTCGTCGGCGTCGGCGGCGGCGTCGGCGTCGGCATCGGCATCGGCGTCGGCGGCGGCGGCACCGTCGTCGTCGTCGTCGTCGGCGGCGTCTGCGTCGCCGTCGGCGGGTTCGGCGGCGTCGTCGGCGTCGGCGTCGGCGTCGGCGGCGGCGTCGGCGTCGGCATCGGCGTCGGCGGCGGCATCGGCGTCGGCGTCGACGTCGGGTTCGGCGTCGGCGTCGTTGCCGGCGTTGGCGTCGGCGGCGGCGTCGGCGTCGGCATCGGCAGCGGCGTCGGCGTCGTCGTCGGGTTCGGCGTCGTCGTCGTCGTCCTCGTCGTCGTCGTCGTCGTCGTCGTCGTCGTAGGCGACGGCAGCATCGGCGTCGGCTTCGGCGACGGCGGCGGCGTCGGCGTCGGCGTCGGCGGCGTCGGCGGCGTCGTCGGTGGCGTCGTTGTCGTCGGCGTTGGCGTCGGCGTCGGCGTCGGCGGCGGCATCTGCGTCGTCGGCGGCATCGGCGTCGGCGTCGACGTCGGGTTCGGCGTGGCGTCGTTGTCGCGTCGGCGTCGGCGGCGGCGTCGGCGTCGGCATCGGCATCGCGTCGGCGTGGTCGTCGGGTCGGTGTCGTCGTCGTCGTCGTCGTCGTCGTCGGCGGCGGCGGCGGCGACGGCGGCATCGGCGTCGGCGTCGGCGACGGCGGCGGCGGCGTCGGCGTCGGCGTCGGCGGCGTCGCGGTGGCGTCGTCGGCGGCGTCGTCGGCGTCGTCGTCGTCATCGGCGTCGGTGTCGGCGTCGGCGTCGTTGTCGGCGTCGGCGTCGGCGGCGGCGTCGGCGTCGGCATCGGCATCGGCGTCGGCGTCGTCGTCGGGTTCGGCGTCGTCGTCGTCGTCCTCGTCGTCGTCGTCGGCAGCGACGGCGGCATCGGCGTCGGCGTCGGCGACGGCGGCGGCGTTGGCGTCGTCGTCGGCGGCGTCGGCGGCGTCGGCGGCGGCGTACTCGTCGTCGGCATCGGCGTCGGCATCGGCGTCGGCGGCGGCATCGGCGTCGGCGTCGGCGTCGGCGTCGGCGTCGGCGTCGACGTCGGCATCGGCGGCGGCGTTTGCGTCGGCATCGGCATCGGCATCGGCGTTGGCGTCGTCGTCGTCGGCGTCGGCGTTGGCGTCGGCGTCGGCGACCGCGGCATCGGCGTCGGTGTCGGCGTCGGCATCTTTGTCTTGGTCTTTGTCTTTGTCGTCTTCGTCTTCGTCGTTTCTACCCACCTCAATGCCGCCGCATGGCCCCGCGCTGGTCTGGGCCCACCCAGTCTGTCGGTTCGACGGTGATCGCTTGCACGCTTGCTCCTTCTCCTCATTCCCTCCTCGTTGTCCTAGGGGAGGATTGGAGCAACTCAGACAATGAAGGGATCTCGATACCGCCTCCCTTCCCCCGCCGCCATGGCTTGATTCGCGTCGAGATCGTCGACAGAACGTCCATCTGGAGAGGTCCAGGAAGTAGCCATATCGGTACCTTTCTTGTCCCCCCAGCAGCAGGGCCAGATGCCGCCCCACGACTGCCCATCCACCGCCCACTGACCGGGCCACGGCTGCTGTCTCGGTCGGGACACCCATCGGCGGCGATCGGTCGACGACTCGTCGTCGATGCTGGGTCACTGCGATCGCAAGGTTTGTCGAGAACCTCGCCTCGGGAGGCGGTTCTCGAGAGCTCTTCCAGCGTACCGCGAAACTCTTAGAGACGGGCCCAGCTTCCGGAGCCTTCCTCCACGAGCTTGCTCTGAGCATCTTCGAGACGGGTGTCTTCACCATGGCTTTGAGCGTATCCTCCTCCCTCGAAGCAGCCGCCCCCCCCCACCCTGAAGTCTCTCCCCAGGATCAACGGAAGCCTCTGCTGGCGCCCCGACGGTTCGCCGGGCACGACAGCCGCGAGGACCCGCCTGGGCCCGTCCACGGCGCCCACCGCGACAGGCACGCGGCCGCGGACGGTCGCGAGCGGCCCAGCGGCAGCAAGCTGACTGCAGCCGCTGGCGAGGGCCGCCGCGGATGCGAGCGCTCCGACGGCGGCCGCGAGGACGATCGCGGGGTTCAAGGCGAGCGGCGGAGCCGGATGGGCCACGACCGCAGGGACGTGGGGGCAGCCATCAGCCTGAAGCCGGGCCAGAGCCGCGCGGCGGCCGGCAGCGCCCCGCGCGACCGCGCGCCGCGCGACCACCCGCCGCGCAGCCGCGAGCGGCGGGGCGACCGTGCGCCCAGCGACGGTGATCGGCGGCGAAGTCCGAACCCGACCCTCTCCGATTAACGATTCGGGTAACTCGACAGGCGGCGGGGGTAGGGTTCGGAACTCGTCGAGCAAGTGGCGAAGTCCTAGCCCTACTCCCTACTCCCGCCTCTCTTCGATTCAGGAGAATCGATGGTTAGTGGGGGTAGTGTTCGGAGCGGAGCCCCGAAGCCCCCATAATGAGCCAGAGTC
>CAUYUJ010014570.1:180012-227512 GCA_963575745.1 Prorocentrum cordatum | reverse complement strand
TGTATGAGAAGGCGTCCCCGTCTCAGAAGCTCCCCCCTTCCCCTGCTTTTTATCCGGGCCCCCCAAGCGGGGTCCGAGCAGATGAGGTCGGCGGATCGCGCCGCGTCACCGATGCATCGGGGATGCGACTCGGCCCGTTTTTCTCCACGCCAGCGTCGCCGATGCATCGGCGATGCAGCGCGATCCACCGACCCCACCTGCTCGGACCCCATCCAGGAGGCCTCCATTCCCAAGTTGGCATCATAGCTGGCTAAAGAAGGAACAGCGGCAGCGTAGCCTCACCATTTGCCGCTCTCATGGCATTCGTTTCATGCGCACCAGCATGCTCTCTCTCCCCGATGTCGTGAGGAGGTCTCCTCGGGTTCAGGAGGCCTCCTCGGAGCCCCTCCTGCGGAGCAGCTCTGGCCCCTTGCAGGACGCCCCCCGCCCGCTCGGGAGGCCGCCCTCCCCCCTTCGCCGGCACCTCGCTCGCCGCCGCGCACGGCCCGAGGCGCCACGTGACCAGATCCCCTCGGGCCATGCAGCAACCGTGACGGGATGCTTTTCGCTTCGCTCGGCCTCGGGGCGCCCCAGCTGGGACTCGGGGCCGTCCAGAAACGATTCGGCATGAAACGCCGGCCCCCCGGAACGGGTCCAGACCGCTGGGGGTCCACGTCACGAGAAAGTCACGATGCCGGGGTCTGGGCGCCACGATCTCCCGATCGGGGCGGCAGCCTCGCATCAGGTGTCACACCGGAGTGCTTCGTGCCTGCGGGGTCTGATCGGTGTGGCTTCGGGTTGCGCACAGAGGGCCTCCCCGGGTCTTTTGGGTAGCGTGTGGTTCCACGGGTTGTGGCCCACCACGCCTCGACGCGACACGCTGTCCACTCCGCGGTCTCCGAGCACCCAAGGAGGAGGAGGAGGAGGAGGAGGAGGAGGAGGAGGAGGAGGAGAAGTAGGAGGAGGTGGAGGAGGGGAGAGGAGGAGGAGGAGGAGGAGGACGAGGAGGAGAGGAGGAGGAGGAGGGGAGGAGGAGGAGGAGGAGGAGGAGGAGAGGAGGAGCAGGAGCAGGAGCAGGAGCAGGAGCAGGAGCGGAGGAGCAGGAGGCAGGAGGAGGAGGAGGAGGAGGAGGAGGAGCAGGAGAAGCAGGAGCAGAAGGAGCAGGAGCAGAAGGAGCAGGAGCAGGAGGAGGAGGAGGAGGAGGAGGAGGAGGAGGAGGAGGAGGAGGAGGAGGAGGAAGAGGAGAGCTCTTCAGAGCTTCCGTTCTCAAGGGGCAGTGTGCCGACGGGGCCGCCGCCGCGCCACGCCGAGCAGAGATTCCTGGCAGGGGTCCCGCCTGGCTTCAGCAGGCGCCCCCCCAATAGCCCGGGGCGGTCTCAGCACCCCAAGCCTGGGGCCTGGAACGCCCCAGGGGCGTCGCATGAGGAGCAGGCCAAGTCGGCCCGCTCCCTATAGTGTTCCCAAGTTTTGTTCTGAAGTTTGATTCATTTAGTGCGGTGCACTCCCCTTCGGGTCTTCCGTTCTGTTCCCAGGTGCGTCGCAGGAGGTGGCGCCAGGGGGTTGAGACCACCCTGGACTGCTCGGGTGCCGGCCTGGACTACCTGGGGGGGGCTGTCTGCGACCAGAAGAATTTTTCCCGTGTCTGATGCTGGACTGGGAGGTCCGCGTTACGGACATCCCCAATGGAGCGACGCAGGAACACGGGGTCGTCTGCGCCGACACTGCCGCGTAAGCTGCCCGCGCAAAGTCGCGCGTAAGCGCCCTCGTCTGCTATAGCGTGCTGCGCCGGCGGCCCGGGTGAGCTGCGGCGTAAGGCCGCTGTGCCATGTCGCGCAGGACCGGCTTGTGACCGTCGCTCGGTTCCCTCGCACGACAGGCTGCCGCGCTGCCCGAGGCAGCCCCGGAGTCGCGGGGCATCCTGCTGAAGAGGAAGGCGCCAGAGCAGGCCGAGCAGGGGCCTCGCCAGCCTGCGCAGCCCAGGCACGGGAAGGATGCGGGCGCTCAAGAGCGAGACGGCCCTGGCACCACCGCACGGAGCGGCGGCAAGCCCGTGCCCGCCCCAGGGCAGAAGCGGCCCGGGGGCCGGAGGCAGCCCGTGCAGACGAACGACGAGGGCGCACCCGTGAAGAGGGGCGATAGGAGCCTGGCCTCGCTCGGGCCCGAGTGGGATGGCTCCCGGAAGTTCTACTGCGGCAGGGAGCTCGGCATGAGGCGGATACCCGGCAGCGACGGCGTGTGCGGTCCGGCGGGCGGTCCGCAGTGCGACTCCTGCAGGCGCTTCCAGGCTGCGGAGGAGAGGGCGCGGCCCCAGCGCGGCTCTGCCAGCGGCGCCGCCGCAGCCGCGAGGGGCGAGTACAGTGGCGGTGACCTCCCGAGGCGCGGTGCGGGGCCCGAGCGGAAGAAGCGCCGCGCTGGCGGCACGGCGGGGGACACCGCGGCCCGAGTGGCGCCCCGCCGCGGAAAAGGCCTTGCCGCCGCTGGCCCCGGAGTGGCAGGCGCCAAGGGGAAGCGGGCAGCCGCTACGGGTGCCACTTTGCCACCTACGTCCCAGCGGCTGGAGGCGGGCGTGGGCGCCGCTGGTGCCACAGAGGCAGGCGCCAAGCCGCCGCAGACTCAGCCAGGGGTGCATGCGCAAGGCGGCAACGTGGTTTCGGGCGCCAGCCAGCTCCCAGCTGAGAGCTCCTCTGACGAGTCGTCGTACACCGACTCGGCGGCGGCCGCCCCGTTGGCGAAGCCAGCGGCGGCGCCCGTGCAGCCCACAGAGGCGGCCCCAGCCGAGGCCGCTGCCCCGCCCGCCACGATGGCGGCTGCGGTGGCGGTGACGCAGGGGGGGGCTGACGACAGCGACGACGACAGTCCCGCGTCAGCAGTGCCCCTGCTGTCGCCTGTGCGGCGCGCACCGGCGTCGTCGGCGGAGTCACCCGATCGAGCGCCTGTGGCGACGGCGCCAGCGCTGGCGCCGATGCAGGCCGCAGCGCCGGTGGCAGCTCCAGCTGTGGTGGAAGCGTCGGTAGCGACCATGCCGGCCAGCAGCCACAATCCCACAGCGGCCGTGCAGGGCCCTGGGAGCAGCTCCAGCAGCTGCTCGCAGAGCTCCGACGAGGGTGCCCCCGAGGCACTGACGGCTGACACCAGCAAGGGCGCCGACGAGTCGCGGGTACAGGAGCTGGCGCCAGCGCCTGAGCTGGCGCCGCCGCCTCCGACAGCGGTGGCGCCAACAGTGGAGCCATCGGCCGCCATGCCAGCGCAGACGGCGCCGCCTCAGGGGGCCGCGCAGGAGGCGAGGGAGCACGACGACAGAGAAGAGGACTCGCTCTCCGCGTCCGAGGCGCCCCCCGACGCTGAACAGCAGGAGGCTCCTCGGGCGTGCGCGACAGAGGCCGCGGTCCCCCCGGACAGGGACGCGTCGCCCTCCTCGTCATCCTCGGCTTCCGCGAAGCCATACGAGCCTCCCGCGAGGGCGCAGGGGCAGGGACCACCGCCCCCGCGGGGCGCGGCGCTCCCCATGGCCGAGGCGTTTCCTGGAGCCGGGCCGTCTGGCTGGCCCGCCGGCGCCGCCCCGCCGCCATTGGCGGGCCCAGCTGCTGCGCACCTGCCGCCCAGCCACGCCGCGCTGCCCCAGCCAGCGGGCCTGGCCGCGATGCCGCAGCAGCACCAGCAGCAGCAGCAGCAGCAGCAGCAGCAGCAGCAGCAGCGGCAGCAGCAGCAGCCGGTGGATCGGGCCCGGGAGCAGCAGAGAAGGCGGCGCCACAGGTCGGAGCCGCACGTGGCGCCCCCGCAGTCCGCAGGGGGCCCGCCGGGGCCGCTCGCGGCTGCGCCGGTTGGCGCCCGCGCGCCTGCGATGGACGTCGCGCGCCCGCCGGGGGAGTTCTGGCAGGCGTCGCCGCCGCCACACCCAGCCAGCCCGTACGGCCCATGCCAGTCGCCAGGTGAGCGATGGACAAAACGAGGTCGACCGCGCCGACAGCCGCGCGCGAGTTTCCAGCGTGAGGCCGCGCTGAAGCGGCCTCTTCTCCACTCGGTGTGCCAGGCTGGTGGCCCGCAGAAGCCGCGGCGGAAGGCCGCTGTGCCTTCTCACATCAAGACCCTGTCTCTTCGGCGCTCAGGTGGCGGCCACTACCAGCCGCCGCAGTGGCCACAGCACGCGACGCATCCGCCACCGCCGCCGCCGCAGATGCACGCAGGGCCAGTGGGTTCGGCCTTCGGCTACGCGCCCGAGCCGAGGGCACCAGTGGCGCCCGCTTCAGGGTACGCGCACCCGGGCTGGCCTGTACCCGCGCCTCATCACCATTACCGCTAGTCAAATATTTACTATCCTAGGAAAATGTTGCGACTGGACGACTTCCATGTCATTCCCTCGTTCTTTTCAGGGCATCTTCGTCTGGTGTCGGAGGTTGGGGACAGTTACTTCCACGCCCCAGGAAATGGTGCAGGGCATTCGGGATCTCTTAGAAGTCCAGTTTGTCCAGAGGTGTTGCTGCGTGGTGCTGCGCCCGTTTCGCACGATCCGCCTGCAACCGGATGTGGTGTGGTGTCGTGAGAGAGAGAGAGAGAGAGAGTGGTTGCCTTTGGTGGCGGTGCCGAGTAGTCCATTGCTCTGATGCACCATGACGTGGTAGCTTTGGCGCTCGAAGTTGAGATCAAGCATCGAGGTGTGGGCATCACGCGGATTAGTCAGCTGCCCGTGGCAAGTCCCGCGATTGTGCCAGCCCATCATTCTGGGTGGTGACTGTTCGAGGGGGCATGGGAGACCGCCACGTGTGACACCTCGTGTCGCCAAGCTTGGGAGTGCCATGAAGTGGATGACGATGACAAGGCAGGTGATGGTGATGATGTTGCTGCTGATGCTGATGACGATGACGATGACAATGATGATGATAAGCATGATCACGGTGATGACGATGCTGAGATTGATGCTGATGCTGATGCTGATGCTGATGATGATGACGATGATGACGTTGATGATGATGCTGCTTCTGCTGCGGATGATGATTATGTATATTGTGGTGATGGTTATGGTGATGGTGGTGAGGATGCTGATGTGTGTGACCTGTATATGATGATGGTGATGAGGAGGAGCAGGACAACCAGTTTAAACCCAAGACACATGAACGATGTTGAAATCATCCCTTCCTCCACGTTCCCTCCTCGCAGCTCCCTGAAAGAATTTGCGCTCATTGCGGGAAGTGGCCCATTAGAGGACAACCGTGCCAGAATCTTCAATCGTGCCAAAGCACTGGTCTTGGGATTTCAAAACAGTGGGTCCGTGTGATGCGTCCTAGCAACCCCAAATTCGTGCCATAATATGATTCCTGGCACTTCAGCACCGCAAGCCAACATTATTGTTGATGTATGTCAATCCCTACTCGTGCCAGAACACCATTCCTGGGACGCCGATTATATACATCCTTGTGTTGCAAACTGTGAAGATGAATGTGCGCGGAGCTAACGCGAGAGCCACATTTTAAAATGGAGCCACCCTCGATTCTTGAAGCGGCTGCAAGATTTCGAGAGGGATGTTCGCGGTGCTAAGTCGAGAGCCATAGTTTGAAATGGATCCACCCTCCCTTGTTGAATCGGCTGTGAACTTTTAAGACGAATGTGCGCGGCGCTAAGTCGAGAGCCACATTCTGAAAAGGATTGACCCTCCATTGTTCAATCTGCTGCGAACTTTTTAATGCGAATGTGCGCGGGGCTCAGACGAAAACCACATTTTGGAAGCCGCCCGGCTTCCATCCGTGAAAGAGCTGCAAGATTTGAAGACGAATGTGCGCGGCGTGAAGGCGAGAGCCGCATTTTGAAAACGGCCCGCCCTTCATCCGTGAACTTGTTGCAGGCTTCTAGTTTCAAGAGCATGTATTGCGAGGAACTCTCAGGCGACACGCCCGGCCCGCCCTACCAACACGCCTGGGGGTGCGACAAGGATGAGTTATCTGTTTAATCGCGTCGCTCATTCCGCTGGCCCGTTTTGTGCCATCTTTGACGTTTGCGTGCGCGTTCGTGGGCCATGCGGCGCTGCTGGTCTCGGCGCTGCTGCGGTTGTGGGGGGGAGCCCTCACGGATGCTTATTGGTGTCTCTCCGGAGGGTTCTCGGGGGGCTCCTGTGGAGCAGTTTCAGGGGCTCTTGGGGGCCTCTGGGGGGCGCCTTGGACACATCTTGGGGCTCTCTTGGTGCCTCTTGGGGGCCTCTTGGACCCTCTTGGGAGGCTCTTGGAGGCCGCTTGGGGCAGCCTGGGCGCCTCTTGGGGCCGAGGGCTCGAAATGCCCGTTCGGCTTCCTCCTGGGCCCACTCTTAGGGCCGTCCTGGGTTGGGGCCCTTTTGGGCCGTGGTGGGGTTCTCTTGGAGGCCTCTTAGGCCGTCTTGGGGCGATCTTGGGGGCCTCTGGGGCGGTTTGAGGGTTTTCTCGGAGGCAGAATGGGCCGTTTTGGAGTGATCTTGGGTTTGTTTTGGGCCGCCTTAGAGCGTCGGCGGCCGAAAATGTGAGAACGCTGAGAACCTCCAAGAGCCAATGGGAAATCGTTGGAGTTTGCTTATCGGGGGCTTCTTGGGAGTGGTATTGGAGGCATCTCCGGGCGTCTTGGAGGCGGTTGACGCCGTCTGGAGACTGTCTTAGGCATCTTCGAACGACTTCCGATGACTCTGGGCCCTTTCCGACCGCCTTGGGGGCCTCTTGAGACGCTCTTGAAGGCTCTGAAGGCAGCCCCCAGGAGTTCTGGCATCCATGACGGGGACCGCCTGCGGAAAGCCCCGGGGGCCGCCCAGGGATCGCCCGGGACTTGCATGGGGTACTTTTCGTTCGGGGCCCCCCAGGGGCAGACGCGCGCGCGCGCGCGAACTGGAGGTATTCTAAATCTGTCACCGAAGATTTTGGCACGCCTTTGGCCCGTTGGGCCGGCGAATGAGGAACATTGATTCCAGAGGAGGGGGAGGAGGAGGAGGAGGAGGAGGAGGAGGAGGAGGAGGAGGAGGAGGAGGAGGCAGAGGAGAAGGAGGAGAAGGAGGAGGACTAGGAGGAGCTAGAGGAGGAGGATACGGAGGATAAGGAGGATACGCAGGAGGACGACGAGGACGAGGAGGACGAGGAGGAGGGGGAGGAGGAGGAGGAGGAGGAGGAGGAGGAGAAGGAGGAGGAGGAGGAGGAGGAGAATGAGGACCCGTGCAAACCCAAGACTCATCAACAATGTTGGGATAGGCCCTCCCTCTCAGCTCCCTCTGCAAAACTCTCTACAAGGGTCGATTGGAAACTGCCTCGTTGGGAGACAACCGTTTGAAGACCCTGAAGCGTGCCAGAACACCATTATCGGGACTCCTACGCCACGGATCGTCATGACTGTTGCGTCTTGACGATTTTGAATCGTGCTAGAACACCGATCCTGGGATTCCAACATCGCGAATCAACACAGCTGTTGCACCCTCATAACCCGATGTCCTTCCCAAACACCATTTCTGGTACGTTGACCATGGTAAACCGTTAAATTCTTGCATGCTTCAGACGATTCCACGTGGCGCTGAGGCGAGAGCCGCATTTTGAAGACGAACCGCCCTTAATCCGTGAATATGTTGCTAGTGTTTCAAACGAATATGCGCGGAGCTGAGGCAAGAGTCACATGTTGAAAACCACTCGCCCTCAATCCGTGACAGCCTTGCGATTTTTGTATAAAAAACGAATGTGCGTGGCGCTCAGGCGAGAGCCACATTTTGAAAACGAATCGTCCTCAATCTGCGAAGCTTTTGCAATTTTGAACGACGAATGTGCGCGGCGCCAAGGCGAGAGCCACATTTTGAAAACGACCCGCCCTCAACCCGTGAAACTCTGGCAAACTTGTAATCTGAATGTGCACGGCGCTAAGGCGAAAGCCACATCTTGAAACCGCACGCCTTCCATTTGTGAAGCTGTTGCCATTTTTCATGCTTCAGGATCATATACGGTGAGGAAGTCGTCTCAGGCGAAACGCCCGACCCGCCCTTTCGACCGGCCTCGGGGTGCGACAGGGAGGAGGTATTGATAAGGAAAAAGGAATGGAGGAGGAAGAGGATGATAATGAGGAGGAGGAGGAGGAGAAGTAGGAGGAGAAGGAGGAGGAGGAGAAGGAGAAAGGGAAGGGCGTCAGATGTTTCCTCTCTCACTTCCTGAGGAGCTCAGATGGAGCTCGTTTGGGCCGTATGGCGATGTCTTGGGGCTGTCGTGGGGCCGTCTTGGCGCCGTCTTGGGTCGTCGAAGGCTGTCTTTGGTCTCTCCAGAGGCCCTCTTGGGTGGTCTTGGGGCCGTCTGGGCGACCTCTTGGACCATCATGGGGTCCTCTTGGGCAGTCTTGTTCTTGGGACTCTCTTGGGCCGTCTTGGGGCCATCTTGGAGGCTTCTTGAGCCATCTCAAGCTGACGGAGGCCCAAAACGGCGAGCATGCAACAATCGTTCAATGTTAGGGGATCAAAGAATTTGGCATGCTCGGACCTTGCTGAGAGTTCGCTCGTGTCCCACTTAGGCCTTCTTGGAGGCACCCTGGGCCTTCTTAAAGCCATCTTGGGCCACCTTGGGGGCCATCTTGGGCTTACGGGTATCACGCTGATTATGGATTTCTCTGCTGTCCTCGTGTAGCCTGAGTTGCGAGAGAGAGTGGTAGGAGCTCGTTGAACAGACTCGTCTGCCGAGGTTGTCCAACGCTTGGGCGCCAATTCGTTCCATGGCATCTTCTGTGGGCTCCTCCGTGCGCGCTTTGCGAGTGGCCTCCTGCACCGGGAATGCCCGCCCCAACGGTCTCCTCATCGACTCCTCCACCCTCGAGGAGCCGCAATGGGCAGGGATGGGTGGGTCGCAGGCGATGCTCTTCCCTAGCCCCCAATATCCGACGACAAGCCGCAATGGGCAGGGATGGGTGGGTCGCAGGCGATGTTCTTCCCTAGCCCCCAATATCCGACGACAAATGAAGCCGCCCAGAAAAGGAGGGGGGATACATCCCAAGGGGGCCATTCGGACGCACCCCGATTGAGGATGGACGCCCCCCATCGTGCATCCCAGGGTCAGGCCCCAAAATTTCTGGTCGATTCGAAGCCCCCACGAAGCCTGTGGCAGGGGCCGTCACATCACCCGCTCGGAAGGGACAGGCGGGAGGGGTTGGACGTCGGATGTGGCGCGAGCGCGACCAGCTTGCCCTCCTCCCCCCTCGCCCCGTCCCGTGCTCTCCCTCCTCCTCTCCCCCCCCCCCGCCTTTCCCCCTCGCACTTCCCTTCCTTCCCCCCTCCCCCCCCTTCCTCTTCCCCCCCCCCATTTTCCTTTCTTTCCCCCTCCACTCCTCACTCCCCCACCTCCTCCTGGCCTCTGCTGTCCCCTCCACCGCCTCTTCGTCCTCCCTGTCCTCGCTCATAGTTCTTGTCCTCGTGCTTGTCCTTGTCCTGGTCCTCCTTCTCCTTGTCCCTCTTCTTGCCGGCCTCCTCCTGCTCCAACCCTCTCCACTCCTTTCTGCCCCATTTCACTCTCCATTCTGTTCAATTCCACTCCATGCCGCCTTTCTTAGCTTCGTTCGCTTTACTTTGCCTCGCTTCGTTTCTCTGCGTTTCGATTATCAACAATTTTAGCCACTCCATTTTGCCTCGGACCACTTCACTTCACTTCGCTTCACCTCGCTAAGCTCCTCTCGACTTCACTTCCCCGTGCTTCGCTGCGCTCGGGGCAACTTCCGCACAGTCAAATTCACACCTCCTCGCCTCGCCTTGCCTCAAACCACTTCGCTCACTTTTGCATACGGTTTCATGTGCGTTGTCGTTTTCACGCACACCTTCTTAGGCGTGTTTTCACCAAGCGGCAGGGTTAACGCCGAGTAGGGAGGGCGTCCGATATCCGCACGGCGCAGCCTGGCTCCTACCTGAGCCGTGTCATCGTCGCCTGCATTCATTATCCGTGTCCTGTTTTCCCTCGTTCTCGGACTCGGGCCTGGCGCTACTCCCTCAGTCTGGCTGGCCCAGCAGCTGCACCTGAACCGCGCCAACTGACACGATGTTCGCTGAAGCTGCGCGGTGTTTTTAATACTGCAAGCCGCCATCGGCTAACAGCCGTCATGCAGCTGAACTGACGCAACCCCGTCTTTGCCTTGGCATCGCTCGGACGTATGGGTTTTGCTCGGCGAGGACAGTCGAGGAGCATCCTGCATCATTTTGCAAAGGGAGCACGCGCGAAACCGAAACATGCACAGGGAACTGACGTCGGAGCGATGGCGAGTTGCAGTTTTTTTTCATGCGATGACGACACACGCACACACCCGTCGAGTCAATGATCGGGGGCAGGGGCTACTCCCTTTTCCCGTGAAGGAGGTGCATCTGTGCTTGCCTTCGCGGGATTCCCCAGGGCCTGTTCTCGGCTTGGTGGGGCCTGCCTGGGCACCCACCGCCCATTGCCTTTCTGGATTTCCCCAGCTTCGGCTGGCCACTGCGTTCCGATGTAGAATGAAGAACGTTGGCGGACTCCCTCTGCGAGTCCGAGAGCTTGGGTCGAAGCTTGGACTTCAGATTGTGGCCTCTGATGTCCTGTGCCCGTGCAAGAGATGCGGTCGGGAACTTGTGGATAGCGTGTCGCTCTGCCACTTCTGGCCAAACACTCCACACAATCCAGTCCCCACGCGTCAACGTCCCGAGCCTTTCCGAGCTTTCCTCCCCTCGGAGCGGAGCGACACGCTATCCGCTTGCAGGGCATAGCGTGTCGCCAGGGCCGCTGGGACAACACGCCAAGCAATGTTTCCGACCGTAGACGCAGATGACATGCAGCGCTCCTCCAAGCCGCGTTGTTATTATCCCTTCTCCTCCCCCCCTCGTTTGCGCCAGGCCTTGATCTACACGGTCTTCGAGCTGATTGGGGGCTTGCTGGCGGCCGGGTGCTTCGAGGTCACCCACGCCGTGCTGAAGTCGAAGCCTGCGCAGGAAGCGCAGAGGAAGAAGCCCTGCACTTATTCGCCACGAAGGGGTCTTGAGGGAAGGACGAGGTTCGATGATTTTGTTCACACATCCTGCCCCTTCTCCCTCATCCCATCCCTCCTCTCCCCTCCGCATGCCCGCGTTGGCATCATCGTCAGCATCATCGTCAGCATCATCGTCATCATCATCATCGTCGTCATCACCATCATCATCACCATCACCATCATCACTATCATCATCATCATCATCATCATCATCATCATCATCATCATCATCATCATCATCATCATCATCATCACCATCACCATCACCATCACCATCACCATCACCATCATCATCATCATCATCATCAGCATCAGCATCATCATCAGCATCAGCATCAGCATCAGCATCAGCATCAGCATCAGCATCATCATCATCATCATCATCATCATCATCATCATCATCATCATCATCATCATCATCATCCCGCTCCCTCCTCCTTCCTCCCGTTCCTGCCTCAAGCCCTCCCATGTCCTTGTCGGCGCACCTCTCACACGCTTCGTGGCCTCATAGGGAGCTTCACCGAAGGCCCCAGTGGCAGGGTCCGCATGGCGCCACAGCACCAATTTCGGCGCACCGCTCACACGTTTCGTGGCTCCATGGGGAGCTCCACCGGAGGCCCCAGTGGCAGGGTCGGCATGGCGCCACCGCACCCATGTCGTCACACCCCTCACACGTTTGGCGGCTCCACGGGGCTCCACCGAAGGCCTCAGCGGCTGCGCTCGCATGGCGTACTCGCCACCGCTTCGGCACACCGCTCACACTTTTCGTGGCCCCATCGGGAGATCCACCGAAGGCCCCAGTGGCTGCGCTCGCGTGGCGTACCCGCCCCCGAAGCGGCACACCTCTCACACGCTTCGTGGCCTCATAGGGAGTCTCACCGAAGCCCGCATTGGCTGCGTTCGCATGGCGGCACCGCATCTGGCTCGCACACCCTTCACGCGTTCCGTGGCTCCAAAGGAGCTGCCCCTCTTTCGTCCCACCTGCCTGTCGGCACTCGCATCCGCACATGGTTGGGTCCGTCGCCAGGTTGTTTGTTTCTTTAGGAAGTGTTTGCGTTTTTCTTCCTCTTTCGAGGCTCCAGGGCGTTGCTGTTCGCCACGGCGGATTCCTCACGAAATTGTGGCCCCAGTGTACCCCTGGAGAGGTCCAGGGGCCAGATTCTCCAGGGTCGCCCTGCAGAACCTTTGGTTCTGGATGTTTCTGGGGAGTCTTCGGGCTCCGGGGGCCCTCCCCGGGCCCCAGAACCGTTATACAGTTTTTCTGGACGGAAAGCTGGTCCTGGGGAAAGCCCTGGGGTCCAGAACCCACCCGAGCCCTTGAGTCTCACGCCAACTTGTCAGCAGACGGGAGGGATAGGAGGGAGATAACGAAAGCGAGGCCTAGCAGCGGCGGACACCACGGGACACCACGGGACGCCGCGGGACACCGCTAGGGCCACCGCCGGACGGACGGACGGACGGACGGGGGAGCAACATTTGTCTTGATTTCCCTCTAGCAGCGGCGGGTACACTCCTCTCGCTCGCCTACGCAGCTTTGCCTCGCCAGCGCGCGCGACACGAACGAAACGAAGCGATTTCCAGTCTGGGGGTCTCCGTTCCGCTGGGATCTCACCCCCCAACCTCCGATGTCTGGCGCAACCTATGGCGTGGAACCTGTGTGGCGCAATGTCAGCTAGTTCGGCGCGACCGACGCGAACGCGGTGGCGCTGACCGCTCGGCGCATCCCAGCGGGCATTTCTGTGCGAGTCGGCGAGTTGGGCGGGCGCGGTATCATGGCAACGTCGACAACGGTAGACGCGGCGATGATCGTTGCGATGCTGGTGACGATGCTGACAGCGACGACGGGGTAGTCAGCGACGGCGCCGATGCTGATCAGTCCGGCGACGATGACGGCGTCTTCGCGTCGGCGATGAAGGTTTTGGAAGGAGTTCGAAATGCGCGCGCGGCCGACGCGCGAGAGTGGCCCACGTGGTATTATATGACACGGATCGTGCCACCCCAGCACGCGCGCAAGGGTTTTCGAACGATTTTGACATGAGCGCGCGCGAAGCCCGTTTGGCAGCATTCTCAGAACATGCTGAACAACCGATGGTTGTCTGAAGTGTTCGCAAGAGCGCGTGCGCAAGTTTTTTTTGGGGGGGAAATCCGCGATGCGAGCTGCGAAGCCGTGTGTTTTTGATGTGTGTTTGGGCATTCGATTTTGAATTCCTTACGAAACCAGAAAGGGTTTTGTGAAAGGATTTCGGCATGCGCGCGCGACGACGCGCGCGCGTGCACTTCGCCCCGCTTCTTGCATGGGATTCTTGGACGCGGGTGGCTTTTGATAAGCTGGTGCGCGCGCATAATTTGATCAGAGGATGGCGGGGGGGGCGATGCCGGCCTGGCTAGGATGGTACGAATTGATATTTCGGACGGACGATGGGGCAGGCACGTATGCAATTGGCAATGCGAAATGGGGTGCCGATAATCCGGGAGGTGGTGGTGCCGATAAAACGGTGTGGAATCTATGTGGTGCAACTGATTTTTACTTTGAGCTGACGGATCCCATGCTTTTGCAAACATCCCACCTACCACCCGCAACGTGGTTCGCAAAACCCATGCGGCGGCGATTGCGATGCATGGTTGGCGTTGGCTGGTGCCTCTGCGCGGCCGCGCCAACCCAAGCGCGCGCGCTCAGCGGCCGGCTAGTTTGGCGCCGCCGACGCGGCCGCGGTGGCGCTGACCGCCGGCCGCATCCCAGCGGGCACTTCACTTCGAGTCGGCGAGTTGGGCGGGCGCGGTGTCATGGCAACGCCGATTGCGGTAAGCGCGACGATGATAATGGCGATGCTGGTGACGATGTCCGCACCGACGAAGGCGCGGCCAGTGCGGGCGCCGATGCGGATCATGCCGACTACGGTGGCGGCGTCCTCGCGTCGGTGATGAAGCATTGGAAAGAGTTCGACATGCGCGCGCGTCCGACGCGCGAGACTGGCCCGCGTTGTTTTTTTCTGACACGGATCGCGCCCGCGAGCATGGCCGCGCGAGTGATGTCGGAATGCGGCGCCAGATGCCTGTTTGGCAGAATGCCATGCGTTTTTGTTGCAGAACTTCTGGCTTTCTTAGGGATTCGCAAGAGCGCGTGCGCAAGGCTGTTTTTGAAAACTGATCGTTGCGAAACCAGGCGTTTTTGCGGCATTGAAATAGTTACTGAACCGAAGGGCTTGTTCTTTTGCAGAGGATTCTCGCGACGGCGCGCGCGCAAAAGGCGTTCGAACGATTTCGACGCGCGCGCGAAACCCGCTTGGCAGTATTATCTGAACATGTTGATTTTTGAACATGTTGAAACATCTGCGCTTTATAGTTCGCAAGAGCGCGTGCGCGTTTTGTTGTTGTTGTTGTTGAACATCAGTGTTGCGAAACCGCGTGTGCTTCATATGTGGTTTGGACACTCGGTTTTGAAACCCGCACGAAACCCAAATTGGTTTTTGAAGGATTTCGGCGCGCGCGCACGACGTCGCGCGCGCGCTCACTTCGTGCCATTTGGATTGATAAACGAGCGCGCGCATAGTATTATTTGTCGCACAGGATGGCGGGGGGGGGTCGATGCCGGCTGACTTGGGATGGTATTAATTCATATTTCGGATGGGCGATGGTGCAGAATCGCGTGTAAATTGCAAGACGAAAGTGTGGATCGATACAGCCGGGTTGGTGGTGGTGGTGGTGGATCTGAATATGTTTTCCAGAAAAATGAACAGATTTTCGCAAACGAGTTGACGCATCCCATGCTCTTGCAAACATCCCACCCACCCACCCGCAACGTGGTTCGCACAACCCATGCGGTGGCGATTGCGACGCATGCTTGGCGTTGGCTGGTGCATCTTTGCGGCCGCGCCATCCCTAGCAAGGCCGCGCAGCGGCCGGCTACTTTGGCTCGACAAACGCGGCCGCGGTGGCGATGACCGCTGGGCACATCCCAGCGAACACTTCAGTGAGAGTCGTCGGCTTGGGCGGGCGCGGTATCATGGCAACGTCGGCAACGGTAGACACGATGATGATAGTAGTGATGCTGGTGGCCATGTTGACAACGACGACGGCGCGGCCAGTGCGGGTGCCGATGCTGATCATGCCGGCCACGGTGACGGCGTCCTCGCGTCGGTGATGAAGCTTTGGAAGGAGTTCGACATGCGCGCTCGTCCGACGCGCGAGAGTGGCCCGCGTGGTTGTATTTGTCACGGATCGTGCCCTCCCCCAGCTCGCGCGCAAGGGCGTGCGAATGATGTCGGCATGCGGCGCCAGAGGCCCGTTTGTCATAATTCCTTGAACATGTTGAAACAACAATGTTTTGTCATAGCGGAGAATTCGCAAGAATGCGAGCGCACTTTTTTCATAGTGATGTTGAGGAAAAATGTTTTGTATGTGTGTTGGACACCCGATTTTGTAAAAAGAAACCTCGCGCCACCTACGACTTTTGACGGGTTTCGGCATGCGGGTGCGACGACGCGCGCGCGCACCTCGTCCCAACTGTTGCAACGGATTTTCGCGACGGCACGGGCGCAACGGCGTTCGAACGATTTCGACATGCGCGCGCGAAGGTCGCTCGGTAGCATTTTATCACTTTATTCAAAAATCTGTGTTGGAAGGCCGTGTGCTTTAATATGTTGTTTGGACACATCGTCACGAAACCAGACATGGTTTTTGAAGGATTTCGGCATGCGCGCGCGACGACGCGCGCGTGTGCATTTCGTCCCGTTGTTTTGCTTGATATTCTTGGACACGGATGGTTTTTGACATACGAGTACGCGCGCATATTTTTTTGGTGGCGAAGGATGGCAGGGGGGGCGATGCCGGCACGGCTGGGATGATATGATTTCATATTTCGGATGGACGATGGGGCAGAATCGTATGTCAATTGCAATACGAAAAGGTGAGCGATAATCCCTGGGAGGTAGAGTCCATTCTTATTTAAGAAAGGATAATGTATGTGGTGCAAAACGACTGGGCACACACAGGGCGGTGACGGCAACAACGTTGTCGCCAGACCGCCACGTTAGCCCAGTACGTTAGAGGATAATCAAGAGCCCATAAGTGCAAACATTGTTTGGAGAAGAGCTCCCCCATCCCTCTCCTCCAAAGTCGTTTTTTTAAATGTTTGGGCCGCTGTAGATCTCGACTTCTAATTCCCAGGGGACACTTTTTCAATCCTGGTTCCCGAGGCCTGGAAACAAGTTTCCAGAGGCTGAGAACGTAGAAGCGCCAGCTGTCGCGATGTTTTTTGTTGTGTTATGTCCAGATCTGGGGGCCCCTCGCCGTCCGGCGCGCAGCTGCTGCCCCCCCCGCCCTTGGCGAACGTGGGACCGCTCCCAGAGGTTCCAGGCCTCCCCAACGGCGTCGCTGTAGATGGGGTCGGAGGATTGCGCCGCATCGCCGATGCATCGGCGATGCTCCTTGATGTGGAGCCCGATTTTCCTCCACGTCGACGTCGCCGACGCGTCGCCGACGTCGCGGACGCATCGCCGATGCATCGGCGATGCATCGACGATGCGGCGCGATCCTTCGACCGTAGCTGCGGTCTTCCCCAGGACCAGCTTTTCATCCTGAGCTGTTTCTTTGAAGGTCCCAGGGCCCAGGGAGGGCCCCAACGGGTCGAAAGCGGCGTAAAACGTGCAGCATTCTTTTGGGAGGAGGAGGGGGGGAGGAGGAGGATGGAGGAAGGAGGACGAGGAGGAAAAGGAGGAGGAGGAGGATGGAGGAGGAAACATTGAAGTGTAGTGCTGATGACCTCCCCTCGAAGAAAACATGCATTCTTCGTGCCAAGTTGCCCTCCCCTCGCGGCCCTCCGGACGACGAGGCGCGCCGCCCGCACACCTTGTGAGGTCGACCAGGGCACCGGGCGGCGTGCGGGGGTCCAGAAGCGGGGAGGCCCGTGGTCGTCGCCGCCGTCGCCGCCGCCGCCGCCGCCGTCGTCGTCGTCTTCGTCGGCGGCGGCGGCGGCGCCTCTGCGGCGTCGGCGTCGTCGTCGTCGTCGTTTCGTCGTCGTCGTCGCCGTCGTCGCCGAGGTCCTCGTCGTCGTCACAGAAGGAGAAGGAGGAGGAGAAGGAGGAGGAGTAGGGGAGGAGGGGGAGGAGGAGGAGGAGTAGCGAAGAGGACGACGATGACGATGACGATGACGATGAGAACGGCGACGACGACGATGACGATGATGATGATGATGATGGTGGTGATGATGACGATGATGATGATGGTGCTGATTCTGATGCTGCTGATTATGAAGTCGACGGCGACGACGACGATGATGATGCTGATTATGATGATGATGCTGATGATGATGGTGATGATGATTGTGGTGGTGGTAATGATGATGACATTGTTGTTGGTGATGATGGTGCTTGTGGTTTTGGTGGTGGTTATGATGATGATGACGATGACGCTGGCGATGACGATGACTATGATAACGATGACGATGACGCTGATGACGATGATGACGATGATGATGATGATGATGATGATGATGATGATGATGATGATGATGATGATTGTGGTGGTGGTGATGATGATGCTGATGTTGTTGAGATCGTTGTTGATGGTGATGATGATGATCGTGGTGGTGGTGGTGATGATGATGCTGCTGTTGATGCTGATCGTGGTGGTGTTGGTAGTTGTTAGGCTGAAAATGGTGCTGTTGATGATGATGCTTATGGTGATGATGGTGCAACTGCTGATGATGATGATGACGATGCTGTTGCTGCTGATGATGATGATGGAACTGATGATGATAATGATGATGATGATTATGATGATGCTACTAATGATGATGATGCTGCTGATGATGATGATGCTGGTGATGGTGATGATGATGGTGATGCTGATATGGATGATGATGATGGTGATGATGATGAGGATGATGATGCTGATGATGATGCTGTTCCTGCTGCTGATGGTGATGATAATGACGATGCTTATTATGATGCTGATGATGGTGATACTGCTGATGATTTATGGTGCTGGTGATGATGTTGGTAATGATGATGCTGATGATGCTGATGATGATGATGATGATGATGCACATGTTGATGATGATGATGATGCTGATGATTATGATGCTGATGATGCTGATGATGGTTAGGATGCGGATAAGGATGAGGATGATGCTCATGCTGATGATGGTGATGATGTTGATGATGATGGTCATGATGATGATGCTGATGATGTTGATTTTGATGATGATGATGCTGCTGATGATGATGCTGCTGCTGATGATGATGATGATAGTGATGATGATGATGATGATGATGATGATGATGATGATGATGATGATGATGATGATGATGATCATCATCATGATCATCATGATGTCAATGACGGTGAGGAGCAGGAGGGGGAGGCGGAGGAGCAGGAGGAGGAGGCGGAGGAGGGCGAGGAGGACGAGGAGGAGGAGGTGGAGGGGGAGGAGGTGCACGAGGAGGAGAAGGAGGAGGGAGGATTAAGAGGGCGCAAGAGCCAGGGAGGGAGGGGGATGAGGGGCAGGAATGGCAGGGCAGGCAGAGTGGTGATGATGATGATGATGATGATGATGATGATGATGAGGATGAGGATGAGGATGATGATGATGATGATGCTGATGATGATGATGATGATGATGATGATGATGATGATGATGGTGCAGATGCTGATGCTGATGATGCTGATGATGATGATGACGATGCTGATGACGATGATGATGCTGATGAGGAGGAGGATGAGGATGATGCTGATGATGCTGATGATGATGGTGGTGCAGATGCATATGCTGATGATGATGTTGCTGCTGTTGATGATGATGATGATGATGATGAGGAGGATGAGGATGATGACGATGATGCTGATGATGATGCTGATGAGGATAATGATGATAATGCTGATGATGTTGATGATGCTACTGATGCTGCTGCTGATGATGAGGAGGAGGAGAAGGAGGAGGAGGTGCAGGAGGAAAAGGAGAGAGGAAAACGAGGAGGAGGATAAGGAGGAGGAACAGGAGAAGGAGGAGGATTCGGAGGAGGAGGAGGATAAGGAGGAGGAGGAGGAGGAGGAAGAGGAGAAGGAGGAGGACGAGGAGGAGAAGGTGACGGAGGAGGATGAGGAGACGGAGGAGACGGGGATGATGATGATGAGGAGGAGAAGGAGGAGGAGGAGAAGGAGAGGGAGGAGGATGAGGGCCAGGACGAGGAGGGGGAGAAGGAGAAGGAGGAGGAAGAGTAGACGGAGGAGGACACGAGTAGACCCACCATGTTTCAGCGATGTTGCCGTACACCCTCCCGTTGCGAGACCCCGTCCCTCATTAGTCCCTGTAAGCATTCGTTTGTTCATTGCGCGAGGCGCCCTTCCTTGGAGAAGACGATATCCCAGTGGGCCCGTAATTCGTGCGTGAGAGCTCCGTTTTGAACGAAACCGTCGCCCATCCTTCGAGCTGTGGTCGGCGGCGAGCGAGGTGGGAACGTGAGAGGAGAAGGCCTTCTCAGAAGGCGGCGGGACTTCTCGAAACCCTCGTGACTTCTGAAATGGTTTTTGTGTCTTCAGGAAAGCTCAGGAACATTTTCAGAAGACCCGGGGACTTCCGAGCCTTCTGAGAAGGCTCACCCCTTCTCACTTCCCCCTCGGGGTCCCGCCGATGCAGTGAATGTGGCGAGGTAGCTTTTAAAGTTCAACGACGTGGCAGCCCATTCCGTGGCAACCTCGGCTCACGATTTGAGAGATGCCTTCAATTTGTTCCCACTACGTCCGCCCGAGTCAGTTCACCGGATACAGTTGCTTTGCACGAGGGCATGAACGCGTTGTTTACGTTTGCAGTTCTGTGTGTCGTTGACGTGTGTGGCGTTGATGCTGCATGGTACGATGGTATCGGCAGTGTTACTGTTCTATCCTGTTGCCTACGGCAAGTCCCTGCACCGTACCTGGGTTATGGGTTATCGGAGGTTGGGGGGTGAGATCGAAGTGGAACGGAGAGCCCCCCTACCGGGAAATCGATTTCGGTTTCGTGTTCGTGCGTGCCGTGCGGGCGAGGCGAAGCTGCGTGGGCGGGCGAGAGAAAGTCTCCTGTGGCTGAGGCGCGGCCGGAGCAAAAGAACCTTGACCGGGCGGCCGGTGCCCCGCGGTGTCCCGCCGTGTCCCGCCGGTGTCCCGCTCGGGGGCCGGTGGCGCGCGGTGTCCCGCCGGTGTCCTGCCGGTGTCCCGTCGGTGTCCCGATGATGATGATGATGATGATGATGATGATGATGATGATGATGATGATGATGATGATGATGATGATGATGATGATGTTGATGATGCTGATGATGATGATGATGATGATGATTTTGATGATGTTGATGATGTTGACGATGGTGATGATGATGGAGATGGTGGTGATGATGGTGGTATCCCGATGATGATGATGATGATGATGATGATGTTGACGATGTTGATGATGATGATGATGCTGTTGCTGATGATGATGATGGTTGTTCCCTGATGATGATGACTATAATGTTGATGATCTTGATGATGGTAATTATGAGCCGATAATTTGGTGATGATGGTGAAGATGATGATGATGGTTTCCGGATGATGATGAGGTTGATGATGATGCTGTTGATGATGATGGTGATGATGATGATGTCCCCATGATGATGACGATGGTGGTGTCCCGATGATGATGATGATGATGATGATGATGATGATGATGATGATGATGGTGTTGATGATGAGGATGAGTATCAGGTGATGATGCTGATTTTGATGATCGTGGCCAAATGATGGTGATGATGATGCTGATGTTGATGTTGACGATGATGATGATGGTGGTGTCCTGATGATGTTGTTGATCATGATGGTGATGATAATGATGCTGACGATGATGATGGTGCTCCGATGATGATGTTGATGATGGTGTTGCTAATGATGATGATGATGATGATGATGATGATGATGATGATGATGATGTCGGTGTCCCGATGATTCTAATGATGTTGATGATAATGTTCATGATGATGATGAGATGATGATGATGATGATGCTGATGATGATGTTGGCGATGTTGATGATGATGATGATGACGATGATGGTGATGATGATGATGATGGTAACGGTGTCCCGATGATGATTATGATGTTGATGATGGTTACGGTGATGGTGCCCCGATGATGATGATGATGATGATGGTAATGCTGATGTTGATGATGATGGTGATGAGGTGATGTTGATGATGATGGTGTCCCGATGAAACTGATGATGATGATGTTGATGATGTTGATGACGATGATGTTGATGATGATGATGACGTTGATTGTGATATTGATTGTGATATCGATCGTGAGATCGGTAGTTAGACCGAATGTGATATCGATTGTGAGATCGATAGTGCGATCGATAGTGATATCGATTGTGAGATCGATAGTTGGATCGATTGTGAGATCGATCGAATGAAATAGATCGAGTGAGATTGATTGTGAGATCGATCGAGTGAGATCGATCGAGCGAGACCGATAGTGAGATCGATAGTGAGATCGATAGTGAGACCGATCGAGTGAGACGTTGGTTCCTCCCCCCCCGAACCTCCTTATCACCCGAAGGGTGGTCGTATAGGTAAGCCTAGTGGATGTTCGTTGGAATCTCGTGGGGGGGCCTCTGGGGCCTCTTTGGGGCCTCTTGTGGCCTCTTGGGGCCTCTTGTGGGCCTCTTGGGGGCCTCTCGGGGGCCTCTTGGGGCCACTTTGGCGCCTCTTAGGACCTCCTGAGGGCCCCTAGGGGCGGACGGCTCGGATTTTCGGTTCGTGTTCCCTCTCTGGGGCCCCTGTTGGGTCAGTCTTGGGGCCCTCTTGGGCCGTCTTGGGGCGTTCATAGGCCGTCGTGGGGCCCTCTTGGAGGCCTTTTGGGCTGTTTTGGAGTGGTCTTGGGGGCCTCTTGGGTCGTCCTGGGGCGTCGGAAAGCCGAAAAGGCGAGAACGCCACAAATTTTCAAACATGCAAGGGAAATCAATGATTCTTGTCGTGTGGATCTGGATGTCGTGTGTAGCGTGGGCCTATCGCCTTTGGTCATGCGGCTCGTCTCGAGGTGCCTGTCTTGTGTTTTTGTGTCTCACGGCTCACCTGGAGAATACTGCATTGGGGCTCAAGCGGTTTGACCCACCGTCAGTTCACCCTCCATCTCTCTCTGCGGCGCAGCCATGCTGTCGTGATATGCAGTGCGTGAGGGTGGAGTTGTGAATCTTCAGTGCGTTGCGTGGACAAAAAGAAGGAAATCAATGATTCTTGACTTTGGGGCCCTCTTGGGAGACCTCTTGGAGGCCTCTTGGGGCGCCTTGGAAGCGTCTTGCGCCAACCTGAGGCCGTTTTGGGCGTCTTCGAGCGATCGTCGGGCGACTCGGGGCCTCTTGGACCATCTTGGGGGCCTCCTGGGCCGCCATGGAAGCCCTGGAGAGCCCCAGGAGGCGCCATGTCCGCCCAGGGACCCGGGAGCATGGCCGCTGCGCGCGGCGAGCTGCGGCTGGGAACGGGGGGGGGTCCTTTTTCAGAAGATTTCAGAAGATTGCAGAATTCCTGCCAGACAGCACTTGGCATTCTAGCACGCTGCAACGTACCAGGTATCACGGTGGCGGATCTCCAGGGATGGCCTCTGCCCAGGACGTTGTGAGCACGATTTGGAACGATATGGAGCAGGACGCCCACGGGAACGCCTCGGCTTTCCAGAAAGGCCAATTTGGTTACAGACGGCGAGCCATCCTCCTCCGATCCGGCGACTACGGCAACCTCACGATCCCCGTGAATTGGTACACCAGCGTTATGGGAGTTGGCCTTGGTCCAGACGACGTTCTGGTTCAGGGGTTCTCTTCCGTCGATGCATACCCTGGCTCTGCCAAGGGCTCCTTGGAGAATTTCTGGAAGTCGGTTGAGGGACTGACAACAAAGGAGACCAGCACAGTTTGGGCAGTGTCGCAGGCTGCGCCGCTGCGCCGGTCAGTAATCAGGGGCGATCTTTGGCTCTCGGAGACCGACGAGCGAGATGGGACGACGGGTGGGGCACACTACACGAGCGGCGGCTTTCTCGCAGATGTCACGGTCAAGGGCGCCGTGAGTTGGGGCACGCAGCAGCAATTCTTTTTTCGCAACTCGAACTTATCCCGTGTCAACTACACCAGCTCTGGGAGGAGCATGGTCTTTGTAGGTGTGAACGGGGCCCCCGACTACGATGCCAGCCGGCATCTTCCTTTGATTTCAAATGTACCCGAGGCGCCAAGAGTTGCAGAGAAGCCGTATCTTTGTGAGGTTCAGGGGAGGTGGTACATTGCCGTGCCGGCCATTGAGTTCGAAAAGCGTGGGTCTGGTAAAACCATCACAACCATGATCCCGATGTCGGATGTTTTTGTTGCTAAGGAGGGTGATGCGGCAGATGTGATCCAGTCAGGTATCAAGGGGAAGCGCGCGCTGCTGCTGACACCTGCGATCTACGGCTTGGACAAGCCGATTTACGTATCAACTCCACAATTCGTGGTACTCGGCATTGGAATGCCAACCCTTGTGGCTACCAAAGGATTGTCAGCCCTGGTCGTTTCACCCAACGCCGAGGGTGTCCGCGTAGCCCAAGTATTACTTGAAGCTGGGACGAAGCTCCAGGTTGACTCTACAGAGCCGCTTCTTTTTTGGAGGGGCAGCATTGGGGTTGCATCCGACCTCTTTGCTAGGGTAGGAGCCTTCGGCTACGAGACGGAATTCCATAAGTCGTGCCTTGTTCCGCAAGCCAATGTGATGGTCAGGGCGGAAGGTGACTCGATGATTTTCGACAATACGTGGTTGTGGCATGCTGACCATGACGATTGTACAGAGAACCTCGGTACGGACAAGGCTGGCCCTCCCAAGTCTGATGAAGCGTTCTCGGCCACGGGTCTGCAGGTCAACGGCGACAATGTCATCGGCTATGGCGTCGCTGTTGAACACACGAAGGCTGACCATGTCCAGTGGCAGGGGGACAATGGCCAGCTCTTTTTCTTCCAGTCGGAGCTGCCCTACAGATCGAACCTGGACTTCGGGAAGGAGGGATCCGTCGGCTTCAGGGTTGGCTACAGCGTCCAGAATTTCACAGGTTATGGTGTTGGCGTCTACCAGGTATTCAACACGTACACGATGGATACGTCATTCCGATTTCCCGCGTCGGTGAAGATGTATAACATGTTCACATGGTGCATTACTGGAAACAGGTCGGGTCTTGGCAACCTCGTGTGCACGAGTCCAGGCTCGGACCACTGCGAGGCAGGAGACTGCGATGGTAATTCTTGCCAGCTGCTGGCATGGCCAGGTATGCAGCCGCCGGAGCCGCGACTCGAAGATCACATCAGGGAATCGATGCTTTTCGCGTGAGCTCCACGCGTAAGTTCAGCTTTGACAGCAGGGTTGGCACGTCAATCTGCTTACTTCGGGGAGCTTCGAATCTTGATTTTCCCCGTCAGGAGGGTCGTACAGGTAACTTCGTGATCTCTGTGGCTAGCTCGGTGGCTACATCGGTCGCTTGGATGATCCTGGATGTGTCTCCCTCGGCTGAGCTGGCACGAGGGTGCCCGCAGCCGCTTCCCATAGACAAGTTCATGCTTGATTGAGCTAGCTCTGTGACCCCGTCTCGGAGTGTTTTGACCTCCCGCGCAAACTTGCGCGCGGGACAATCCAGCGCAGCCAGCATATAGGGCTGCCGAGACGAGCCCAACAGTGCTAGCACGAGGTTGGCACGGCGCACGCTAAGACTGTTCCTCGACTTTCTCGCTCGGCTTGCGCCAAAAAATAAGAAGTGCCAACCGACAGCCCCGCTGTGAAAGGGAACCGCTCTCCTACCTCTGGTTATACAACCTGACGGGTCTCAGACAAACCCTTTTGACAATAACCTGGATTCCATCCGTATGACATCTCAGGCGAAAAAGGCCCATGCTGCCAAACGTGACGGCCTCCCTCCGACCAAATGCTGCAACTTGAGTTTTTAAACAGCGAAGGTGTGCGCGGCGCTCGGGCGAGAATCGCATTTTGAAACCAACCTGCCCTCCATCCATGGAACAGTTTGGAGTCTTCAGCTTTAGGAAAAACCAGCTGTGAGGAATTCTTCACGCTTCGCGTGTCCCCACCAGCCCCAAGACGTGGGCTGATATGCTGGAGTACGAGTTCACCCTCGAAGCCCCCATGCGCGTATTGGAAGTGATAGTTAAGCCTGCGGACATCAGTCCTCTGAGCCTGGGAGGCTGCTCCATATGCAAGTTGCACAGGGAGCTTGCTGATACAGACGAGGGACTTGGCTGCCCACACACCATGGCAGACGTGCAGTATATCGGCGGCGGAATCGCCATGTCCAACCGTCGCCTAGACGAGGACCTTCCCGCTTCCCCAGCCCCCGGCACAATGCTCATCCCTCCCCCCGTGTGCGACGACAGGTTCCGCAAGAAGCAACAAGACGCCAGCTACAACTGCGACAAGTGCACCAACGCGTGGATGCAAAGCACAGCCGGCACCTGGGAAGACGATCGCACGAGAGAACTGCTGGCACAGAACCGCGCCGAGGCCTACACGCAGGGACTGAATTGCGGGTGGCTTTGCGAACTGTGCTGGGTCAAGTCCCTGGAAAAGAGAGGCGTCGAGGTTCCCATCCCCATCCACATGGACGGTGGCACTAAGAGGTCCCTGCAGCAACGCCTTCAGGAGCACAAGCGCGGACTGGAAGAGGCACGCTGTCGCAAGAAAGCTCGGACCCTTCCCCCCCTGACTAAGCTAACAATCGGGTACGGGCGACCGAACAGCGCGCCAACCCCTCTTATCCTGAAGGACCTCGTCATGCGCACACCTCCTGCATTCCAGCCACCAAAAGTCGGCACCACCCTCCCAGCTCACAGGCTGTCCGACGGCAGGTTCGGGTCAGACTCGCACAGCACGAGCTTGTTCACAGCCATGTTCGACACATGCCCCCCCTGGGTCTCCTCTGCTTGTCTGGGAAAAAGGCCGCCCCGCTCTCGGATGTTTCATGTGGCGCTCCGAGCAAGGGGCACCGTGCAACGAGCAGACTGGCCTGCCCCCGTGGGACATGATGCCCACCCTCTGGACCAAGCAGCAGTGGAACGCGGGATGGGCCTGCAGAAGGTGCTTCATCCACATTTGGAATGTGGCGCCAGGCGTCCTCGACCACATCCTCGATCACCACTCGTCCGAGGTATGCTGCTCCCACCAAGCGGAAGACTACAGCGGAGGTGCCAGAAGACAGTTACGACATGTGCGCACACCTCTCCCCAGCAGGTATCAGTGCGTCGGTGAATGACGCATTCTCACGACCCACGCCCCGCGAGGATGGCGCGTCACCACATGACACGGATACCAGCAACCCCGACGGCCAACCGGGAGCAGACGGCAGGGCCTCCAGCAGCAGCAGCTCTTCTTTCCCCGAAGTGCCTCCACCCGTGTGGCCCTTCTTGCCCACGCTCTCCACCCATCGTCTCGCAGGGGTGGAGTCGGATGGCCCGGTCCACGCCCTGGTCAAGTACACGATGGAGTAGAACCACACGATCTACACCCGATGGGCCACCTACGCACAACAACAAGGCGAGAACATCAAAGGGGACATAACCGACGAGGCGGGGTGGCCGATTGAGCGGCCGCTCTCCTTCCCTGACGCGGTGTACGGAGATGCAATCCCAGAGAACGGACCCCCCCCGCGCGTCCCATGGGACGGACAGCGCGCCGCAGCAGCCAGGGTGGTCTCACACCTGGCGGGCAAGAACCAGAAGTACAAATAATAATGGGATCGCTATGCAGACAGCCTCACCGTCCAGAAGGGGCAGTGCCCCTTCCGACAGCAGTTTCACATTCTCATGGCCTTCCTAAGAAGGTTGGAAGGCTCCGACTTGGCCAGGGGCACCATCAACCACCTCGCCGCCCTGCCCCTGGAGACTGCAGCTAGCAGCTCAGGCGGGGATGAGTCATCAGCAGCCAGCTGGCTCAACAGGACGACCAGCAGCAAGGAATCCCCCGCGGCGGAACACCGAGTGAAGGCCCAAGGAGCATCCCCGACCCGCACCGTCGCGCCACCCCCACAGCCGGCTGAGGCTGACGGGACTCCTGTACCCCAGGCAGAGGGGCAAACCCCACTGGGGCATTGCAAAGGCGAAGGCCACGTGGAAGGGGTTGATTGGGGAGAAGAGGGGGGCAGAAAATCCGAGTCAGACGGCTACGCGCGATCTAGCCCGCATGACATCTCCGTGGGCTCCAGCTCGCAGGTCAGCCCCACCCACCCCGACGACGACCTAAGTGACACAGCTCCTCCTGAGGATGACAAGGAGATCCATGACCCCCATACAGCTCTGGGAAACACCTCCCGACAGGAGCGACCCAGAAGTCTGGCCCCCATCTGTGCAGGCCGCCTCCAGTGAAGCAGTCAGATATAGGAACGCCCCAGGCGACCTTCGTAGCAGGGATGAGCGGATCCGGAGCCTGAACGACGCCCGGGACAACAGGTCTCTGAGATATGCGGATGGCGAAAGTAGCCGGCGACCACCTGCGATTGATGAGAACAGGACCAGGGAACGCTCGGCCACCCCACCCCCATGCGACGTCTCTCGGCTACCCCGCGCCACCCAGGTTTCCTGGAACGACGCGCGGAGAACGCAGCCACCCGCAGAACACCCTGACGATCCCATGGGAGGCACCCCCATGTACATGTGTCCAGTTGACAAAGCGGACGTCTCAAGGGACGAGCCGGCACCGCACGAGATCTCACGGCTGCAGAAGACGCTGGGAGGTGCGTTCAACGGAGTCTGGGGCGCCTGGGTCAAGAGGGCAGCCTCGAGGCAAGGGGGCCGCTGCGCCCAGCTTGATCCCAAGCTCAACTCCGTGCAACAGTGCAACGATTTCCCTCAGGCATGGAGCAAAGAAGAATTCGATACCTATAAGATGGATGGAGAGTCCAAACTCCACGTCGACTGGTCGAATGTCAAGGATCGACGCCGCAGGCTCCTGCAACGCGACGCCAGACCGCACGCCGCTCGCGGGGTCGACAGCAGTGGCCGCCCACCCCCTTGGACCACAGCGGGCAAGGGGGCGGCACGTGCGGTCCCGCCAGATCAGTGGACCGGTGCATCCAGCTCAGCCTCTTCGCGGCGTGGATGGAAGTCATGGGGCGCGTGGGGGCGCCAAGGTGCGTCGTGGACCGACGCGGACTGGAAGGCGAAGAGCATGCGCTATTCTCAAAGAAGAGATCACCCGTACGCCGACAAGCGCCCACGAGGTTGGGATTCCTGATCCAGATGACGGGGGCGCAGCGAGGGTCCCGTGCGAGACTGGCACATCCCCCCAGCTGGCGAAGGAGTGCGCCGGTGATCGCCACGGCCCACCACCTATCGTGCTGCCTGCTACGTGCAGCACACACACACACCACCTCTTTCCCCACCTCTGCCCCTCTCTGCCCGGCAGTCGCCGCCCCCCCCCCACCCACCCACCGCCAGACAGTTTCACCTGCAGCGCCCGGCCTTGGCCGCAATATCTTGCGCTAACTCCGATGGGGCGGAGGGGCGCCAATGCTCTTGCGCTGCGCTACTAGGGGCCTTGCAGCGCCCGGCCTTGGCCGCAATGCCCTTGTGCTACCCCCGCGGGGGCGGTGGGGCACCAGTGCCCTTGCGCTGACTTAGACAGCCCACGCTGGAGTCGTGGACCTTCCCAAGCCCTTCCATCCCTGCGGGCGACTGCCGCGCGGGACTGCGGCCACTGCCTCCCTCGGTGGAGGCCACTGCCAGCGCGGGCTCTGGGGTCGTCTGCGCCGCCCTCCCAGGGCGGCCCACTTTGGACGGCAGACATTGGCGGCTGAAACAACGCACCGCCTGCGCTCCACCTCTTTCACATCACAGTGAACGGCGGCGGTTGGTGAACGACATTACCCACCGCGCCGCCCTTGCGCAGCCCCACCCCCCCGGTGGTCATGAAGTTCTGAGCGTGGATGCCCTGGGTATCGCTATCTGTGCTCAGCGGCTTTTGGCTGCGCCCCCTCCTCTCTTCTTCGCTTTCACAACGTCTCTGCGGCTTTTGGCTGCGCCCCCCCCGATGACTGCCGAGATTGAATCTGACGCAGAAGAGCGTCCGCCCTGAGACCCGCCCAGGGCGCATCGGTCTGCCGACCCAGCTATGGTTCTTCAGAGGCCGCCCTGGCACGTCAGCGCGCAGCCGTGCAGCCCAGCAGCCCGGCAGCTGCCAGCATCCTGTCTGCCCTGGCGTCGCGGGCAGCCGGTTCCTACATGGCCAGCGTGGCAGGTGTTGAGTGGAGGTGGCGGTCCTCCATTCACATATCTGGCTTCGTCGTGCTGCCCCGCATCGAGAGGCTCAGTCTCCGTGTCCTGGGCTTTGGCGGCGCCCCCTCCTCTTCCTCCTCCTCCTCCTCCTCCTCCTCCTCCTCCTCCTCCTCCTCCTCCCCCTCCTCCTCCTCCTCCTCCTCCTCCTCCTCCTCCTCCTTCATTCGCAGCGTCCCTGCGGCTTCTGGCTGCGCCCCCCCCCCCCCCCGATCAACTGCGAAGATTGTCGCGGTCGCAGATGCGCGCTCGCCTTGAGAGCCCAGCCATTGCTCTGCTACAAGGACGCCCTGGCATGTCTGCTCGCCCGCGGTCAAGAAGTCCTGTGCATGAAGGCCCAGGGTGCCTTCATCTGTGCCCAGCGGCTTTTGGCTGCGCGCCCCCCCCCCCCCCCCCCCCCCCCCCCTCTTCCACTCTATCGCGACGTCTCTGCGGCTTTTGGCTGCGCCCCCCCCCCCCTCCCCCCCCGATCAACAGCGTAGATTGCATCGACCAATGTAGGGTCCGCCCTGGGACCTGCCCAGGGAGCATCAATGCCGACCCAGCCTTGGTTCTACCACGAGGGCGCCTTGGCAAGTCTGCGCGCCGCCAGCGAATGGCACAGCCCAGCAGCTCGGCAGCTGCCAGCCACCTGTATGCCCCGGCGTCGGACGCACCCGGCTTCCGCATGGGCAGCGTGGCAGGTGTTGAGTGGGGGCGGCTGTCCACCATGCGCGTGGTGACTGGCGTCGTCGAGTGAGCAGCCCCGCAGCGAGTGGTTCAGCCTTCCGCGGTTCAAGTTCGTTTGGCTCTTCTCGGCGCAGCCGCAGCCCCAGCCCTCGCCAGGACATTGCATCGTTGCGCCCCTGGACCGCGAGAGTCGGATACGATGTAAGTGCACTGGCTACTGGCTGGTGGTTGCCAGCCTTGCGCGCGCACGGCAGTGGTCTTTTATTGGATGGTACCCCGCCATCCCTCATTGACACCGGTGCTCAGCGGCTGGCTGCGCCCCCCTCCTGCCTGAGTTTCGCCCTGGTTCGTCGCTGACACGGTCATGGCTCTACCGCAAGAACGTCTTGGCCCGCCGTCAGCGCGCCGCCTACGAACGTTACGGCCCAGCAGCTCGGTAGCCACCAGCCATCGGCTCCCCACTGGCGTCGGTGTACTCGGCTTCCGCCCGGGCTGCGTGACAGGTGTGGATTGGGCGCGGCCGTCAGCCATGCATTCGGTGACACCCGATGTCTGGCTTCGCCAGGGGGTGGCCCTGCATCGAGTGGTTCAGCCTTCTGCAGTTCGCGGTCGCTCCCCTAGCAGACCAGTCTGCTACCAACCCCCCTCCGTGCAGTGCGTCGTTTTGCCCCCGAACCGCGAGAGTCGGATGCGATGTGCACGCGCTGGCCCCGGCTGGAGGTGGCTCAGCCTCGCGAGCGCACACCAGTGGTCTTCCTCTCCTGGATGGCGCTCTGACGGGTTTCAGCTACACCTCAGTATCATTGAGCCATGATGAGTCGGCCCCTTCTTGCCGCACCATCGTTTACTCGTTGTGCTGCAGTCAGCCTTTGGTTGTCGCTCGCTTTTGCTCCCTCCCCCTCCCCTCTGTTGTCTTGGGCAGCCCGTCTCTGCGTGGACGCTCGTTTGCTTCGCTTGGCCAGTGGCCATTCGCACCCTCGTTCTGCCTGCAGCTTTACAGTGCCGCCCCGTCCGCCCTGGCCTCGCCTCCGTATGTGGTTCGGCTGGAGCTTGGCGCCGAAAGGGTGACTTCCCCCCCCCGTGCCGCCGCCGGTCGGGCGCCTCTGCGCCCCCACCTGCCGGGATGTCTGAGCCGGTCACCTGCCGACGCCGCATGCGTCTCAATGAGGGTCATTTTGTCCCTGGCACGTGCATGCACCACTGCGGCCAATTATCTTCGCACCGCGCCCCAGACGTTGACCCGCTCCAAGTCCCTCGCCTTGGAGCCGCGAACCAAAAAAGTATCCCCACCAGCCTCCCCGAACGGGGTCGACGGACACCTGATCCTCCCCCATCGCGCTGCTCATCTGATACAGTCTGAGCTGTGCCTCCTGCCACCTGGGCGGCGCGTGCGGCTCGCACCCGCCCTTTCGGCTCTCCGCTTCCCGCCGCCCTCCGCCAGCGCTCTGGCCGTTTCCTCCCGCCTCTTGCAGCGCCGGTCGGGACCTTGCAAGCTGCTCCTTCGACACCTTCGGTGTCTGGCGATCCGGAACGCTTCCTTTGAGCGCCTGCATGCCCTGTCTTTTCTCAGTGACGGTGGTTCGCTGTCAAGGTTCCGCGTCCCTCGTCTTCACCTGGGCTCGCTTCTTGCTTTGCCGGCGGTCTTCCTCGTCAGGGACGGGATGAGCTTCCCGAGTCACCACCTGGTGCTGCGCGTCGCCCGGATGTACCTCCCGGCGTGCGCCTCCTGAGCGGCAGCGAGGCTCGCCTCCTGTTAGTCTCTTCCCCTGCTTGTTCTTGTCCTCCTTCGCTCTTTTCCTTCCTCTGCGCTAATTTAGGCCGCTGCCTGTCTGCAGTGCCCTGACGCCGCCCGACCTGTTCTTCGCCGCGGTCGCGATCAAAAAAGTATCCCCGCCAGCCCATTCAGAAACCCTAGCCTTCAGGGCTGACACCCATATAGGGAAACAGCGCGAGCGAGGGGGAGGCCTTCTTGCAACTACAGGGCTGTTTGGGAGATATTGGGGTCCTTTTGGAGTTCTTTTGGGACATACTGGAGCCATCTTAGGGCTGTTTGGGGGTCATGGGGTCCTTTTGGGGCTCTTTTGAGGCGTCTTCGGGCCCTCATTGGGCCCTCTTTGGGCTTTTTGGGGGCTTTTTTGGCGTTCTCTTGGGGCCCTCTTGGGGGCTGTGGAGCGCCTCTTGGGGCCGTCTTGGAGACCGTCGAGCAAAGGAGGGGGGGTCCTCGATTTGCCCCCCTCCCCCCCTACGGGGCCATTGAAATCGTTTCTTGGGGCGCTCTTGGGCGCTCCGCGGGCCGTTTTGGGGGCCTGTTGGGCCCCTTTTGGATTTGTTTGATCCATGTGGGGGCCATGCTGAGGCTTCACAGGCGCATCGGAAGCGAAAAGGCGAGAAGGTAACCATCATTGATTTTCCTCTTGTGTTCGAAGGATTTTGGCTTCTCGGCGGGGTCCCGAGGGAGTTCTGAAAGCTCCTGGAACCGTCTTGTGGCCCTCGTGGGGCCTCTGGGAAACATGCTGTTAGTTCTCTTGAGCCATTTTGGGATATTTTGAACGATCATGGAGGCGATTTTGGGCTCTCTGAGGCCATCTTGGAGCCATCTTGACAGGAAAGGGGCCCTCTCCCACCTCGCGCCCCCCCCCCCCCTGTCCAGGTCCAGGCGGGTGGGTAGGGGGAGGGGTAAGCCCCTCCCCGAAGAGGAAGAGGGGGTTTTGGAAGAGGGAAGAAAGGTATCGTTAGACCACCTGCGCCCACGGGTTTGGTGGGATTTCACGGACGACGCGCCTCGTGCCTGGCCGAAGGGCGCGAGCGAGTTGTGGAGGAACCGGGTCTCGCAATCACAAGCTTTAAGCTGGTGCTCAAGCTGGGTTGAGCTACAGCCTGCAATGAACCTGTGTATATATATCGATAATATAGAAACAAAGAGAGAGAGAGAGAGAGAGAGAGAGAGAGAGAGAGAGAGAGAGAGAGAGAGAAAAAGAGAGGAAACAAAAAAGAAGGAGGCGTTGCAAAAGGGCTTTGCCTTCGAGAGTCAAAGGCGTTGTCGTCTCTTCCGCGGCGGAAGGGCGGTGGAAGGTTGGTGGAAACGAAACGAGGCCGCTTCCGCCCGCGGAAGCCGGCGGAAGGGCGGTGGAAGGTGGCGGAAGTAAAATGTGTGTCCCCAAGCGCTGAAAACGTTTTGGGGGCTCAGGGTTTCCGGAATCGCCCATTCTATGTATTATATGTGTATATATATATACATACATACATACATACCTACCTACCTACCTACCTACCTACCTACCTACCTACCTACCTACCTACCTACGTACGTACGTACGTACGTACATACATACATACATACATACATACATACATACATACATCCATCCATCCATACATACATACATACATACATACATACATACACACAAAAGCTGGCGCACAACGCTGGGCTGCGTGATTGCGCGGGCGACGGCATAGAAACAACAGAGAGGACAGCATCATCTCCATGCACGTTTACATCCTGTCCGTGTCTCAGTGTCAATTTGTTTCGCATCAGGGTATCCAGCTGCTTGCGGCAAATCCCGCCACCGTGTCAGCGCAGCAGCGCAGCGCGAATGGGGTTGAGTTAAAGACCCACTGCACTTCTGCGCGCGATCTCGATTCGCGTGGGTCTTAAGCTCGATCTCGTTCCCTCGACCCTTGGCGCCTCTGGCGGGTCTCTCGGGGGCCTCCTGGAGGGCCTCTTTGGGGCCTCTTGGGGAGTCTTGGGTGCCTTTGTGGGCCGTCTTGGGGCTCTCCTAGCCCGTCTGACGCCTTCGAAGTTTGTCTCGGGGGCCTCTCTTGGTGTCGTGTTTGGGCGCTTTTGGGTCGTCATGGAGGTTTCTAGTTTAGTCTTAGGGCTCTCTTGAGGCCTTTTTGAGAGCATCGTGGAGCGTCGTGTTGGCTTCTCGGCCCGTCTTGGAGCAACTTTAAACACCAATGCGATCTAACTGATTTCGGCTTCTTCGGGCCCAGGGCCTCTTGGACCCCCCTTGGGCTGTACTGTGTACCTCTTGTGCCGTCTGAGGGCCTGTCTGAGGGCCTGTCTGACTCTTTCTGAGGCCGTCTTACTGGGCTGCCTTGGGGCTACCCTGAGGCGGCTTCGTGCCGTCATGAAGGTCTCTTGGGCCGTGTTGGGGTCCCCTCGTGACCTTATTTAGAGCCTCTTTGGCTGTCTTGGGGGTCTCTTGGGCAATATTGTAGGGCTCTGGGGCCGTTTTTGGTTGTCGGAAATTGGAAAAGGCGAGAACGCGACCCACATGTACACACACCACCACTGGGATCTCAATGTCTTCGGCTTCTTCGGGCCTCCTGGAGGGCCTCTTGGACCCCCCCTTGGGCTGTGCTGGAGGCTTCGTGTGCATTCTTAGGTCTCTCTTGGCCCGTTGACGCTTTCGGAGGCCGTCTGGGGGGAGCTTGCAGGGCTGTCCTGGGGCCATCTTGAAGCGGTTTCGGGCCGTCATGGAGGTCTCGTGGGTGGTGTTTGGGCCCTCGTGGGCCTTGCTGGGGCCCTCTCGGCCCATCTTGGAGGGCTCTGGAGCCGTATTGGGCCGTCGGAAGCCCGCCCGAAACGGCGGGAGCGCGAAAGACATTGAAACACATGTTGGGCATCAATGGTGTTGGCTTCTTCGGGCCCGCCTGGACAGCCCTCTTGGGCTGTACAGGGGGCCTCTTGAGCATTATTGGGACAATCTAGTGCTGCCTCGGAGGCATCTTGGACCACCTTGGAGGCGTCTTGAGGCCATCTTGGATTGTCTTGTTGCCTCGGTGGCGTCTGGAGGCCCGCGGAGCGTCGACAAGCACCCCCCCTGAGGGGGCGAGGTTCTAAAGGGTGCGCGTGCGCGCTGGACGGGTGGTGTGGGGGGGGGGTCGACCACAGCACTTACAAAATAAATTTCCGCCAGGCAGCAGAGGATCCTTCCACCACGCGTCAATGTGCCGATTGAACGGGTGTGGATTTATACGGACGAGGGATGGTGGAGGGGGAAGAGGAGGATGAGTAGGAGGAGGAGGAGGAGAAATAGAAGAACGGAAAACGCTCGCGCGCGGTCCCGCTTACGACTGCTTGGCGCAGAGACAGCTGCGCGGGTCGCGCAAAGGCGGGGGTGAAGTTTCAGAAGTTCCTTGCTCGCCGCTGCATGGGGAACTGTGGAGGGAGCACGCCTCAGCCTTCTCCCGGGCGGCCAAATCTCCGAAGAGCGCGGCGAAGACGAAGCAGGCGCCGCGCCCAGGCAGTACTGCACGCACAAGCCGCTCGGCGCTCGGGCGAGGATAACGTTTCGCCCGCTCTTTCGCGGCACCGCTGCCGCGGCCGCTTTCCTGCGAGTCGGTGAGCGAAACACCGCGGCCGCGGCCGCGCGGGAATGCAACCTCTGAGCGACACGTGCGCGGACCTCGGAAGGAGGGCGGCCAGTCGCCCACTTGCGCGGGGCCCCAACACGTGGCGGGTGAGAGGGATGCGCCGCGCCCGAGCGGGAGCGCCATTCTCCTGCGACATCTGTGCGGCGCACCCCGGCGAGAGCGGCGTGGCTGTCCTCTCGCGCGCGTCGGCGCACGGGCGTGCGAGAACCATGCGCCTCGCAGCGGGAGGTCAACTTGTCAGGAGCAGTGAGCGCGGCGCCGAGGCGAGAGCGGCAGTCCGCCCTCTCGCGCGGGAGGTGCGGCGAAGCTTGGCCGTGCACTCTTGCAACGTCCACGCCAGCACGTCCATGCTGCGATGGCAGATGTAGACGTACGGTCGAGCATATGATCAAGAAGCTTCCCCATTGGGCCAGCGCTTCTGAACCAGCTTGCCGGAAGGCTGGCCCAGTTTCTTGAGCGCGTTCGCCTCTCCAGCCTTACCAATCGACAGCTGGCTTGGCTGTGTGTGTTCAGGAAGTTCCGCAGAACTGGCCCAGGTTTCTCAAGCGTTGATTCTGCTTGGTCGTGTCTTCGTCTGTATCTTTCTTCTTGCAGGTCGGATTCTTCGTAGATGGAATCGCCATCGCCCGGCGACATGGCAAAGTAGAAGCGTATTGTTTGTCTAGTAAGGGATGGGGACAAGAGTTCAGTCAGCCAGGTCGAACGAGTCAGTTGGCGCCGCCGACTCTCGCCCTCCCCCCCATCACATGAGAACGAGTATTGGCACAACATTGGCTCGCAGGCGATTTGTCTCCCCCGAAAAGTTTGGCCGCTCAGAAAGGCAGGGGAACAGTGGGGTACACCGGGTACACCCAACTGGGGCTATTGGGACGCACCCCGATCCAGTATGGACGCCACCCCATCGTATATCCCAGGCTTGGACCTCAAGTTTCTGGTCCATTCGAACCCCCCCCCCACGAGGCCTGGGATGGAGTCCCACGGATCCCCTGCTACGAGGAGGGCAGCGAAGACCAGGAACGCGCCGCGCCGAAGCAGCACCGCCACGCCCCACTCGCGTGACTGCTGCGCGGACTTCCGGCGAGGACAACGCCTCGCCCGCTCGCGCGCGGCCCCGCCGTCGCTTTCCGGCGCTCCCGGCGAGCGAGACGCAGCCGCCGCGCACGGCCTCCGAAGCGTCGGCTTCAGCCGACGTTCCCGCCCGCGCGCGGCCCAGCTCCCCACGGCTGGGCGAGGGAGCACCACAGGAATAATTTCTTCTCCTCCTCCTCCTCCTCCATTCCTACTCCTCCTCCTCCTCCCTCCTCCTCCTCCTCCTCCTCCTCCTCCTCCTCCTCCATTCCTACTCCTCTTCCTCCTCCTCCTCCTCCTCCACCTCCTCCTCCTCCTCCATTCCTACTCTCCGTAGCCATTTTGGCTCAAGTTCGAAACGCTTCCCTGGCGCTTCGAGCTTGGTCGCTGCCGAGGGGACGGCTCAGAGCGGCCTTCTTGCGAGGACAGGCCTCGCGGCACAGGAGCTTCAGTGCCCGTGCCTTTTGTTCGCATTTTGCGGCACCTCATACAATCTTTGTGTGCACCATTCGGCACACTCCGTTCTCTCCTGCTGTCAGTGCTGCCATGGGTACTCGTGGCCAATGGACCAGCCGCAGTTGGCAACAGCACGAAGTTGACGACAGCCGCTCACCGTCCAAAGGGCGCACAGAGAGACGAGAACGAGATCGAGATCGGCCACGTCGCCACAATATAGTTTCTGGGGATGAAGATAGCGATCGGTCGAGGTCCAATCGAGGGGAGGACCAGCCGCCATCATGGATGAAGGTCCTGATTGACAAGTTGGACATCAACACGGAGACCATCCATCGGTTAGAGGACTCGCTGCAGGAATACATACGCCGTATGAAGGCAGATGTTGCCCAGCAGAACGAACGCATTGATGTTCTCGACTGCAAGATGGCCCAATCGGCCCAGGAGCAGGCCAACGAGATTGCGCAGATTGTGGAAGGTCAGCTTACGGAATCTCTCAAAAGCAGGTTTGAGAAAGTGGAGAATGATCTGATGGCCCTCACTGCTCGACGACAGGTGACGGCACAACCCAATGCTCCTGGTGGCCAACAAGCTACACATTCTGAAGCTGGATTGGTCGCAGATCGTCGGAAAATATGGGTTGGAGGTTTTCCGCGTCCATTGCTCAAAAAGGTGCTGGAGTCTTGTGCGGACGACCTCAGTTACAACATGCCACAGTCGTACAAGGCAGGCCTGCAGAACATATGCTACAACCAGAGCAAGTCCTTCGCCTTCATCTTTGAATCAGAGGACTCGGCCAAATGGTTTTTGGAGACGACGAAGACCGTGGGCATACAATGGTTTGATAAAAAGACTAACTGTTATGTTCGCTTGCGGGCGCGTTTTGATGCGCCCACTCATGTTCGTGCCAAACATCGAGTACTGGGTCAACTATGGCAGATGTGTAAAGACCATTGGCGGCAACACGCGCCAGAAGTTCAGAACTGGCAGCTCGGTTGCAATGGGTTTCGTGGCAATCTGTGTCTGGCTGTTGAAGATGGGATCGAGAACTTATTCACGCTGAAGACCGAGGATCGCGACCAGTGGTACATCGCTCCCGACTACGACACGCTCGGCAAGTACAAGATTGCTCGTGAGCTGGCCGACAAGATGGCTGCTGCGGCCATTGCCAAGGTGGAATAGGAATTTCAAACGTTGCATTTTACCGACAGTGGGTCAGGCGGCAGAGGGCTGCCTGTGGGGCGCCTGCGGGCAGCTGGGGCTGCCACGAGCAGGCTGAGAGCCACTACTGACAGTGACGACGCTGACAGTAGCTCTGGCTCTGAGAGTTCGACTTTTTCCTTGTCTTCCTCCTCCTCCTCGTCTACTAGCATGGATAGGTCTTGGTTCCCCCCCTGCGAGTTTGAGACCAAATTATCCATAGTGTCTTGGAATGCGTGCTCTCTCTTTGGAAGTAACTGGTCTAATCCTGCTACTCTTCGGGCTAAGCATGAGAAGCTTCGTCGACTTATTGCTCAACATAGTGTAGTGTGTATTCAGGAATCCCGTGGCTCTAGATTCGACTTGGAAACGACTTGTAAGGACGTCTTGGGAGTGGAGGGGGTATGGAATTTTCTTGTCTCTGTCTCATATTCCAGCTGGTGGGTGCATTATTCTTCTCTCTATTCATTTCCGGCAGCAGTTTGGTAGTGTGTCTCATATTGTACTTGCACGTGGACGAGTGCATCTTCTCCTGCTGCGTGGACAGCGCGGCTCGCTTGCTATTGTGAATGCACATGTGGATCCAAGCCCGAGTGTCGCTCGTCAGAAACAACTCTTGTGGCTTATTGCGAGGCATGTGCCTCCACAGGACCAAGCTGTAACGATTCTCTGTGATGATTGGAATTTTCCTGCCTTGAGTGAAGGAAGCCTTCTGATGTCGGGGCAAACGAGGTACCCCTCCAGGAACCTTGGGGCCGAGTTTTCGCGGGTCTTCCTTGGCTCTGCTGAAGTTGAACAACCACTTGCCACTCATAGAGTTGCGCGTGGCGAGCAGATCATTTTGGCAGGTCGTCTGGATAGGATCTACATCAATGCCTATACTGCCAAGCTCCTGGATTGTGCTTGGCTAGACACTGTCGTGGGGAATTCCTTGAATAAGGTAATATCTGGCCCAAAGGCGAAAGCGCAAGGTTGCCCGCGGCCCAAGGGCCTAGCCTCAAGGTTATATGTGGTGGTTTAAGTTTTCGTCCTCCCTTAATAGCGGTGGTTTTTGGTAGGTTGTCCCACAGCGTGCAACGAACTGTGCATATTGCTTGGTGCAGTTTGGGGAAAGGGATCCTAGTCGTCGCGGCCGCAAAGGCGCGGCGAATCGATGCGCCATCACGATCGGTATTCAAGGTCGGCATCTGGATCACGGGCTAGCGTCGATCAATGGTTTCGGGCGTGCCGTCCCGCGGCACTGAAAGTGCGCCACGAGCTCGCGAGCGCGCCTTGGCATGCGTCAGCGCTCGCACGTTCCGAGCCCAATGAAATGCGAAGCGTGGGTGTGCCAAACTGCATCGCATGATATCGCGCGATGGCGGCCCGCGCCCGTATCTTGATGTGCCGCGCGAGTTGCGCAGGCATTACGAGTCAATGCGCAGTCGTCTGCGCGCGGATGGTTTTCGAGCTGCCTCGCGAAGCAATGCTTTAACGCATTTCCGCGCAGGGTCCTTCGCGCGCCCACTTGTGCAAAGGGTGATGGGTCAGGGCGTGTAGAGGTGGGCTCAGGGCGCGTGGTGCATAGCAGTGCGTTGGGTACCCAAGTGCATTGCTCATGGCGTATGGGTCGTGCCCAGTTGGTGCGGGTTCACATGATTGCGCGGAGTGCGCGGGTGTTCGGCGAGCAAGGCCGATGGCTTGAGCACGAAGCTCATGTAGATAAGCCACAGCGTGGTCTCATCTATATATTGTTGACGTTGGGTGCTAGCGTAGGCGGGTAAGTTATTGACGAGTTGGTGGCCGACGGCCGCGCGCCAATCGCAACAAAAAATGAGGACAGGCAGGATGATGAAAAGGGCGGGGGTGGAGGGGGGCATGAGGACAGTTGCCATGATGATGACGGGGAGGGGTGCTCTGGCACATTGAATGGGGGGGCACCAGAAAAAGGCTAGCACGGGCTCACCCATGGAGGGGGGGGGGCCACCTTGAGCTAGCGCACGGTAGGATTGCATTGGGCCCCCGCAGGGCCCGCGAAACAAATACATAAACCAGACCTGGGGCGAGCATCCAAGAAGGCCAGGTCCTTGGGTGGGGGCGGCGGAAGGCAGGGCTAGCATTCGAAGACCCCAGGGTTGAATACAATGCCAGGTAGCACGTGAGAGATGAATGGTGAACGCAGTCTGACCAGGCCTCCTCCTCCTCCTCCTCCTCCTCCCCCTCCTCCTCCTCCTCCCCCTCCTCCTCCCCCTCCTCCCCTTCATCATGTTCCTCCACATCCTTCTCATCCCCCCTGCTCGCGCGCTCGTGCTTGCGACGGTGACGCAAGCGACTGCGATGGCGACGGCGATCGTGACTAGCATCATCTCGGTGGAATGGCTGACTATGGCGACGGCGACTTGAATGAGCAGACTGCGATGCCACGAGCATGTCTCGATAGCAATGGCGACGCCGACGACGGTGGCCAACGAAACGTGACAATAGGGAGGCACGAGTAGGACACGGCGCACTGCATGCACCGAGAGACCGATCGAGAGCTCGCTACCGTTCTCCCCACACTTGCGGCAGCAGCACTCCCCGTTGGACCAAGATCCGAGCATCTAAATGTCCGACGCTCGCCGACGACTCGGCCTCCCAAAAAATATGGCATTGTGCGCGCAGTGGCGTGTGAACCTTTGTGTGTGCGAGCGTGCGATTGTGCTCTCAAAGTGGGTGTGATCGTGAGTGCATGCGAGCGCCGATGTCACGAGCACGCACGTCGAGGGCCGCGCCGCCCGCTCCTGCGTCCTGCGCCTCCACTCACTCGCTATGGAAGCGCGTCAATGAGCTGAGCCGATCCTTGTACATGGCGCTGCTCATTGTGCGCATGTAGTCCATGTTGGACGTCTTGACAGCTGTGCCCGCGGCCCCGTCCAGGGCCTCGAGGGAGCGACGAAGCGCCCAGAGGGGAAGGGGAGGGCGGTGAAGAAGTGAGTAGTGGAGCTGGAGGGAGCACGAGCAGGAGGCTTCACGGTACAAGGGCAGGGGAGAGATGGATGCGGAGGGAATTAAGGGCAGCAGCATCGGCAAGATGAGGACGATAATGGCCAAAGGGTTGGGGGGAGGAGGAGGAGGTGGAGGAGGGCGCTCATTGCAAACAAAAAACAGTATCGTTCCTCCTCCTCATCTTCGCCCTCCTCCTCACTCCTCCTCCTCATCCTCCTCCTTCCTCCCCCTCCTCCTCCTCCTCACCATCTCCTCCTCCTCACCGCCACCCTGGCCTTAAACCTGCCGCCGTGCAGCAGGGGGATGAACAACGTGTGGCCGAGGTTGCAGGTCTTGCTGGAGGTCGCTGCTGCCTCCACGGGGTAGAAGAGCACCTGCACGACGTGCCCGCACGGAACGTGGGCCGCTTGCCCGACCTCAGGCTGGAGGATGAAGCTAGCCTGGTTGATCTTGGCCCCTTCCTCTGTCTCGAAGAATTTCATGATGTCTTTGAGCGAGACCCCCTGGGCTACCACTTCCGCCACGGGGTGAACGAAGTACGCCATGTTGGGCGTCAATGGCACCAGCACGCACTCGTAGCCCGAAAGGGGGACCGCTGACGGCCCCACGCGGGGGCTGTCTGGCTTCACCGTGCAGACCCACGGCACCAGCCCCCCCTCGAGGAGGTCGTAGACCTCCGAGCCCACCTGGCCGAAGTCCACCTTCGTGACGCTGGAGCCCAGGCGCCCGCAACAGCCGATCCACTTGGCGCCGTTCTCATCAAACTGCTCCTGGTGGACTTTGAGCTTGCTCGTGATCGCCTCATTGTTCTTATCGATGAAGTCCTTGATCACCCCGAGCGTCGCTGTCTCAGGGTCCTTCCACATGGCGACCTTGTCGCCGTTGAACTCCAAGTCCACCTCGACGTCACCTCGGAAGGGAAGCACCTTTCTAGTCTTGCCTTTGGACGAGCCTTTTCCAGCCTCGGTCAGAGAAGCTCGCTGTTCGTCGCCAGTCGCTGCGTACAGAGCCCGACTCATGGCGTCGGCGTATTCCTTTCCAAAGCCCCCCTTCTGCAAACGCTTGGTGATCTTGACGCGCCTGTTGTAGTGGCCCATGTACGCGATCGATTTGTTGTGGCCGAACTTCTCCTGCAAGTACTTGAGCCCGCTGAGCTGCGACTGCACGTGCTTCCTCTGCCCGTCGAGGTCGGTCATCTTGGCGTCCATCACCACCACGTGCTTGACGAACTCCGCCTTGGTGCACTGCTCCCCGCACTTGCTGACATAGGTCTCGAGCTCCGTTGCCACGCCCGTGAGCTTGTCAACCAACTCCGACGTGGGCTGGTGCAAATCGCCTTCCTTGTCCTTGCCCACCGCCTGGCTGGCAGTGTTGAGCTGCTTCACGTAGCCGCTGGTGGGGTCCAAAAACCCTTTCACGACGTGTGCGGCCATGGCGGCCCACAGCCGCTTCGCCTCCATGAAGCTGATGGGCTCCATGGCCTCTACCTCTGGGCCCGAGGGGATGGTGCGCTCCCTGGTCTGGTCGTCGATGCTGATCCCCAGCTTCGCGTTGAACAACTTGGGCTTCGAACCGCCTCCTGCTGATGACTGCTTCCCGTGGTCCGACGCCTGCCCCTGTGCCCCAACGTCGTTGCCGTCCTTGGGAGAACTCGCCAAGTTCTGAGCCAGAGTCTCAGCGCTCAAAGTCCCTGCGGAACGCGTCGACGCCGAATCCCCGCCAACAACCCAGTGCTCCGACGAATACACCCGCGTAGATGACTCAAGGGGGGGCGCTGCCGATGCCAAGGAGCTGGGCCCAGGGCCAGCGGGAGCAGATTTGACAGAGAAACGCCTGCGCTTCTGCTGGTACTCGAACTCAGACACCTCCGAGGTCTCCTTGGTGAACGACTTCTCGGTGGCGCCCCGCTCCTTGCGGAACCTGCCGATGTCCTTGTACGCGATCTTCCGCTCGATGACGGCGCCCTTGGCGTCCTTGAGGTCGTGTTGCCCCTGCTGGGACTGGTGCAAGCGCTCGAATTCCATCTTAGACTGCTCGTCCGTCGTGCGATGCCAAAACCCTTTCCAACTCTGGAACTCGATAAGGCTGACGACCATGTCATCGTCAAGGCTCAGGTTGCTCTGGTGTGTCGAATGCTCGACACCTGCCTTGAAACTCTTCACCACGTCATTGCGAGCGACCTCCCGTGATTGCTTGCTCGGGTCCTTCCATGCCATCATGCGTTTCTTCCAAGCAGGGCGGTCGCTCTGGAACTCCTCAAAGACCTGGGCCTTGATGTGCGCAGGCGCAGTCTTGATGCAGTTGTTGTGCGCCCGCAGCCCGTTCCAGCATACTTGGTGCAGCATCATCCCCTTGTACTCGTGGCTGAGTTCCTCCTTCGGGCCCGACTCATCACAGATGCCACAAACCACCATGGCGACTGGCTCCTCTTTCTCGGGACTCATACCGTCATCAAAAAAAACATCGATGTCTTCAGCACGTTCAGCCATCAATCGGTGCCGCAACTCTTCGAGTGACAGTCTGCGATTGCTCTGACGCCCAATGCGGCGAAGACGGTTGAGCCAAAACGGCCAACTGGTGGACGGAAGGTGGCAAGGAGGAGGAGGGGGAGTGCCACGGATATGAATGAGGGTCGGTGGGTAGAGGGCAGGGGCAAGCGGGAAGGGGAGCCACGAGGGCCGAATGCGAACCTCTATTGAACAAGGGCAAGGACGTTCATGCAGGGGATACAAGGCGTGAAGAAAGACGGCCAGCTCACGGACCAGACACGGGAGGAGGAGGGGGAGGAGGAGCGAAAACGGAGCCCAAGATCCGACCAGCTCACTTTGGGCCATTGTGGGACACTTGGCTCTGCGGAGCCGGACGCGTGCACAACATGAGGGAGTTGAAAACGCAAAGGGTCCCTCCAGAATGTGCTGCGAACTGTGCTCTGCCAAAACCGCCCTCCCAGGAGCCTTAACGGGGTGTGGATAGGGGGAGGGCTGTCTACGACCATGCCCAGTCACGCCTTTTTGTGCACCCTGGAGACCCCATCAGACCTGGGACTTTGCAATCAAACGCGTTCTAGGGACCCGAAGTGGCATCGGTGGCGCAACCTAGTACAGACCAGGACGGTAGCAGCGGCCTTTTCATCCTTCTTATCATCCAAGTCTTCTTCGTCGTCGTATTTATTGTTGACGTTTCGTTGTTGATTTTGTCATGTGCGCGTTTAGTGGCCCGCGGCCGTTAATTTTGAATGCCCAAGCACGCGTTGACCTCATCCTTCAGATCAGCAGCCCCCTCATCCTCATGATACCTAGCCTCCTCGTCCTTCACCTCATGCTGGTCCTCAGTATCACGATCCTCCTCGCCCTCCTCCTTACCCCCTCCACTTTCTCCTGCTACTCCCTATCCCCCACCTCCTCCTCCTCCTCCTCCTCCTCCTCCTCCTACTCCTGCTCCTACTCCTCCTCCTTCTCCTCCTCCTCCTCAGCCTTGCCCCCATGCTCATCGGAGCGTGGTTCGATCAAGCGTTAGGCCATGCTTCCCCCCCTGGCTGCTAATGGGGGGCGCGGGGATCCCAACAAAAGGGAGGCTGGCGATGGCCAGGGCGATGCATCGCTGATGAGTGCCCACGGTGCGCACTGATGGACTGATGGGCACTGGTACGCACTGATGGTGACAAAGATTCGCTCGGCCATACCCGTACCAGGCGCGCGAACTGCAAGACAGCTGGCGACAGGCGACTGGGGGCTGCACTGAGCAGCAGGCTCGCGGCACGCAAAATAGCAGGCGACTGGGGGCTGCACCGAACAGCGACTGAGGCCTGCACAGAGCTAGCGACAGGAGACTGGTGGCAAAAATGAGCAGGCTCTCGTGCTGTCGGGTCGCTCTTGCGCCCGCGCAGACGAACGAACTAGTCGTCGCGCTGGGACTCTGGAATGTAGCCAAGCGGAAGTACGGGCGGTGGGCCACCGTAGCCCTTCTTTTTTTTGCTCACCTTCGGTGCGACACGGGGGGTGTCCTCTGGGATCTGCTTATCCGATACCTCATAGATTTTGAGACCAAGTGCGTTGATGGCAGCGAGAGCCTTGTCTTTGTCGTTCACTGCCTTCTGGAGTTTCTTGACCTTCTGTTTGAGCTCGGCGTTCTCTGTCTGAAGGTCGGCCCTCGATTTGACCATGCTGCTCTCGTCACGGAAGCAACCACTGATATTGTTGGTTACACAGAGAAAAGAAGAAACGAACTTGATTCGAGCCAAAACAGCCACGGAGGGCATCATTGCAGGTCGTTATCGGGGCACCCAGAACACTTGAAGACATCATTGCGCGTGTTTGGTGGGTGGCCCTAAAACCAATGGAAGCGCCCCCAAGTCCCCCTGTTCCTTTTGTTTATCAGCTCGGAGGGGGGGCAACATTCCAACCAACAGGCGTCGCAGTGATCCGCGCCCACAAGGGCTTTGCAGCGTATAAAAGGGGTCCTGTTTTGGGGCGCAAGAAGCCAGGGCCAGGACCTGCGATGGACGCTTTGCAATACATGCTTGTTTGGCTGGCCCTTTTAACGTTTGAAAGCCCATCGGGCACGAGAAACCCAACAATATTAATATGCATGGCTGAAATCTATAGTAGAGTACGTTTAATTGCATGGCTGGTTTAACTACATTGGTATCTAGAAATGTCGGCGCGGGACGATCGCCCCTGCACCAGAGCACCGGAGCCCGAGCGCGCGCCGTTTTCCACGTCACGTGGTTTCTGCCCAGAGAAGAGGCTGGAAGAGCACGCATGAGGAAGAGGCGTGTCCGTTTTGCACTGCGTTGTGCCGTTGCAGCTTGTTTCCCCGACAAAGCGCGGTTTGGTTCGCATTGGCTGCACATGGCGCATCGTCGAAACGTGGGGGGCGCCGCGCGTGCAGTCGTGCGCCTGTTTTGTATCATGCAGCTGGAAGTGGGTAGCGATGATACTGCGCTCGCGATCTCGTCCGAGGTTGACGTTTGATGTGGTCAAGCGATGGCTCGTGGAGAAACCAACCATCGCGCCAGTGACGTTGCAATAGTCAGTCGCTTCGTGGCTTTGTCGGGCTCACCATGGTTGTTGCGGCGATAGCGCGAGCAATGCATGGTGAGCGCTGCGTTGTGGCGCGGTGGTGTCGATGCGCGGGTGCGTGCGTGGGGGATAAGGGGGCGCGCGGTTATGGTGCTGGTGGTCGGCGGGGTGGGGTGGCAATGGCGGTGGTGGTGGTTATGCGCGCGTTTGTGCGCGGCGGTGGGGGGGTGGGGGGGGGGCGGGGGGCGGTCGTAGAGGAAAGGGGGGGGGGGGGGGGGGGGGGGGGGCGTGCGCGCGCGTGCATGCGTGCGCGGTGAATGAGGTCTGCGTGCATGCGCGCGTGGGCGCGAGTTGCAGGCGGGCGCGCTGTTCTCTGGGCAAGGGGGGCGGGCGGGGAAGAGAGGCGCATTCGCGATGAAGGCTTGGCTGGGCGGCGCGCGCAGGCGGTGCGCGGCTGGAAAGGCTGGGCGGGGAGGGTGGCGGGCGGGGGGGGGGGGGGTGCGGGGTGGCGCGCGGTGCGCGCGCGCGTGTGCGCGCGCGCGTGCGCGCGTGCGTGCGCGAGTGCTTGCATGTGCGCGTGAGTGCGTGCATGCGCGCGCGCGCGGCGCGGGGGGTGGGCGGGTGGGGCGGGGGGCGGGGGTGCGGGGGTCCAACGCGCGGCGCGGTGGCGGTGAACGGTGGCAATGTCGGCGTGAGCAAGAGCGCTTGCACGTTGGACGTGTTCGGTGGCGCGCGCATGCTTGCGCGCGTGGCGGTGGGCGTAGCGGCGTTGATGGTGGCCGTTCGCGCGCGTGACATGGCGCGCGCTGCGCAGTGATGGTTCTGGAGGCAGTCCGCGCGCGCGCGTGCGCGCGCGCCGACCCGTGGCACTGAAAGCGCGCGCGGCGCACTTTCAGTGCCACCAGACGGCGCGCCCGAAACTGCTGATCGACGCCACCCCGCGGTCCAGATGCCGACGTAGAAGGCCGTGCCTTTGCGGCCGCGGCGACTAGGATCCCTTTTCGCTAACTGCACCAACCAATCTGCACAGTTCGTTGCACGCTGTGGGACAGACTACCAAAACAAAACCGCTGCTAGGGGAGGGCGAAAACTTAAACCACCACGTGTAACCTTGAGGCTAGGCCCTTGGGCCGCGGGCAACCTCGCGCTATCGCCTTTGGGCCGTCTATTACCTTACCATAGGAATGCACAGCGACAGCGCCCAGCCAAGCGCGCGCTGGCCAGGTCGGGCGCGCGAGCGGCTGAACGTTCAGGCGCGAGTGGCCAGGGCGGCGCAATTCTGAGTGGCGGCAGCGCACTCGAGTCGACAATGGGCGGCGCCGAGATCAGCGCGCAGGCAGGGTGAATGAGCGGCGGGCGGCGCGCGGTGGTTTGGGGATCATTCGCAGTTGGTTTCCGCGCGCATGGAGCAAGGCGCGCGCGCACAGGACGCGCGCGCGCATTTGCGCGCGAGCGGGCGCGCGCGAGAGCGCGCGCGCAGCGGCGGCGGCGGTCGCGGCGCGCGCAGGTGAGTGGGCGGGCGGGGGGCG
>CAUYUJ010014570.1:112347-179912 GCA_963575745.1 Prorocentrum cordatum | reverse complement strand
CTAGTCGCAGCGCGGCCCTGCTCGGCACCGACGCACGCGACGCGATTGTTGTTCGCTTGCAAGTGGCACCACGGCGTCGCAACTAACGTGCGCGACGTGCAAAGTCGTGATGGCGCGCGGTTCACCGCGATGGGCAAGTGGGCGCGTCGGCAACAATAAGAAGAATGACGCGTTGCCAACCGCTTGCGCAATGCAGCTGCCGCGCTGGCGCAGGTTGGCAGCTTGGCGCGCAGCGCTGCTGCGCTGCATCGTACTTGGCCGTCGGTAGTGTATGGTGGTTTAAGGTGGTTTGCGGTGGTTTATGTTAATTAGGCCAGTGGTTTATGGTGGTTTAAGGTGGTTTGCGGTGGTTTATGTTAATTAAGCCAGTGGTTTATGGTGGTTTAAGGTGGTTTGCGGTGGTTTATGTTAATTAAGCCAGTGGTTTATGGTGGTTTAAGGTGGTTTATGGTGGTTTATGTTAATTAAGCCAGTGGTTTATGTTTGGTTTGTGGTGGTTTATGGTGGTTTCTGGTGGTTTATGGTAAAAAGGAAAACCTTGGCACTTTTGCATTCGTAACGCAACCGCGGCGGCGTGGTTCTGCGGTTCAAAGCAATTGCATATGCCATTGGGGCGGCCGCAAATGCGCCGCGCGGGCTAAATTACCTTAGTTGGATTTCCTCACAAAATATTATTCAAATAATATTGCGTCCCCAGCGTCGTCAGCGCAAAATATTATACCACCTTGAGCTCCGCAGTCGAAAATTTAAGCCGCCGCGGCGGCCCTCGGCGCGTTGCCAGGGGCGCGCGCTGGCGCTTTTTGGGGTTGCAGTTCGGTCGCGGCTCGGGGCATGCGCCAGTTGCCGTGACAAGCGAGGCCGCCCAGGCGCGCGCGCAGCCGTCACCGCGCGGAGCTGCTGCGTGGCCGCGCCTCCCCAACGCAAACGTCGGCACGCGCCAACGCGGCCTGCCGAGCGCCGCAAATGAATGCGCCGCCGACATTGCAGCAGGGCGCTGCTTGCGGGTGGGCAACGCACGCGCGCGTGTAGGAGGGGTTGCGTGGGACATCGCCTGGCCAACGTCCTCGCCCAATGCAGTCTCACGCGTTGGTCGCGCGAGCATAAAGGCAAGTGGCGCCACCCGTTTCCCGAACGCCGACCCCCCCCCCATCCAGCCAGCTGCCCACCCAGCGCACGCGCGCGCGCCGCCACCACGCACCCCACCCCCAAATCACCCGCTGACCCGCCTCACCACCACCACCATCACCACCACCACCACCACCATTGCCCCCCCCCCCACCCCCCACCCCCCACACCCCCCTCCCACCCGCACACACACACACCCACCCACCCACCCACCCCACACACACACACACACACCCACCACCATGTGCACGCGCGCGCCACCGCCCCGCCCCATCCCAACTCACCACCACCACCCAACCCTGCCCGCCAACCTTAGCCTACCACCAACACGCCCCATCAAGCCACCACTTATTTTCCACCCACATATCGCGCAATCCCCTTGTCTCCCTGCCGCGCCCACCCCATCCAACGCGCGCGCGCGCCCCCTCCCCAGGCGTCACCACCGCCGCCGCCGCCACCACCACCACGACGCACACACACACAAGCACACACACACACACACACGAACTCACATACACACGCACACACGTGCGCGACGCCACCCACGCCCCCCCAACGCCGCGCCGTCCCCACACACACACACAACACACACACACAACCACACACAGACACACACACACACACGCACGCACGCACAACAACACACACCGCCCGAACCTCCGCCCACCCACCCACAAACGCGTAACCCCCACGCCCACCTCACGCACTATGACCACAACCGCGCGCGCACGCGCGCACAACCACACGCACACGCACGCTCACCACCGAACCGCCAACTCACCCGTACACGCCGCCATCAACGCCACCACCAACATACCGCCTCCCGCGCTTGATTGATGCACGCAGCGTGCCCCCCTGAACTGTGCCAGCGCAAAGGACTGCACGACGCCAGCGATGTCGGTTTTAGCTTCGACGCGACCAAGCCGCGCGCATGGTGGGGGCCGCTGCCCATGTGCAGCGCAGCCAGATCACACGCTGTCGCGCCCACCTCGGGCACTGGCTGGCCCGCGGGGCGCGTTGAGGGTGGGCGGGCCGCGGCGCAGATAGCCAGTTCCATGCGCAGATGCCAGCGAGCCCCGCCAATCGAATCCAAAGGTCATTGCCGATGCGGCCGCATCGCTGAGAGCGCACGCACCAATCGCCGCACTTCCAAGGCGGGCGGGTCACTGGCCTCGCGGCGCGGCGCGCCGCCAGGCCCGAGCGCGGCGCCCCGCCGACGCCAGGGTCACGACAATGCGCAGCGTGCTTGGCGCGCCCCAGGTCATGTTCGCAATGGGTTAACGACAGCGGGCACCCCCCCCCCCCCCTTGCACGAATCAGGCGTAGGGCTGCGCCCTTGAAACCTGGACGGCATCGGAATGTTGCATCGCAAGAAGTCGAGCGGTACTTGGGCGCGCGAGAAAAGCGCTGCGCGCTTCACTTGTCGACGAGCCAGCAGCATCCACCGCGCGCCACCACCGCGCATTCGTTCTGCCATCGCGTTGCTGTCGGCGCCCGCGCACCGTCGGCCCAGACCCCCCCACCCCACCCAGACACACACACGCACACGCACACGCGCCACCACACACACCCCACCCCACCCCCACCCCACCCCCCATTCACACACACGCACGCACTCCCACCCCGCCCCACCCCACTACCCCACACGCACACGACCCTACCGCCCACCACACCCACCACCAACCATCACACCACCCCGCCCCACCCCGCCAACCCACCCCCCACCCGCCCCGCCAGCACCCCACCCGCACGACAACCATCGCCACCCCATCCCACACAACCCGCATACGCCGCCCAACCCCAACCCAACCAACCACCCCACTTCTCGCTGGCCACGTCCAGCACCAAGCCATGTCCCAAACGAAGACATGCACGCGCCGACCTTCTCACGCACACACCCGCACGCACGCACACACGCACGCACGTTGGCGCACCCACCCATCACAACCACAACCGCGAAATAGCCCTGCACATAGCGCTGTTGCTTGCATCACCGCCGCAGTACGACACTACAACCGCGGCGCCGACTGACCCCACCCCCCCCGTCCCACTCACACATGCCCACCGCCCTCCCCCCAGTGCCCACCTCACCCCTATCCCCGCCCCGTTGCACCTGGAGGCGCGCTGAAGCATTTGTCGCGCGCGGCGCGCGCCCTTCGCTTGTGACTGCCGCGCGTGGCAATGCATTGGTACCCCCACGCCCTATCATGCCGCGCGTGGGGTGTCCCAATGCCGTTTCGCATGGCCGCGGCCGCGGGTTGCTTTCGCGTTGGGGCCGCGCGAAGCATCAAATACGTGCGCCGCCGATTCGGTCGAAGTCCGACCGCGCGTGTATCATATATTTTGGGCTATGGTTACGCAGCAGCGCCCCACTGGGTTGAAACATGTTTTACGCCACTTGGTTATGGCAGGGCCACTCGGGCCCTATTGCTATCGTCATAAAGGGCAGACGCCCCTCCCCCCTCTACCCTCCCCACCCTCCTACCCAGAGGGCCGTCGCGAGCCCAAGTGCGTCGGATATCGGTTCTCGCCCTGGTTGGGCGAGCACGGGTTGACGGAGACAGCCGAAGGCTTATCAAATAAAGTCTTGTTCTTGCGATCGGCTCTCCAACCGATCGCAAGAACAAGTCGCCAACATGAGAAACATGTAAGCGTCGGCCAACGTTGCTGCAAACACACGACACCATGCCGCCGATATGTGGTGGGCAGACTGCGGTGGTGCGAATACGAAGCATCCCGCTACTCCTCCTCTCCTCCTCCCCCTCCTCCTGCTCATCCCCCTCCTCCCATTCCCCCATTCTCCTCCTTCTGTCACTCCTCCTCCTCCTCCTCCTCCTCCTCCTCCTCCTCCTCCTCCTCTGTGTTCCTCATTTCCCCCCCGACTTATCCTCCTCCTCCTCCTCATTATCCGCATCTTCCTCCTGCTGCTCATCCTTATCCCTGTCTGCTATCCTCCTCCTCCGCCTCTTTATCCTCCTTATCGTGCTCCTCCACCTCCTCCTCATTATCCTTCTTACCCTCCTCCTCCTCATCCCCATCCTCCTCTATCGTATCATCCTTCTCCACCTCCTCCTCCTCCTCCTCCTCCTCCTCCTCCTCCTCCTTCTTCTCCCTCTCCTCCTCCTCCAATCAGCCTACGCGGAGGAGGAGGATGAGGGGGACGAGGAGGAGGATGACAGGAGTATAGGAGGATCAGTAGAACGAGGACGAGGAGGAAGGGCAGAGTGAGGATGTAGGAACGAGTGGAGATGAGGAAGGAAGGGGGAGGGAGAGCGGAGGACGGAGGACGGATGACGGAGCCGTTTCAGTGCAAAGGTTAAGGATGATCCAGTGCATACGCGTCAATCTCTTCTCTGCGAGGCTTCCTGTGCGCGGCCTTTGTGGCCGCTCCATGGGCCAGGCGAAGCCAGGCCCCCAGGAAGTACTCAGCGGCCCGCGGCCCGTACTTCTCGACGTCGACCCTGGTCGACCGGAAGCATCGGCATGCGCCGTGACCAGGGTTCGAGCAACGAACTCGTAGTCCCTCGTGACGGGCCCCCGACGGCATCACGTGCGACTCGTGCGTGACGCGCTGGCCGTCGATGAAGTGCGGGACTCCGATCGCGGGGCCTGCAGGGGCGCCGCCAAGGGGAGCTGGTGGTGGAGCTGGAGCGTCGGCTACGGGAGGTGGCTCATCACCCGTTGGGCCGCCGTCCCCTCCGACCTCCTCGCCGCAATCACCTGCAACATCATCGTCATCAGCTGCGCCATGGACGGGAGGTGGATCGGCGTCGACGCCGCCGTCGACGATGTCCTCAATTGGATCTGCCCCGTCGTCGCCCACAACCTCATCGGACAGAGCTGGCGCCGCCGCTGGTTTCAGCTTCTTTGAGGGGCGGTCGACGGTGGCATGAGTCAAAGCACCGTCATCCTCCAGGCCGTTCAATATTGCCTTGATCTCTTTAGCGGTTCTCCCAGCCACTGCTTTGCTCGGGTACCTGATCAACAACTGGTAGAATGCATCTGGCTCCGTGGACTTGAACGGAGCGGCGCCCTTCTCGAACAGGGTGCCCAAACAGAGCACGCACAGATAATAATGCCGCCTGCCGACCCGCACCGCGCGGCCGTCGTACTGCGACGATGAGGCAACATCCTTGTACTCTATAGGAGCAAGCTCACGGCGCCACCCATTGTCGTCGAGCTCATCAATGAGCGCCAGCACGGGCCACGAAAACTTCTCGCCAGATGGCTTCGCCACAGCGGCGCTGTGCAATGCCACGCAATCGTCGATGTCGCTGTCCCTGATCTCCCAAATGCTGAGCCTTTGTCTAGACTCGCGTGAGGCATCGAGGTACACGAACAAGTCAAGACCCATAGGGTCTTCAATGCAATATGCGGTCACCACGTCACCAATCGGGTCGTTCATTGGCTCTAGTAGTTGGACATGCACCACGAACGTCTCATGGCTTGGCTGCTCCATCGAGACTGTCTTAATCACTTTGGCCTGCACCTTGAGGCTCAACACTTGGAAGAACAACTTCCCGCGATTGTCGTCTGGATCATCGTAGTCGACATCGACTTGCACTGAGTAGTATCGGTGCGGCACCAGCGTCCTGCTCAAGTAGTCTGCCAACAAGCTGCCCTCCCCAGGAGCAAAGCCTTCCGCAGGCGCCTTCTTTGCTGCAGGGGGAGGGCCGCCGCCAGGGTGGCGGTCGCCAGTCGGCCCGTCGCCGCCGCCTGGATCGCCGCCTCCAGCATCGTCATCACCGCCGTCCTCCAGGGATCACAAGCAAACGGCCAGCGACAAAAGCGAAGGAAGTGCGACCAGGAGCGAGTAGGAGCAGGATGGTGAACGACGGTGAGCGGATGGAATGAGGGAGCACTCCTCATCCTTCTCCTCGTCCTCCCTCCTGCTAAACATCCATCCTCACCGTCCGTCCTCCTCGTCCTCCTCCTCCTTCTCATGCCGTTTACGTTTAGTATTTGGGGCCCTTCGGCTCCTGGTCGCCCAAGTCGTCGGGCTGCGCGCCGCCGCCAGCGCCTCCGCCCCCACCGCCTCCTGGGCCAGGAGCGCCGCCGCCGCCGTGGCCCTCGCCACAGTGGCCAGCCATGCCAAAGCGAATGCCCTCTAAGTGCTTCGCTGTGTAGGTCAAACCCTCAGCTTGAGCTCGTTTGACCTTCACGGCAGAGTGGGATCGGGAGATCCGTCCAGGCGGGCGGAGTATTGCCGTGGCGCCGTCCCACTGCGCGTCCAAGTTTGCGCCGATGGCAGTCGCATAATCATGAACGTCAATCAGGTTGTCATCCAGGCGCATGCTGCTCGCAATCCAAGGGAATGTAGCCCGACGGGCCCTAAGATATTGATGTCGACTCAGCGCATGCGGCCCTTCTGCGATCGTGTCGTCCAGCGGGGCGAACATAATGGAGTCGACCTCGCGTTGCAGCGACGGCGACATGTTGCTGCCGTCGCTGCCCATGGCGTCCACTGCAGCTCGAAGCGCAGTGCCTGGCTGCAATACAGCCAGGGTCGTGGAGTCGTGGTGCTCAGGAGGGTGGCGGTTGTACAAGATCAGGCACTTATCCTTAATGCCTGGCTGGCCCAGTCTCCCAATAAGGTACGGGAGGTCATCGAGGAACTTCACCTTCAATGCACCGAGTGCGAGAGTAGCCCTGGCCATGCCCTGTCCATCCCGCGCGAGATGGGGATAAGGGCCGAATCGGTCAGCTGACCATGAGTTGGCCTCGGCCACTCCCGCCCTGAGAGCAGCCATAGAATAGTCAAAGGCCAGCCCCAGGACGCAGCCCGTTCTCTCGCATGAGAACTTCTCGCCCGTGTTGCACTTCTCAGGGTGGCAGGGGCAATACCCTGCAAATGCCATCAGGCGCCCCATCCAAGATGCAAACCAATGGATGAGCTCGAATTCGTATTCAAATGATGGGCTGGCCAGCGCGCCGAGCACTTGATCTACCCGCACTCGGTCTCTCACGTCGCCCAACGCCTGACGGTCGAAATGGCCCCTGACAGACCAGATAAAACCGTTCAGGCCGTCCAAGCACTCCTTGAGTTTCTTCCAACGCCAGTCGGTGAACGTAGGGAGCGACACGTTCGCCATGAGCGCGGCCAGGCCGTTGAGGCCAGCCCCTCGCCAGTGCGTGGCCAAGGTGTCTCTGATGCCCTGACGGTGCCTGAACAAACAAAACTCCTTCTCCTCCTCCTCACTCGTCTCAGTCTTTCTCTCCCTCCTGCCTCCTCGGCCCTCCCCTCATCCCTCGTCCTCCCAGTGCTTCTAGTCACGAGCCAATCGACTTGGGGGTGGGTGTGATTGAAAAAGGGGTTGGGGGGGTGAGGCCGCTGCTGCCTCCGAGGGGCCAGGCGAACTGATTTTTGAATGCGCAAGTCGGTCTAGCCGAGGCCGCCGTGGCCAGCCGACAGAGAACTTATGTTATATCTATAGGTTTTCGCGGGGGGGGGGGGGTGCCAGCCAGGGCGGAAGGGCGAGGGGCACAACGGGGGGGTGCGCTAAACAACGGAGGCGGGGCGGAGAGGGCACGGAGTAGAAGGGTGAAGGAGAACGCGGGGGCGGCGGTGGTCCACGGATTCACGTTGAAGGGTTCGGCGGGGGGGCGCAGTATTACACCATGTCGTGTTCAAGCTTGTCGCGCGCCTCCTTCGCCTTCAACCCCTTGGCCCCCGCCGCCCTAGAAAGCCACCTCATCTACGTTCGTGCGTATCGAACGCCCCCCCTCATTGTTCGAATTGGTACTCCCCCAAACATTCCCCCTATGTTCTTACATTGCTTTTAAGTGGTGATGGGGATGTGGGGAATTGTGGCCCGAATGTCCTCGTCCCTGAACAAAGAGATCAACGCCTTGACCCGTGTTAGAAACCTCGGAAACCAGCGCAGCGAGTGCACGCCTGTGCGAATCAGCACGTCGACCTTATGTCGCCATCCAGGGATAATCAGCGACCGAGGGAATAAAAGTTTTTCTCTGGCAACTCGGTGACGGTGCCCCATCATGGCAAACACATCTGGCAACACGTCGTTCATCTTGGATATCATATATTCCGTGCCCATGTCACTCACGATTCCGCGAACTCTGTGGCAAAACCGCCTCATGGAGTCCACGGAGCCTCCGAAAGATAAATATATTTGCCAAACGGGTGCTACAGTTTTGTGGAAAGCGCTCAACTGAGAACGCTTCAGAAGCAGCGGCGAAAACATTCGTCTTCTCATGTCGACCCCATTTCTCCGTATCAAGAAGCTTGCCGCCTGCATCTCCCAGCCCCTGCCTTGAGGGCTGCTGTCTATGTACAGGTACACGTCGATGGATCGCCAATCGAGCGTCCCGTAAAAAAGACGAGTGAGGCCCATGCATGTCCAATCTAATCGCACCCGTGCAGTCCGAAGCGTTTCTGTACGAATGTGTTGAAGAACTTGGTGCAACGAACCGTGCTCAACACCAGCGCAGCGTTCGAAGAGACGACTCCAATGAACCCCAGACTTCCACCTGTGCCGTAGTGATCGTAAGGTCGAAGAAACACCCAGCCATTGTATAGTGATGCTAGCAGGCAATCGCCGACGAGCTGACCGACCACGAGAAGGTAGAGCTGGCTCTGGCGCAACGTCTTGCACACGAGGAGGGTTGAGTCGACGAAACAATCGCAAAGACCGAGCATTCGGACCAAAATGCAGAGTCTGTCTGAAGCGGCACTTCACAGCATCACAATTGAACACAGGTTGAATCATAGAAACAACTCCGACAGCTAACATCGAGCATAACACCAGTGGGCAATAGTGAGGAGCATTTGGGCATGTGCGCATCAACGAATCCCACACATCTCGCCATGCTCCAACAGTGTCGCCCTGTACCCCGTCATTGTGATACGTACAAGGGTTCCGATCCAGCAAATTAAGAATATCCTCTGAGTTCTGCGCTTCACTATCGATGGGTCTGTCCAGCTCGATCGTCGCGTGGGCTATGTGAACCAATGCGCCTGATATCTGGAAGCGCCGAGCATCATGAAGACACGAGCCAATGATCAGATCACCATGCCCATGGCCCCCAGGTTGGTCCTGAATCTGCTGAGCTGCTGCGGTGCTGAGAAGCTTCCACTTCCCCAAAGCAACGCCGAAGAAACGCCTCGTGCCGTCGTCGAACCGACTTGGTGGTGACGCGCGGCGGTACGGCTTGGACCACAAACCTCCAGACTCGCCGAAGATAAAGAACACTGTGGAATTGCCTTCCAGGACCAGCCGCCCACGATGCATCGGACGCAGCGCAGGCACGCACATGTGCTCAGCGCCATCGTCGCCGCCGTCACCACACACCTCGTCATCCATCCCCGCCGGCCAAGGAATCGCCGAACAGCACGGGGTGGGGAGTGAAACGTGAAACTGAGAGTTAAACAAGTTTGAACCAAAATAGGGCAACGGATGTTGTTTCACTGGGATGTTTAAGTGCCACGCTGGAACATCACGAATTGTTGTGAGCACCTGTCCACGATGAAGTCGGACTAATGTGAGCACGCATTGCTGTGAGCACGGATTGCTGTGAGCACGGATGGCTGTGCCACCAATCACGGATGGATGTTATCACGGCTTGTCGTGAGCACGGGTTGTTGTGAGCAGATTCCCATCGGGGCACCAAACGCGGAGTGTTGTGAGCACGGAATGCGAATTAAGTGCAACGTTGGGCAAATTGTCCACAGTGCAGATTTGTAATGGGCGCATTCGCTCGAGACATCCGCACAATGCTTTCCAGACGTGCAACGTTTTCGCTTGAGACATCCGAACAATGCGTTGAAGTTGTGCAGTGCGTCTTCGCTGGAGACACTGTGCACCAGTTGTACAGCGCAAGCTTGTTTTGCAAACCTCAACTATATACGCGACTGTCAACACACAACATATCGAACGACCAAGCGCAACGATCAAACATACGTAATACTACCAAGCACCTGCGCTGATCTTGGGATTTTTAGAGTTTAAGTTTTTATTCTCCGTTTTAAGGTAGAAAGCGCTTTCTACCTTACCGATAATACCATTGGGGGAGAATATACCTTAACTCTACAAGCGAGTCTAGCCACCTGGGACCATACCATCTGGGGGGGAGGGGGGGGGGGGGCCGTGGGCCCGGAGCCCTGGACCCTATAGACCTGATGACGCGGACCGCCGACGCCGTGCCTTGCTCATAACGCGGGCCCCGGGAGATCTGGACCCCCGGGACCAGACTTCGAGGGGCAACGATAATAAGGGGGGATAGGCGTAGGGAGGGTAGGGACAGGGGGCGATAGGGATAGGAGTCGGGGAGCTTCTGACCCGGGTCAATCCGGACCCAGGTCAGTCAGGCCTTGCAGAATCCTGCAATATCTGGCACCCAAACCCGGGTCAGTCCGAAGGACCCTGCAGGATCCTGCACCCAAGCCTGGGTCAATGCGATCCTGTCCCTGCAGGATCCTGCAAGATTCGGCGCTCTGGCTGAACCCCCGTTTGCACTGACCCCCGTCTCAAGGCTCCGGACAGAGATCTAGACCCACGGGACCAGTTTTCGAGGGGCAACGATAGGGGGGGATAGGGGTAGGGAGGGAACTCTCGACGTGGAATCGGCGGTACATCGCCGGTACGCCTCCGGTAGTGAATCCGCACCTCCATGGGCAGGTTGGGCCTATCGGGCCCCTATCGGTGATCAATGGGCGATTGGGGGTCGATGCATCCCCCCCTATGCCTATCCCCCCCTTGCCCCTGAGCTTTCCATTGTGTGTGTGTCTGTGGAAGTGTGTATATTCAGGTATGTGTACACATACCGGCGGGGGGGGGACAGAGTCTGGCACCACCAGACGGTGGTGCTGGACGCAGTGCAGCAGTGCCGGGGACGCACTGGGGGAGTTGCGTCACCGGGGGGGGACGGGGGGGGGGAGAGGGGGAAGGGGGGCACAACGCGCGTTATGGCCCAGAGGGTCAACAAAAAAAACCCGCGGATTCGCTGCGAAGCTGATGTCGGTGGACGCGCTGTTTGAGCTCGCGCGCAGCTGCTGGCGCGAACGACGTCTCACGGGACTTTCCGCCACGCGACGCAGGAGGCCGTGCTCGCGCACTTTTGCCGTCGCTCGGACGTCCATTTCCCGTGCATGTTTCGGTTTCGTGCGTGTTTTTTTGCTCGATGGTCCAGGATGGTCCTCGATGGCTCTCGCCGAGAAAAAATGCACACGTCCGAGCGATGCCAAGCACTGCTGCCGACGTCTCCCTTGGAAGGCAGAGCTCTCTCTCTCTCTCTCTCTCCCTCGCCCTGCCGCGCCCGCAGACCAGCGGTGGCTCTGCAACACCACTGGCCGTCGCTCGGACGTCCATGTCCCGTGCATGTTTCGGTTTCGTGCGTGTTCTTTTTTTGCTCGATGGTCCAGGATGGTCCTCGATGGTTCTCGCCGAGAAAAAATGCACACGTCCGAGCGATGCCAAGCACTGCTGCCGACGTCTCCCTCGGAAGGTAGAGCTCGATCTCTCCCTCGCCAGGCCGCGCCCGCAGACCAGCGGTGGCTCTGCAGCACCGCTGGCAGCCCTCTCTCCACACCTTCTCCGCCGCCCCGTGCTGCCGTGGCCCAGAAACGAGCTCTGCCACAGGAGCCCGCGGCACAGGCAGCGTGGCGGCAGGGGGGGGACGGCCGCGTGCGGCGACGGCGGCGGCGGCGGCTTGCCGGAGCCTCTCCGTGCGCAGGGTCGCCCCCCGTGCGCGCGACGCAGGAGGAAGCAGCGATGCTGAGGCTGGCAAGGTTTGGCAGGACGAATGCCCTAGTCTTCTCCCCCCTAAGACAGATGAACAAGACAAGTCATAAACATAACCTGTCGGAGCTCCGCGCGGAATTCTTGGATCTCCGCTGGGCTCCCCTTCCTGGCGCGCGGAGCGCGCCAGGGCCGGCGCCGGAGGCGCCGCCAGGGGGCCCCAGCGCCGATCCAAGAAATCCGCGCGGAGCTCCGACAGGTCATGTTGATGCCGCTTGTGCATCTCCGACTAGGAGGCAGCCTACAGGAACGAGCCGCTGCACGGCATGCACTCGCGGAGGTCCACGCGGATGTCTTGCGTCGGCGCGGGGCCCCCCCCCTCTCTGTGGCGCGCTCCGCGCGCCAGAGGGGCGGCGCCGTCGGGTCGCCAAAGGGGGCCGATGGTCGACCCGAGACGTCCGCGCGGAACTGCGACAGCTTGATGTCTGCGCTCTTTTCTTCATCCTCGATGCCTCGCTCCTGGCTTCGGCGGCGAGCGAGGGGGGGGGGAGGTGAGGAGGAGAAGGCCTCCTCAGAAGGCGGCGGGGCCTCTCAGAGGCCCTGGAGCCTTCCGAGGGGCTTACTTTTCCGTGTCCTCGGGGAAAGCTCAGAAAACTTCTCAGAAGGCCGGGGGACTTCCGAGCCTTCTGAGAAGGCCTTCTCCTCCTCACTTCCCCACAGGGCTCGCCGCCGATGGCTGTCATCCCGTACGCACGCTGCGGGGCCTTCTTCGCGCGTTGGCGACTCTAGTCTGCTCTTCTTCTCCGGCGGGAAGAGACTGCCGGGTGTCATGCCTGCGCCGGGCGGCATACGCCGGGAGGTGGTGGTGCGCGCAAGTACACATCAAAGGGTCAAACGAATCGCGTGCGCGCGCAACTGCACATGACGGACACTTCTGACAATCATGCACGCGCGGGCGCACTTGTATATACTTGAGCAGAACAACAAACAAGTGCGTAAACATGAACTTTCGGAGGTCGGCGGGGATTTCTTGGATCGACGCTGGACCTCACTCCCTGGCGCGGGCCCCAGCGCGGATCGAAGAAATCTGCACGGAACTCGGACAGTTTATTAGAGTGAGGGGGCCGAACGGTCATTCATAGTGCCCGGGTGCGTGGCTGAAGTGGGGATCCGTGGTAAAGATCCTGCTTGTTGCGTTGAACGCTCACTGCTGAAGAATAAGTATAATTGATGCTCCCCCCTCCGGTGCACATTGCAATTTTTAATTAAAGTGCCCCTCCCGGCGCTCACATCCTGTTGCTATCAGGGAAAATATTCCTCAAACTGTGCCCCTGGCCCCTGGTTTGCAATCACAACGGCTCCCGCTTGATACTTCCTCGAAATTTACTCTGGTCCTCCGCTCTCGCTTGAGCCTTCCTCGCAATTTACTCAAAATTGGCGCTCCCGCCTGAGACTTCCTCGCAATCTGTTCAGGCCCCGCTCTTGCCATTCAGGAATCGGGCATTCGCAGGGGACTTCCTCAAATTTACTTGAGAGTCGCTCTCTCGCTGGAAACTTCCTGGCTAATCACGCAAGCAAAACTCACGTAGAACTATATACCCACCAAAAGTGGTATACTCGAAGGCGAAGAGGGCGGGTATCGAGGGTTCGGGGAATCCACGCTGAATGACACTCCGGCAGATAAGTGCGAACACAGTGCGAATAATCTTAAAATGATTATTGTTGTTGTTCTTGTTGTTGTTGTTGTTGACGTTTATTGTTGTCGTCGTCCCACCCGCGACCCGCCCGCGACCCATCCCGCGACCCACCCCGCGACCCACCCACGACTCATTTGCGACCCATTGGCAACCCACCCGCGACCGACCCACATTGGTTGAACCGAAAGATCGGCGCATGCGGCGTGTTCGTTGTATAATTGATGAAACTTTGGCGCCTGCGGCGGGCTTCTCCGGAATCTCGCAGACTGCCGACGTCCCCACCGCCCCCTCACTCTTAACCGCATCTGCGGGGTACTACGTATTACGGAGGCGTTTTTTATCTGCGGCCATGGGGGGCGTTATGGCGGGAGGAGGGGGGTGGGACGGGAGGAAGCATAATGTAGCGCTCACCATAGGGGGCCACATGCGAACCCTACCCCTAACTCCCAACGATTTCCGAGGGGAGGGTGGGGTTCGCTTCGCTCGGGAGCTCCCGAACGAAGTGAACGTACCCCCCCCTCAGAAATCATGGGGGGTCAGGGGCAGAAATCGCACTTGGCCCCATACACCACCCCCAGACTGTGGTGCGGGACGCGCTGCGGCAGCGCCGGGGACGCTCTGAGGGGGGGGGGGGCGTTACGTTATGGGGGGGAGGGTAGCAGGCATAACGCGCGTTCTGGCCCAGAGGCTTAATCAACCACTCTTTCTGCAACTTTGTCTGCTTGGAGTGGGCTTCCAGAAGCTGGACGGCTGCCAGGCGAATCGACCTAATTACCCTGGGGGCCTCTCTGCACACGGGATGCAGGCTTCCTCCCTCCCCCCTGTCCCGAAGTACTCCCTGCCGTCCCCTGTCGCTCGCGGCAAGAGGAGGGGGGGGGGGGCTGGCGAGGAGAACGAGGGGAACGAGGTACGGGGGAGGAGGAGAGGGGAGAATGGGAGGGGCTGAGGAGAACAAGGGGATGAGAGGGGGGGGCTGACGAGGAGAACGAGGAGGCTGAAGATGCTGGGGGGGGCTGACAAGGACAACGAGGGGATGGAAGGATGATGCGAGGAGGAGGATGAGGAGGGAGAAAATGGGCGGGGGAGTTCGAAGCGTGAAGGGACGGGGACGAGGAGGAGGAGATGGTGGCGAGCACGAGGAGGAAGAGCAGCGAGCTGGCACAGAGAACAAGGGTGAGGACTGCAGCTGAGGGCCCCCAGTGGCCTCTCAATTCCCCGGGACGACGACAAAGACGATCACGACGACGACGACGCCGACGCCGACGACGAAAACGACGACGACGAGCTCTTCATCCTGATGTGTTTGTTCACGGTGCCGGGGCCCCGGCACGCGCCCCCGAGGCCGAGAAGTAGCGCGAAACTGTGCGCCGCGACGTGTTACCGACGTCAGGGGGGGGGGTCCGCACTCCTCTCACTTCTGGAGTAGTGCAGCGGGGAGGCCAGTCCACAAGAAACCTCCCACAAAAAGGCCCACCCCTGCGACCCCGGGACGTCCCTCGACTTCTGGTGTGGGCACGTCGCGCCTTCCACGGCAAAACCATCGAAACCCAAGAAACCCAGGGCACCCTGGATGCAGGCAGGGTGCTTCTTGGCATGGGTCTCCACTGTATAAAGAGAAACGACTAACTTTCTACGCCGACGCTTGTTCTGGCGACGCACTGAACTTCGCACAGGGAAACATACTCTGGCGTACGCGGGATCCTGATGTATGCATGCTTCGTTGCTTCCGCGGGAAAACGGGGGACCAGATTTACACCGCACCACCCCGACGTCGTCCCGGACTAAGATTGATGCGCAGCCTGCCACTTGCAATGTATAGGCTCCTGTGTCCGATAATAGATGCAGCACTGCAGGGTTGTAACAGAGCGGCCAGAGCAAGGCACATCCCCCTCGCTCCTAACATATGTCACGCACGTTAGATGCTCGATCTTCTTGGGATCTGCCTGGAACCGCTCGCTCCATTCATGCGCTGATGCTGCGTCGAGCTTCGGTCGACTTCAGTCGAGCTTGCGTGGATTTCGAGTCGAACTCGAATCGGGCCAGAGTCGAACTAGACACAGACTAGACTCATACAGATCCGTCTGGTCAGCCCCGGAGCAAGCATCCAACACAGGTGTTCAGCCTGCCCTCCTGGGCGGGCAGTCCTAGCTTCTGGAGCGAGGCGATGCTCAACGACGGCGCGCTGGTCGCCTCAACCGTCGAGCGCGCCAGGGAAGAGAACGGATGGAGAGCTTGAGAGATGGAGGCGCGGCCTAGGAGAGGCGGCGGCCGAGAAGGCATGAGCGGCACATTTTTTCTCCTCTCAACTAGATGTTAGTCATGCCTGTCAGCTGTCCCCACAAGACGAAGCGAGGACGATGGTAGTGAGCGTTTTTTTGATCCGGCGTTTCGACATTGGCAGAAAGGAGTGGGGAGGGGGGGGGGGGTCTGGCTCCAACCTCTCTTTAGTGCGGCTGTTTGGACCGTGCGTCCTCTGGGGGAGACTCCACCTGCTCGAAACGGGCGCCAAGAACAGCCAAAGCCAAGATCTACTCCATGGGGATGGGGGGTTTGGGGGCCCGCGCCGATCGGCAAAACAATGAATAAAAAACGAACACAACAATTCGGGTGAAGATAAATCGAGAATGTCTGAGATCCGGCGGCTGTGGAGGATGTCGCGGGCGCAGCGGCCTTCTCAGAGTGTTCCGGAATGCTCTGACAGTGTTCCGGAACGCTCTGGAACGGATTTATCCTCGTCCTAGCCCCGTCCGAAGATCCTCGACATCATGTTTGATCCTGACAACGAACCCCAGAGGGCTCGACCCTTTCCCAAGCACCGGATTTTCATCTGGAGTAGATCTTTCAGGGCCTCGAAGCCCTGCAAAGGCCCCCAGAAACCGAAAATAACGGAGGACATTCCGTCGCGCTTGTTTGATCGAGGGGGTCTGCTGTCCCTCGCTCGAATCCTGTCGTGCCAAAGGGGCGCCGCAGCCGCTGGCAAGAGAACGCTGCTGCTTCAGTTGCGTGGGCTGTTCGCCGGGCCTCCCCCCGAGTCGTTGACGGCTTAACGACTGCTGCCGTTCTTCGACCCGCGCTGGAGATCTCTGAATTTACTCCTTCGACTTCTGCCGTCCTTCGACTTCGGCCGCGAGATCTCTGGATCTACCTCGATTTGTCCGGGCTTCTCTCGATGTTCCGGGATCTGCCTGGATTTGTCCAAATTCGCCTGGAGTTAGTTATCTGGCTCGGTCCCCACGAGTCGACTGGCATTATGTCGGACGTGCCCCCCTGCAGGGGGATTTTCGACGAAAAATGAAAATGACGCTACCGAGGAGCCCCACATACTTATTTTATGTCACGTGTGTTCACAAACCATGTCACATCTCGCTTCGCCATCCTGACGAGACACTGACCAGACCAGCCAAATCAGCCAGACCAGCCAGACTGACCAGACCAGCCAGATCATTCGTTCCAGCCATAACCAGCCAAAGTAACCAGACCAGCCAGCCAGGCCAATCAAGCAGACCAGCCAGACCAACCGTACTAGTCATGCCAACAACCGCAGCCAGAATCAGCCAGACTAACGCACACGAGCCAACCAGGCCAACCAAGCACACCAACTAAACCAGACCAACAAGAACAGACCAACCAGACCATGCCAACCAGACCAACCACACAAACAAGCGTCGTCGTACTGAGCGTACTGAGCGTCGTCGTCGTCGTACTCGTCGCACTCGTCGTCGCGGATCAAGTCCGCGTACATCCAGAGATTTCCGGGGAAAGTTGGAGCAACTCCATTTTGGCTCAAGCGATTGCATTTGCCTAGCTACCCCCCTTGCTAGGTATAGATGAGCGCCATCGCTGCTGATGGCCCCTCCCTTGTGGCGGCGGCTGCGCAGGCGGCGATCCGGGAGGGCGCCCCGAGGCGCACTGTTGCTGCTGTGGCTGCGGCGGTTGCCGGCACTGTGATGTCTGCGACTGCTCGGCCCTCCGTGCCAGCGACTATGCACAAGGAGCGCGCTCAGGACGCACAGGGCGAAGCTGAAGACTCCGACGATCCTGTACAATTGTTGGAGAAACTTCGTGCTGTACGCCGTGACCAACGACTCCGCAAGAAGGAGAAACGCAGGACAGCCAAGCAGGTGGCTCAAGATGGTACAGCCTCTCCTATTCTTCCTGATGGCCGTCAGCCTCTCGTTGAAGCTATTCCACCTTCAGCAGGCGCAGCCGGCCCAAGCGCAGACCTCGGGGGAAGTCTTGCTGCAGAGCCCGCTCCGGCACTTTGTTTACATTTTTTTTTTCCGTTTAGCTGTTTCCTCTTTAAAGGGTTATTTTAAAATAGCTAAGGCTCTAAGCCGTTCGCGCGCTGATTTCACCCTCTGCAGTCTGAAAAAAAAAAACCAAGAAAAAAAAAAAAAAAATAAAAAGAAAAAAAAGGAAAAAAAAAAAAAAAAAAAAAAAAAAAAAAAAAAAAAAGCAAAAAAAAAAAAAAAAACAAAAAAGAAAAAAACAAAAGAAAAAGAAAAAAAAAAAAAAAAAAAAAAGGAAAAAAGGTACCCTCAATTCCCGGCACCAGCTCCCCGAGTCTATTGCTGGGAGTGCAATTGGCGCCAGTTCTTGCCACACACTGGGGCGAGAACCATCAGGGCCACCTGCACGTGCCAAAGATCCTGCACGATCTAGTGCACACCAACAGGGAGCTTCGCCAGGGAAGCCTTCCTTTGGACGTGTTGAGGGCGATGCTGGACCCAAATCTGGCCGGCCTCAGCCTTACCCGGGACGGAAGAAGTAGCCTGCCCCTCTTCCGTTCATGCGGCAGTCCCGACATTGCCGTTCCATATGTGCTCAGGTATTCCAGTTGGGTGGCTGCATATTTCGAGCAACTCTGCTACGTGTACTTCAAGTTCCTGAGGCAGACCAACTTCTGAGGGGGGGCCTTTCTTACCTCTTCGGCTACGTCCCCACGTGAGCCCATCTTAGGCCGCGATTGCTGCACCAGGCCCTAAGCAGCCTGACTCGTTTGTTTTTCTTGTGGCTGGGCAGCCCCCAGTCTTTTCCATGTCAAGTTGGAGCAACTCGCGGCCGCTCCAGCGCGGGTCGAAGGACGGCAGAAGTCGTTAAGCCTTTAACGAAAGACTGGACCCACAAAATGAGATGCCCCACGGGGAAGCATGCCTGAGGACCGTGACCCACTTCACCGTCGTCATCGCCGTCGCCGCCGCCGTCGTCGTCGCCGCCGCCGTGGTCGCCGTCGCCGCCGCCGCCGCCGTCGTCGCCGTCGACGCCGCCGCCGTCGCCGTCGTCGTCGTCGTCGTCGTCGTCGTCGTCGTCGTGGTCGCCGGCACCTGCCGTGAGGCCCTCGCAGAAAACACGATGCCTCACGGGGCTGTGTCCGCCCCGCCCCGACTGCCGCCACCCCAAAAAGGCCCGTGGCCCAACGCAGCGGGGGCCAGCGGGCCCGTGCCCTCCAAGCATCCGCCTGTCTGCACGCGCGGGCATCTCGCCAGGCAGGCTCGGCCAGCGTTGCCGCGCCGCATCAACGATCGGCGGGGCGCCACTCGAACAATTTTTGGCGCCAGCGGGCAACCGCGGAATTCCACCGATTGAATTCGAACGCCCCGCATGGCACTTCGGAGGCGCTGCGGAAGCAGACGCTGCCGGGGGCCACCGCGATGAGGTCTGGCACTGCCGGGCTGCAACGCTTAGGCTCAGGACCCCACCTCTCCGGTCCCCATCCTTGAACCACCGACCCTTACGCTGGGCGGGCCTCCGCGGAGATCCGCGATTTCCCATGGAAACGGGACCCGTCGCTAATCCACGCCGCCTTCATCCAAGTTTGCGATCGCCGCAATCTTTGAACCACCGACCCCTTGCCGTCGCTCGGACGTCCATTCACCGTGCATGTGTCGGTTTCGTGCGTGTTTTCTGTTGCTCGATGGTCCTGGATGGTCCTCGCCGAGGATTTTTGTTCGCCGAGGAAACAGTGCACACGTCCGAGCGATGCCACCGACCCTGGCGCCGGGCGGGCCTCGCAGGGCCCCCCCCCCGCGCCCCCCGGGGGGGCCTCTGCCCAGGACCCCGCTTCTCTCTCGGTCCGAGCCGCTCTCGGCCCAGGGGGCCCAGGGGCCCGGGGAGGGGCCCCCAGGGCGGGCTGGGAGGCGCGCACAGATGGGGTAATTAGGGTCAGGTCGGGCATGTCCTCCTCCAGGGGAATTTTGGACGACAGATCAAAAAGACCCCCCCGAAAAATACACTCCCAAACGGTCGAACAAATATATCAGAGAAATCGTCCCCTGACTATTTGTTGACTAGTTTTGAGTTCTCCTCCTGGAGAGGGACATGCCCGACTGGAGAAAGCTTCGTAGAACGAAAAAATAAAAGGGAAAACAAATCAAAAGAGAAAGAAAGACAGAAAAGAAGAAGAAAGAAAAAAATAAAAAAAAAAAACAAAAAGAAAAAAACAAAAAAGAGGAGAAAAAAAAAACAAAAAAAAAAAAACAAAAAAAAAAAAAAATAAAAAGAAAAAGAAAAAAAAAAAAAGAAAAGAAGGACATGTAAAAATAAACAAAAAAAAAAAAAAAAAAGAAAAAAAAAAAAAAAAAAAAAAAAAAAACAAAGAAAAAAAAAACAAAAATAAAAAGCTTTCAACCCTTCCCCTACCCCCCCCTGCGCGTAGCCGGTCCGAGGCGACCATCCTGCTACAGCGACTCATCTGCTTGCTCCCTGGCATCTCGCTCGAAGCATTGGTCTCACCACCTCCTCTGCAGAGTCGGTGATCCTCAGAACGCGCATTACCTCTGACGTGTGCTTGCCCATGGAAGCAATCCAACACGTCGAAGGCGGTGGAAGAAAAAAAAAAGAAAAAAAGAATTAAAACAGACAGATAAGAAAAAAAAAAAAAAAACAAACGAAAAAAAAAAAAAGAAAAAAAAAGCGCGGTGGACTGGGGGCCGACACGGCCTACGCGATATCGGCGGACCTGAACCCAGGCCCCCAGCGTGGTGACTTCTCCATGACGAATGCCAGCCACAACCAATTTGTCATCTGGAAACGTTTCAGAACGGCCTCGAGGCCCGGGGAAGACCCCCAAAATCAAAAATGACGAAAACATTTCCGTCATGATCTCTTCACGTCGCCAGGGGGTCAGGAGAGCCCAGAATCGAATCGACAAATCGGATCGGCAATCGACATGAATCGGATCGGCGGAAATCGGCAGCCCAATCGGGAAAAGTCGAATCGACGGACATCGGCGGGCTAGTATGCCTCCAATAAGAAATCGGAATCCAAATCGGAAACCCAAGTCGAATCGAATCGGAATCGGAATCCATCGAAGTCGAATCGAATGGGAGGAATCGAAACGAGCCCTGGGGGGTCTGGGCAACGCGCGCCCTTGGAGATCATCGACTGCCCCCCGCGGAGCTGCGGCCGGGCGCGCCCCGGACAGCCGCATCGCCGCCACGGCGGGATGCACGCCGCCATCGACGCTCTCCTGCGGCCGCGCTGGCAAAGCCGGGCCCCCGACGCCGTCGCTCGCGCCTCCTGATGAGAAGCACCCGCTTCACTCCCAGACTGACTACCTACCAGACCACCTCAACCCAACCCGAAGACCCGAATTTCGGGTTGGGGGGGGTACGGGTTCCATGTGTTTTCTCGATGTTCCCCGACCCCCCCCCACGAGCGACGGCGTCGGGGGCCCGGCAAAGGCCGGGCCCCCGACGCCGTCGCTCGTGCCTCCTAATTCGGGTCGGGCGAAAGGGGGGTTTGAGAATCCGCTCACGTGGCTGATTTTCCCGGCGCTTCCCGACGCCGGTGGCGGCCATGCATCGAGGAATGGGCCCCTCGGTGGGGCCGAAACCAGCTGCATGCAGCAGATTTCGTAACCCCCCCTTTCCCAATCCCCCCCTTTCGTCCGGCCCGACTGATGAAAATCACCCGCTTCACTCCCAGACCCCATCGCGTCGTGAACCAAACACGACATGAGGTGCTCCTATATCTCAGGCATCTGGGGACCCTGCCACCGAGCCGCAGAGCAGTGAAAGTAACACTCCTAGCGGTCCGCGTCCCGAAAAAACAGCATGACGTCGGGGTTCTGGGGTCGCCGTCATCTTCCTCCTCCTCGCTCACTCGCACCCAACTGGAAGGCTGATGAGCTCGGAGCTTGTCCAAACAGACGAGGCTAAAGTGAAAAGCGAGATAATGCATCAAGAGCGATCGCGCCCTGCCCTTTAAGTTGACCATCGAAGCCCCCGGCGCACCACCCCTAGGCGCCGGCTCCTCCTCCTCCTCCTCCTCCTCCTCCTCCTCCTCCTCCTCCAACCCCTCCTCCTCCTCCTCCTCCTCCTCCTCCAACTCCACCTCCTCCTCCTCCTCCTCCTCCTCCTCCTTTTGTTCCTCGTCCTCGTCCTCCTCCTCCTCCTCCTTTTGTTCCTCGTCCTCCTCCTCCTCCTCCTCATCCTCCTTCCTCGTCCTCCCTCCTGCCTGCGAGCACGCGAAGGGCCCAACGATATAAGCAGGAGAGCGATACCCTCCCGGAGCGCGCTCCCCAGGGCCCGAGGCCCCCCCCAGTGGGAGCTCCAGGAGGGACCCACACACACTTCCAGAGGAGGGCCCCGAGAGGGGCGAGAGGGGCCCCAGAAAGGCAGATTGGGCCCCATCGCGGCCGTTCCCCTAGGAGGAGGAGGAGGAGGAGGAGGAGGAGGCGGAGGAGGAGGACGGGGAGGGGGATGGGGAGGAGGAGGAGGGGGAGGAGGAGGAGGAGGAGGAGTAAAAAGGAGAGGAGGAGGAGAGGAGTAGGAGAAGGAGGAGGACGAGAACGAGGAACAAAAGGAGGAGGAGGAGGAGGAGGAGGAGGAGGAGGAGGAGGAGGAGGAGGAGGAGGAGGAGTGGAACGAGGGGGAGTTACAGTTCGATGCTGCGTTGTTGCCCACCAGGAAAACTTAGGAGCTACTCCCCCCCCCTCCCTGGCCACGCCGATGGCGTGGCGGGTGGCTGCAGCGCAGGCAGCCCGCCAACGTGCCCCTTGGCGCATCGATGCGTGCCAAATGGCAACATGTCTGGGATTTTCTACGCGCCCCCCACCGTCTCCCCGCACTGCCCCACGCGCGTCGCCCCATTCCTGGAGTCCACAATCATTTGCAAAATGCGACCGCCTCGCACCCCCGAGGCCACAACTCTTCGTAACATACAACAGAAACATCCTTCTGTGTGCTCTCGAAGCGGCAACACACACAGAAAACCTCCAAGACGGCCAACAAAAAAACCTCCCGAGGGACCCACACCCGCCTTAAAAAAACCTGTCGCCGGCCCAAGACGGCCCCATGACGACTTTCAGCCACCCGCCACGCGGCCAAGAGGGCCCCAATACGGCCCCCAATGGTGATCAACTGAAACACGTTTAACATTCAAACGTCATATGAATTCGTATGGTTGTGGGCCAGAAGCCAGGGCATAAATTCGCAGCACCCCCCAATTGCGGATAAGAGAGAAGGGGGGCGGGCACGGACGACGCGGGCGTCGTGCTGGCGGACCTCGTGGCCCTCACCTTCCCTGTCGATGGCGCCCTCGTCCTCCTTTTCCTCCTCCTCCTGCTCCTCCTCCTCCTCTTCCTCGTCCGCGTCCTTGTCCTCATCGTCGTCGTCGTCGTCGTCCGCCTCCTCCGTTCTTGGCTTGTTCACTGAACGTAGTCTCGTGGCCCTCACCTTCCCTGTCGATGGCGCCCTCGTCCTCCTTTTCCTCCTCCTCCTGCTCCTCCTCCTCCTCTTCCTCGTACGCGTCCTTGTCCTCATCGTCGTCGTCGTCGTCGTCGTCGTCGTCCGCCTCCTCCGTTCTTGGCTTGTTCACTGAACGTAGTTTGGGTCGCGGGTGGGTCGCGGGCTCTCCACCTCCACCTGGAAGAGATTCAAAAACATGCCGCCGCAGGCGCCGAACATTTTGATTTGCACACTGAACGCGGTTTTGGTCGCGGGTGGGTCGCAAGTTTTCCACCCGGAACGAATGCAAAAAAAACCCGCCGCAGGCGCCGACAAATTTTGGGTGGGTCGCGGGGTGGGGCGCGGGTGGGTCGCGGGTGGGTCGCGGGTGGGTCGCGGTGGGTCGCGGGTGGGTCGCGGGTGGGTCGCGGGGTGGCGCAGGGTTTGGGGGTCGCGGGGTGGGTCGCGGGTGGGTCGCGGGCGGGTCGTCGGGGGGGGTCGCGGGGTGGGTCGCCGCGGCGGGGCGGGTCTCGGTTGGATCGCGGGTGGGCGGGTCGCGGGTGGGTCGCGCGGTGGGTCGCGGGTGGGTGGCGGGGTGTGTCGCGGGTGGGTGTCGGGGGGGGTCGCGCGCGGGTCGCGGGGTGGGTCGCGGGGTGGGTCGCGGGTGGGTCGCGGGGCGGGTCGCGGGTGGGACGACGACAGCAACAATCAACAAACAGCAAAAAAACAACAACAACAACAACAACAACAACAACAACAACAACAACAACAACAACAACAACAACGAGAACCGTCTCGCAGAATCCCACTTCAGCCACGCACCCAAGGACAGTGAATGACCGTTCGGTTCAGCCCCCTTCACTCTGATGTTGTTCGTATGGGTATTTATCAAATGGAACGAAGGGGTGTCAACTTGTCATATGAATGCGCGAGGGTCTGACCAAGTGTGGAAGTGAACAACTGCAGCATGATTGCGCATCATGTGTCGAAACATGGTTACTGCAAACATAGAAATGGTTGCATCAGATCATACATGCTTTGCCACGGCGAAAGGGTTGAATCAACGATGCACAAATATGGCACTCGCCCAAAGCTCGACATAATACGCCACATGTGCTTGTATGCTGTGTACTTGCTCTGTGAACGTTTACAAAAAGATAAAGTGTAACCGGCTGTTTGTATATACGTATATAAATGTGTATATATATAAAGATATGAATAATTGTACGGTCGGTGGAGGTTGCTTTGTCTCTGAAGCAACATATATGCATACGAACAATCTGGAAACCGTTCGAATGCAGCAGAAGCAGCTCTACAAACAAAAAACTCGCATCGATGTTCTGATGTGTTTGAATGCAGCCGAGCCACTTGTTTTCTTTATTTATTTATATATATACCAATATACATGTAAAGCAACACGCGTTGTTGAACAAGGCGTGCCTCTGTATGCCTCCTCGGATGTCATACGCGTCGGCGCAAATAGGTAAACGTTAACATGGAACAACGACACTTCAAATCCGAACATGTTTGATTTCGCATATGAATGCGACCGATTGGCAGACGATTACCGGCAAACAAATCAAAAGAAACAGATGGCGCCAAATATGATTTAGTATTCGAAATGTGTTCATACGGCGACGCCATGATTCTGCTGCGATGGCCAAACACGAATCTTCACCCAAAACGATCCCTCAACAAAAACTCAACGGTATATAAGTTCCCTCACACGAACGTACAACGTGTTTCGACTCGGACAAGCAAGTGGAAAAGTCAGCAATACCGTACCTATCGATTTGAAAATGTTGCCAGTGTGCAGATCCAGATTATTGGTGGTGTACGTGCGTCTTGCCCATGGCGAACATGCGATGTTTCCTTGCTAGCGCCCACCGTGTTCATCATCTGACAATGAAGATGTCATGGCTGCTCCATATCTATATATAGATGTACATATGAGACAGCGGCGAAAGAAATCATCCATTCGTTCCATGGGATGCTGTGGGCGGAGTATGTCACATGTATGTGTTCCAAACGGTTTGGCGCGATTAGATTACTGCATCACCTGTGCAACAAATGCGCAACAGTGTCAATTCCAATGAACAAATGCTACCGCTGTCCAACTGTACTGCGGTATTTATGTGATGATAACACGACGACAAACACCGATGGCCTGACTCGTGCTCATAATATTGCCGTGGTTTGGAATTGGATATGCGCGATTCAGCGATGATCTAAGTACTCCCTAGTAGAAGACGTCAGAGATTCTTCGAAAGTGGATGATATTCACATCGTTTGCACACGAACGCGCGCGATCCTACGCAGGGAAAATCAGCAACCTATTCGATTCGCCAATTAATTTCCATATAGAGATACAGTTGTGCTAGATGCCCGCTCATGTGAGCTTAGTTGGCTGAGCAATGTTGACGCACTCTGTCCTGGAATGACACAATCATGGTTCTAAGTTCTATCCTGGTACCGATGTTTCCCAAATGGATGTGAAACCATCCCGTGCACTTCTGGTGAAATAGCAATGACTTCTGGTGAAATAGCAATGACGCGCACGGAATAATCAAAACACATGACTTCGCCAAAGCTTTCCCCGAACCCTTCCAGAGCTTGATGCAAACACACAATCGGTTCAACCCTGTTGCCTCACTCCCTTCTTGCAGTCCTTGCCTCCAGGAGGCTCCTCGGCAAAAGCAACGCCATCTGTCTTGGCTTCTCCATCTGCGCGCCTCTTCTTCTGAGGTATGTCCGATATTGTTCTTGCGCGAGCCAAGCAACCCTGAAATTGTGCTTGCTTCTCCTGCGCCGCCCGAGCGACCTCCCACGACTGTGAGCGAAAGGTCTCGAACTTACATGTGCCCCCCCTTCGAGGTCGCCCAATGATTCGAATGCGCAGAGATCGAGCTTGAAGACAACGGGAACTTCAATGCCGTTCGCCACCTCAAACACGTAAGCCGTCATGTCCGCCTGGGCCACCGACGCGAGGACGGAGAACATCGGCACCATAATCGGGCTCGTGGAGTTCGCGTGGCTGCTTGACTCGGGCAGCTTGAAACCTGCGGGCGTTTCTACGCCCGGATCTCTGAGTGGCGTTTCGTTGTAAAGCGGCGACCTTTTTTCTTGGAATGAAATATCGGGGCGGATGCCTCGTCAATGCTTTGACTGGTCATGTTGCCTGAGCTCCAGCGGGCCCCAGGTGACGCGGGGCGACTCGGAAGCTCTCTGGGGGGGGTCATCTGCTGGCAAGCTGGGGCGCAGGCGCAGACTGTGCACTCATCTGAAGTCAAGCGCATCCGGATGAGCCCCGAAAGCCACGAGCCCCACGCCGTGAGGGTCACAACTCCCCCTCGTCGCTATCCGTGCGCAGCGCCATGTCCACGCGGTCTGGTTCACCTCGTCCGCAAGGTCGAGAGCATTGCTGCCGTACTCTTTGGCAAAAACAGCGAGATGCTTGATATATCGCTCTCCATCAGATGCAGCTGGCGTGGTATCTCCAGCCCAGAGAAGTAGCACCTTCGGGTGGGACCCCCACTTGAAACCTTGATCTTGGATGGGGCAGACATTCAGGGATCCTTCTATCTTAACGACAGATCGGTGCGGCACCCTCGAAGCTCTGATAGCGAACTCTTCCCAGGTGGGCATGCATTTTCGCGAGAAGCCGAACCGCGAGACGCATGCCATCAGGCAGACGTGTTTTGGGTCCGCCGTCGGGGTGGAGGGCTGCATCGCAATCTCCTCCAAAGTGTTGCCCACCGCTATCAGAGAGCCCCCATGTACATGTCCGGGGACCTCGGTGTCGGCTCCGACCTCGTGAGCCTGTTGCGGACCCACTGCTCTAGGCTTGAGGCCGTGCTTTGCTCGCCCTGGCTTTCGGAGACGGAAGTGGCATTCTCGATGCCTGCTTCTTGGTGGATCACGGCTGAAGTGTTCATGTGTTGCGCCGCCACTACCTCACGGGCCTGGAAGTGCGGGGACGGTTTTGGTGACTGTGCGTGGACGGCGCGATCGCATCTGCGGGGGTCCGCCTCGGGCTGCGCAGCCTCCATCGGGTCTCGGCCCAGAGCCATCACGACATACACCGTGTTTGCGGGCGATGCTTCTGTCCATATCCACTGCAGTATTGAGTTTCGGGCTCCCTTCCCCAGAAACCCGAGGCGCACTGGATATGCACAACTCTGCCACCTAGAGGCTCGATTCCTATCCACACCACGTGCGCTTCGGCCTCGTGGCGCCCCGCCCAAGAGAGCCCGAGACGAACTGGATGTGGATATCAATCTTGCCCGCAGTCTTCCCGCCTTCCTGCTCGCAGGGGGCGTGATGGCATGTCGTCCACTGCCCGTGCGCGAGCCGGAGCAACCGGGGGTCACTGTGCGTTGGGGTGCGCACCCCTCTGCCGGAGCCCAGTCCTGCCCTGGCTCCAAGCTCGGCAACGGGCACAAGGGCGTCGGAGGCCCCGGTTGCTCCAGGCGGCTGCGCCCAGCCCCCCAGGGAGCTCCGCCCAGTGCGGGGCTGCTCGGTCCACCAGCGTCCACCAGCGCCCTGCCGCTGCTGCTGGGGAAGTCGCCGAGGCCCGCGGGGGTCAGCACGGCGGCCACTCCAAGGCGCCCCTCGGCGAGCATCGGGCAGCCGAAGGTGGCCGCCGAAATCAGCAACAGCCGCCGCTCGGGAGCTCGCCTCGGCGTGGCGGCCGCCATGGCGGGGGACCGCGGCGAACCGCCGAGAACGCGGGCCCAAACACCCTGCCAAGGACTTGAGCCCAAATGGCTACGGGTAAAGCGGCGACGTTATTGGCGACCCAAACTGTCGGGCAAGGCCGCACTGCGCCATTAGGGGCAAACTTCCGAGAAGGCACGCAGCCGTTGGGGCGCCCCGTGGGGACCGATGAAAAACACTTGACCTCGGGCTCCCAACGAGGACGACGCACGACACACGAACGTCAAGGGACGGAAGGAGGAGCAAGAGGAGGAGGAGCAGGAAGAGGAAGGGGAGCAGGAGGAGGAAGAGAAGGAGGTGGAGGAGGAGGAGAAGGAGGAAAAGCAGGAGGAGGAGGAGGGCGGGGGAGGAGGAGGAGGAGGAGGAGGAGGAGGAGAGAGAGGAGAGGAGGAGGAGGAGGAGGAGGGGGAGGAGGAGAAGGAGGAGGAGGAGGAGGAGGAGAACACGGAGGGTAAAGGAGAGGTGGCGAGCGTAGAAGGCCAAAATCCGCTGACCGCCCAGGCGCTAGGTGCGCCCGAGGGCGAGGGGCGCCGACGACGACGGTGCCGACGTCGGAGGCCCACCAGCAAGCGACGGGAGGGGGGCCGCTGCGTCCATCGAGCGCACCTGAGCGGCAGGCGGGCTGGAGACGTTCGCGAGATGCAAACGGAGGGGCGAAGCAACAACCCCAGCGGCAGGGGAGGAGGAGGAGGAGGAGGAGGAGGAGGAGGAGCCACAGTCGCTTAATGACGAGGAGGAGGAGGACGAGGAGGAGGAGGCGGCGGAGGAAGAAGAGGGGGCGGCGATGGGGGGGCGCTCCTCCGCCAACCGCGGCTTCCAAGAGGAGAGAGGGAGGAGAGGGACAGAGCACGGAAAACGAGGAGGACAAGGAGGAGGACGAGGACGAGGAGGAGAAGGAGGAGGAGGAGAAGGCGGAGTAGAAGGAAGAGGAGGAGGGCAAGGAAGAAGAGGGGGACCAGGACGAGGAGGAAGAGGAGGAGGAACGAGAGGAGGACGAGGACGAGGAGGAGGATGCGGAGGAGAACGAGGAGGAAGAGGAGAAGGAGGAGGAGGAAGGGGAGGAGGAGAGAACAAGGAGGAAAAGGAGGATGAGGATAAAGATGATGAGGAAGAGAAGGAGAAGGAGGAGAGGGACGAGGAGAGGAGGAACAGGGGGAGGACGAGGAGGAGGAGGAGGAGGACGAGGAGGAGGAGGAGGAGAATGAGGAGGACGAGGAGGAGGACGACGAGGAGGAGGGTCGCTCCTCCACCGACCGCGGCTTCCAAGCGGTGCCGTCGCCCATCGCCGCGGCGGCCGCGCGGGGCCCGCGGGCGGACCGCCCGCCGCCGTGCGCCCCTCCGCGGCGCGCCCGCCGCCCGACATGAAAGGCCCCGCCTTTCCGGGCGCGCGCGACTGAGCGTCGACTGGCGTCGTCTGGCGTCGATCATGCTGGGCCAATGATCCTCCTCCTCCTCCTCCTCCTCCACCTCCGCAGGACGGGGAGGGGAGATAGAGAGATCCTCCCTCCTCCTCCCTCCTCCTCCCTCCTCCTCCTCCTCCTCCTCCTCCTCCTCCTCCTCCTCCTCCTCCTCCTCTCTCCTCCTCCTCCTCCTCCTCTCCTCCTCCTCCTCCTCCTCTCCTCCTCCTCCTCCTCTCCTCCTCCTCCTCCTCCTCCTCCTCCCTCCTCCTCCTCTCCTCCTCTCCCTCCGCCTCCTCCTCCTCCTCCTCCTCCTCTCCTCACTCCTCCTCCTCCTCTCCTCCTCCTCCTCTCCTCTCCTCCTCCTCCTCTCGTCCTCCTCCTCCTCCTCCCTCCTCCTCCTCCTCCTTCCTCCTCCTCCTCCTCCTCCTCCTCCTCCTCCTCCTCCTCCTCCTCCTCCTCCTCCTCCTCCTCCTCCTCCTCTCCTCCCCTCCTCCTCCTCCTCCTCCTCCTCCTCCTCCTCCTCTCCTCCTCCTCCTCCTCCTCCTCCTCCTCCTCCTCCTCCTCCTCCTCCTCCTCCTCCTCCTCCTCCTCCTCCTCCTCCTTCCTCCAGCTCGTCGATCATGATGGGCCATTTTTCCAACCACCTACCACAGCAGGACGGGGGAGAAGGGAGCATGGGAGATACTCCTCCTCCTCCTCCTCCTCCTCCTCCCCCTCCTCCTCCTCCTCCTCCGTCCTCTCCTCCTCCTCCTCCTCCTCCTCCTCCTCCTCCTCCTCCCCCTCCTCCTGCCTCGCCTACCTAATGGTAGTGGTGGTGGAAGACCGGGCCATCAGATCAGCGTCGACCCGCAAGAGCCTTCAAGATGGCATGGGAGGCCCCCATGAGTTGCCGCCGAACTGGGGAGACCCAAAGGCACCGAGCGTCGATTTATAGCGTCGACCAATGTCGATTAGCGTTTCTTCGCAAGAGTCGACGAGATGGTGTTGGAGGCCCCCATGACTTGCCACCGAACGCTCCTCCCGCACCGCTCACCCGCGGCCCCGCCCTGCCTCGGGCACCCCGCGGCCCCGGGGGCCTGAGCAGGGATCGACCGTCCCGGCCTTCCTGTAGGCCTACCACGACATGTTCTCAAAGCCCGAAAATGCTCTGAGAACCAAACCTCGGGGGCGGCAAAGAGGGGGGTGTCCAAGAGGGGGGGGTGCAAATCATGACCGGCGGCATGTGCGCGGCCCAGCGGGGGGGCCAGGGACGTAATGAAATAAGAAGAGGCGCCGTGAAATCTTAAGAAATATCGTGGCCCCCGCCATGAGATCCGCCCCCCCCTTGTCATCACCCCCCTCTTTCGTCTGTCCCCGAAAGCCAAATGTTCTTAGAACTTCAACCCGATGTGTGAGAGCAAGACAGCCCCAGCAAGGTATGCCCTAAGCACGCTTCGTCCGCGGCGTGCCCCGCCGCTGCGCGGCGAGGCCCGCCGTTCAGGCCCTCCTGTAGGCCTGCCGCGACATGTGCCGTCGCTCGGACGTCCATTTCCCGTGCACTTGTCGGCTTCGTGCGTGTTTTTTTCGCTCGGTGGTCCCGGATGTTCCTCAAGGGTCCTCGCCGAGAAAAAAATACACACGTCCGAGCGATGCCAGGGTTCTGAGAGCCCGCAAATGTTCCGAGCACCAAGCCACATGTTCTTAGAACTTCAACCCGATGTGCGAGAGCAAGACAGCCCGAGCACGGTATGCCCTAAGAACACTTCGTCCGCGGCGCGCCTCGCCGCGCGCGGCGAGGCCCGCCGCGGCGGCTCGGCGGTGCGGGCGCGCAGCGGCGGCCTCGGGCCCACCATCTTCGAGTAGGGCTAGGTCGGGCGTGTCCCCCTACAGGCGGCTTCTGCACGACAAATAAGACATACACCAAAACAATACTGCCCAAAATGCTCAACAATTGTTGATTGGTCTTTGTTTTTCTTTGGTTTGTTTCTTTCTAATATAAAAAACAACATCCCCAAGTCATTCTTGGACTATGTTTGAATTTTCCTCCTGTAGAGGGACGGGCCCGACGTCATGCTGAGAGGGCCCGCTGTGATCGGCGCGGGGGTCCGAGGTCGAGGCTCCAGCTCTTCGAGAGCGGTCGCCCGGTCTCAGCGGCCTTCCGGCCTCGGGGTGCGCTCCAGCGGATGCGCCCTGCCCAGTCCCGAAGGTGCCTGGATCGTCCCGACTGGCCACTGATGGCCTCAGGGGAGAAGGGGGCGATCGGTGGATTCCAAGATATAGGTAGATACGGCCTAGGTTTTGTCTGGGCAGGGGAGGGGGGCTATCAGTAGATATGGCCTAGGTATGTCTGGCCGATCCCAGCTTATAAGTGGGCTACAGCTGCCCCAAATGACTTAGGGCCGGGCGAACGATCTGGGCAAAGTGGGCTCCGCACACTCAGCGGATTTATCTAACCCCCCAGAGCCACTTGGAGCATATGCAGCCCACTGATAAGCTAGGCTCGGCCATGTATAGCCCGACTTGGCACTGACATAGCTCCCTATCCCCTGGGCCACCCCTGTGCCGATCCCAGCAGACCCCCATCGGGCCATGGCAAGAATCACGACAACCGATTTTGGGACGCTGTCGGCCGCCTGACAGCCCTTTCTGGCCCCGGGGCCGCCAACTGAACGACTCAGGGTGAAAAACGGGTCCTGAGGAAATGATGTGTGTTCCAGTCCGGGCGTCTCTCCTAGATGTTGGCCCTGGGGCCAATCCTTGAGGCCCTGAGACAGAACAAAATGGATCCAGGCTGGAAAGCTACCCCCAGAAAAGGGCTCGGGACCTTCGGGGCAGGCGGACTGAGAAGCCTCATCGTTGGATGTCTGGAAGGTGGGGGGGAGGTCCTCCTTTGCTCATCGTTACTTGCTCCTTCTGGTCCTTCCTCCTCCTCCTCCTCCTCCTCCTCCTCCTCCTCTCGCCCCTCTGCACTACTGTTCCCCCTCGTCCGTGTCTTCCTCCTCCTCTGTTGGAATCCGCCCCCTCCTCCCGCCCCCCCCTCCCCCTCTGTTCATGCTCTCCTCCTCCTCTTCCCCCCGTTTCTCCTCCCCCTCCTCCTCCTCCTGCTCCACTTTCATCTCCCCCCCCCCCCGCCGCCTCCTCCTCCTCCTCCTCCTCCTCCTCCTTCTCCTCCTCCTGCTCGAGGTCGCCCCCCATGGCGACACTGTCTCGGGAGCACGACCGCGATCCGCGATCCCTGATCCTGCGTGCAGCACACCGCCGCCTGCGTACACCACAACAGCCGCGTGCACCGCAGCACCACGTCGCCTTTGTACAACGCAGTGCCTGTGTAACTGCAGCAGCCGTGTGCGCAACAGCGCATGCATACACCTCGTTGCCTGCCTGCGTGAATCCCGAGCGCCTGAGTACACCACAGCGCCTGTGTACACCACAACAACCATGTGTACCGCAGCGCCTACGCACGCAACAATGCCTCCGTGCACCACACAACGCGTGTGTACACCAGAGCGCCAAGCGTGCCAACGCACACATTAGAAGCTTGCGAGGCCTCCTTGCGGGGCTCGCCACAGACCACGGACGCCTTGAGGACTCGTCATGAATCTCCTCCTCTTCCACCTGTTCTTCCTCTTCCCTGTCCTCTGCCCCCCTCTTTCAACGGTCCTGGCGACATTCGTTGAGGGAAGGGAATGCGGAGCGGAGGGAGGAACAGCAGGAGGAGCAAGAGGAGCAGCAACAGAAGGAACAGCAGGAGGAACATCAGGAATAATGGCAGGAACGCGCATGTGAGCACCGACACATGCCTTCTCGGCACCACGCCATGCCTGTGAGCTCGCCGCCGCAACGGGTGGGGAGCCTGCCAGCGCCGCAACACGCTTATGAGCACCAAAGCATGTCCTTCAGCACCACGCCACGCCTGCGAGCACAGTCCGCCCCCTGACATGCAGGGGGGGAAGGGCGGGGGGGAAGGTCCAGGCCTCCCCGCCCGGCGCGGTCGTTGGCGTCACCCGGCGGTGGAGGAGCTCGGCCTGGGCAGCGAGCGTGACGCCGGGGAGGAGCACAGACGCTCACCAACAGGCGTGAACCCAGAACGTCTAGGGCCGATTCCTTACTACGAAGATGAAGACCCCGCGTGCAATCACCAGTCGGGGGCAAGAACTGGACAGGGCGGATCGGCTGGCCAGGTGTGTGATGAGAGTCGATGGGCCGACGGCGACGATCCATTTCGGCAAGCCTTCGAGAGCTCTCCAAGTCAGAGTCTGACAGGGCATGCGGCGTGCACGCAAGCCCTGCGGTTGGCATGAATTGTAAGCCGTGGAAAATTACCGTGCGATGGTTAAACCTAGCTTACCTTTGCTTGGCTCTCAACCACCTTGGCCTTCCTTTCTCCCTCCGAGTTTCACTGAGGATCAAGCTCATCCTCACTTTACCCCCTCGTGCTTCCTTTCGTGCTGCTGCAGTCGCCCCTCCTCAAGCTTCACCTGCATCTGCACCTCCCTACCTCCTCAAACCCTATCCCTCCTCCACAGCCATCCTCCTCCTGCCCACCTTGCCACACCTCCTCATATTTCGCTCCGACCCCCTCCCCACATCCTCCTCTGCAGCTCCTTCTCGTCAGCTCGGGATCCAACACTCCCACTTCTCCGCGCGACGCTTCCCCTTCCCAGCGATGTCCTCCCCCTACCTTCCCACATTTCCGCCGTATGGTGTTCTGCTTCCCTCTGCAGTCCACGTCGTCTTCGGCCCGTCTCCTCCTCCTCCCCCCGCCCCCTACACGCTCACACTACTTCGGGCGCGCGCTCCTCCTCCTGCACTTCCTCCTGCTTCTTCTCCTCCTCCTCCTCCTGAGGTGTTCCTCCTCCTCCTCCTCCTGCTCCTCCTCCTGCTCCTCCTCCTCCTCCTCCTCCTCTTCCTCCCAACTGCACGCTCACCCTCACTCGGGCGCACGCCAACATGGATAGGCACGCGGGCGCCAGACCCGCAGCTGGGGGAAGAGCGCCTCCCAAAGCACGAGGCCAACGCCGCCTCGTTCGGCGACGGAGCGGGCCCGTTCCGCACACGGAGACGGCACGCGTCGCTCACCCACGCGCCTCACACGCGTGTTCCCGCTTCCTCGACGCATCGTCCTCCTCCCACATCCCTGCTCCTCGTCGTCCTCCTCCTCCTTCCGCCGTCCTCCTCCTCTTCCTCCTCCTCCTCCTCCTCCTCCTCCTCCTTCGCCCGACGTACCTCGCCCATCTTCCTGCGACATCCGCCTGATCCACCGCCGCCCCAAGTTCCTCCTCTTCCCCAGCCCCCGGACGCAAGGGCTCCTCACACCGAGGACCCCTGGAAATATCAATCCCTTCCCCAAGACAGGCGTTTCATCCTGAGCCGTTGTTTAATGGCCCTGGAGCCCCGCTAGGGCCACCAGAAGCAGAGAGCAGTCGACTTCCGTCGAGACGCTTGGGCTCACGACGCGAGCTGATGGGCTCCTCCTCCTCCTCCTCCTCCTCCTCCTCCTCCTCCTCCTCCTCCTCCTCTCTCCTCCTCCTCCTCCTCCTCCTCCTCCTCCTCCTCCTCCTCCTCCTCCGCCTCGTCCGCACTCGTCCTCCTCCTCCTCCTCCTTCTGTTCCTGCTCCTCCTTATGAGGGAAAACCCCAAGAAGTACCCGTATCGCTACTATCCAGACGCCTCCCTGCGCGCGTTCTGACCAGCAGTTCGAGGCGAAGCCCGCCGCGTCGACGAGGGCCTACCAGCAGGCCCACTGAATAGGCCCAACCGAAGCAGGGACAGCGGCCTCGGTACGTCGTCCTCTCCCAGCTTCCGCATTTCCTCATGCTCGTCGCCCCCCTGCCCCTGAGGCAGGCGCCGCCACCTTTCCGAGGGACGCGCGCGTTGCTGCGCCAAAGACACATTCTCGCTCTCCTCGTTGTCGTCCTCCTCCTCATCCTCCTCCTCCTCCTTCTCGTGCTCCTCCTCCTCCTCCTCCTCCTCCGCCTCCTCCTACACTACACTACAGTACACTACACTACGCTACGCTACACTACACTACACTACACTACAGTACAGTACACTACACTACACTACACTACACTACACTACACTACACTACACTACACTGCACTGGCTATGTTGTGATATTTGCGAGCGGGCGGCAACGCACGAGTTGAAGTGACTCCCGGTCCTGTAAACCCTGCGCCCTCAGCTTTGGATGTCCGATGTGGGTACGGAGCACATGGGCATCATGCCCAGCCATACGTGCTGTTCAAAGCCAACCGCGGCCGCTGCTGGACCGAGGCTGGAGGGCACCACGGGACGGGCCAAGAGAATCCCGCGGCGCCCACGTGACGGTCGTGGGGAGGGTCCCGAGACGGCCCGGGAACGCTCGAACACGCCCCAAGTGGCCTCAGGACACTGCCCCCCCCCCCCCCCCCAAGACGGCCCAAGAAAGCCCCGAGACGGCCAGAGAGGCCCCGAGGCCGCCACCGAGACCCACGAGGGCCCAGAGAGGGGACTGAGGGGAGAATGAGGAGGAGGAGGAGGAGGAGGAGGAAGAGAAGGAGGAGGAGGAGGAAGAGGGGGAGGAGGAGGAGGATCATTTTTGGGGTTACCACAGGGGTCCTAGGAAGCTCTGGCGAGGGAGAAGAAAGGGGAAAGGAGGGAGAAAATGAAGCTCTTCTCCACCTCCTCGATCTCCTTCTCCTCCTCCTCCTCCTCCACCTCCTCCTCCTCCTCCTCCCCCCTCCTTCCCTTCCTCTTCCTCCCCGTTCACATCCGTCTTCTATTCCAGATACTGGTCAAACTGCTCCTATCTTAGCCTGCTCGCCGTCTTCCTCCTCCTCCTCCTCATCATCGGCATCAACGTCATCATCCTCATCATCATCATCAGCAGCAGCAACAACAGCAGCATCATCACCAGCAGCATCATCACCAGCAGCATCATCATTATCATCATCACAACCACAACCACCACCACCATCCTTTTCATCATCAGTACCATCATCACCTGCATCATCATCATCATGACCATCATCGTCATGATCAACATCAGCATCAGAAGCATCAGCACCATCCTCATCGTCATCATTATCGACATCACCATCATCGTCAGTACCTTCATGGCCATCATCGTCATCATCAGCATCAGCATCGTCATCATCAGTTCCAGCATCAGTCTCATCATAATCATCAGCATGATCATCGTACTCACCAGCATCATCATCATCATCATCATCATCATCATCACCATCATATACATCATCATCATCATCAGCATCATCATCATCATCATCACCATCACCATCATCATCATCATCATCAGCAGCATCATCATCATAAGCAGCATCATTATCACCAGCAGCGTCATCGTCACCATATTCATCATCATCAAGATCATCAGCATCATCATCACCACCACCACCATCATCATCATCATCATCATCATCATACCGTCATCATCATCATCAGCATCAGCATCATCATCATCATCATCATCATCATAATCATCATCATGATCATCATCTTCATCGTCGTCGTCAGATGCATCTTCATCGTAATCGTCATCGTCACCGTCATCGTTATCGTCATCCTTCTCCTCCCCCCCCTCCTCCTGCTTCTCCTCCTCCTCCTCTTCCACCTCTTCTTCCTTCTCCTTCTGCTTCTCCTTCTTCGTCTCCCTCCTCTTTGTCGTTTTTCTCCCCCTCCCCCTCCCCCTCCTCCTCCTCCTCGTCCTCTTCGTTGTCCTCCACCTCCCACTCCAACCCTCCTCCTCCCCTTCTCCCCCCTCCTCCTCCTCCTCCTCCTCCTCCACCTCCCTCCTCCTCCTCCTCCTCCCCTCCTCCTCCTCCTCCTCCTCCTCCTCCCCTCCTCCTCCTCCTCCTCTTCCTCCTCCTCCTCCTCCTCCTCCTCCTCCTCCTCCTCCTCCTCCTCCTCCTCCTCCTCCTCCTCCTCCTCCTCCTCCCTCCTCCCCCCTCTCTGGAGCCTGGGGGCCCCCAGAACGGGCACCCGCCCTCTCAGCAGCCCGGGAGGGCCCCCCCTGGACGCAGCGCGCGAGCGGTCACACCCCACCAGCTCCGGCGCCGAGGCACGCCCTAGCCCGCGAAGGACTCCGCCGGGGGACACGTTTCCTGGGCAACGCCCCCCGCGTCGAGCGGCGTCGTTGGCGTCGTCGTCGGCCATCCCTCGTCGGGACTGCTCCTCCTCCTCCTCCTTCTCCTCCTCCTCCTCCTGCCCCTGCTCGTTTCTCCCTCCTCCTCTTCCTCTGTCCTCCTCCCTCCCTCTACGTACCCTCCTCCCCCCTCCACCCCTTCCCCTTATGAATGACTCCTCTCTGTCGCACCCCCACACGTGTCGGCTGGGCGGGCCAGGCGTTTCGCCTGAGACTCCTCACCGACTCTGATCCTGAAGCTCGAGATTTCACATGTAATGGGCGGGTCGTTTTCAAAATGTGGAGGGCTCTCGCCTCAGCGCTGCGCACATTTGTTGTGAAAGTTCGCAACAGCCTCAAGGTTGAAGGATAGGTGGCTTTGACCATGTAGCTCTCGCCGACAGGCCACGCACGTTCGTCGTACAAGTTTGCTACAGCTTCAAAAATGGATACCGGGTCGTTTTCACAATGTGGCTCTCGCTTTGGCGCCGCGCAAATTCGTTTTCAATATTTGCGACAATTTAAAGGGTAGGTACAGTTGAAGTCCAGGGAATGGTGCTCTGACAAGGTTGAGGATTGTCAAGACGTAACAGTTGTTGGTTCGCGCTGGTGGGATCGCAGGAATGGATTCTGGCGCGCTTGAAGATTGTCAAAACGCAGCAGTACGTTAGTCTGAGGCGCTGAAGTCCCAAGAACGGCAGTTTAGCACAATTAAGCATGTTCATGTGGTTTTATAATAGGCCACTCGCCGCAATGAAGATACATTCGATGGTTTCTTGCAACATCGTTGATGGAACTTGGGCTTACACTGGTGCTCCTCCTCCTCCTCATCCCCCTCTGTTCTCTTCCTCCATTTCCTCCTCCTCCTCCACCTTTTCTTCCTATTCCCTGCTCTTTCCTCTCCTGCTGCTCATCCCTCCTCCTCCTCCTCCTCCTCCTCCTCCTCTTCTCCTCATTATCATCATCAGCATCATCCTCTCTCTTCCTCCTCCCCCCCGTTCTTTTGCTCCCGCCCCACATTATCATCGCCGTCGTCGTGGTCGTGGTCGTCGTCGTGTACGTCGTCCACAATGCTCGAGACTCGTCTCAGGACCGAACGTGGAACGAGGCTTCCCCCTTCGCCGAGATCCGGGCGTGGCACCCTTGTTCACAGCAGGCGCTGACTCGCCCAGCCTCGGCACCCGAGACCCACACCGATCGATCCTGCTTGCATGAAGGGGCCCCAGGACACACAAATAAATACACACAAATAGAAAGATGCCCCATATTTTCCCATATTTTCTGGGTTTTTGTCTTCCCCCCCACTTCCCATATCCCATAATTTCCTGGGACTCGACGATTACTTGTGTCTGTGTGTTTTTTCCCCGCCTGATTGCAAAACGACAAAACGAGGCAACTCGATGGAGTCAGGGGCCCTGGTCGTATTTTTGCTTCGTTTCGCGGTCTCGCGAAGCAGGTCGGAAGCCGGGGCAAAGCTAGGGCGGACCGCGCCGAAGCGAAGGAAAAAACAGTACGGAGCAACGCCCGGCTCAGAAGCAGGCTCAGCGTCCAATAAGTTGTAAAAACTGGCGGACCGGCACGGTGACCACCCGGTAGGAAGCGGATGCGAAGCGGAGCAGGACGACCCAGGATGCCCCAGGATGCCGTCCCAGGATGCCGCCCCAGGAAGCGGATACGAAGCGGAGCAGACGACCCAGGGAAGGTGACGCCCCAGGATGCCGTCGAAGGGGTGTCCGCTGTCCGTGTTGTTCGCGAAGTTGAAAGTCCTGTTTCCCCTGCTATGTCCACCTGAACAAATCTAGTCCCCAAGAAGTCCATAAGCGTCCCAGCCCGCGGCTGTGGCTGGCGCCCGAGCGGCAGCACGATATCCACTCAGTCGGCGTTTTCTCATTCGGCTTTTCGACAGTGGGCGGAAAGGGGGGGAGGGGGGGCGTCTGGCTCAGGACCTATGCTTAGTGCGTCCTATGGGGGAAGGACCCCACCTGCTCGAGACAGGCGCCAAAAACAGCCAAGATCTACTCCATGGGGGGCGGAAGGGGGGTGCGAGGGCCTGCGCCGATCGGCAAAACAAAAACACACACACACACAAAAAAAAAAACAAGGATGTGGCCGGAACTGAGGCGAGAGCACCACGCCGTACTGACAGAAGCTCAGAGGTCACGGGCTCAATGGAGTCCTCTGGCGGCTAGCCCAGGGGGACAGATGCGAAACGCATGCCCCTCTCGCCTCCCCCCCAGGGGCTCGCAGCCGAATCGTGGTCGTCGTCTCCCGCGCAGACAGCAGGGCGGCGACACGGTGTAGGCGTTCCTGGGCTGCACAGGGCGAAGCGGCTAACACCATCTTTTTTGCGTCGGCGGCCGGGCAGAGTGGCTGCGCTGGCGAGTGAAGCAAAGCGGGGTGCGCCAGGCGAAGCCAGCCACCACGCGGAGGGGGGAGGAGAGGGCGAGAGGCGCCCGCTCAGGAGGGGGACCCGGAGGAGCCGGGCCTGCTCAGAGCAGCCCAGGGGTGTGGCGGGGCCCGCGCCGGGGAGCCAGCGGCGGCGGCGGCCGGGGGGCGGGCGGCGGCAGGGCTGATGATGCAGCCGGTGGAGTGGAAGCAGCACAGAGGACGCGGCTAACACGATGGCAGGGGCATTGCGCTGGAACGCAGCTCTGCTTCACTCTGATCGCCGTGGCTGCTCTTGACGTGGCGTCGTCGACGCAGGACTGCGGAGCCCGGGAATAGCACAGCTGTGTCGGATGATCTGGAATGGAGAAGCACGTGGGATCCGCCACCGTCGGCCTCAGAGGGTCCCAGCACGATCCAGAAGGCGCCGAAGACGGCCCACGAGGCCCAAATGATGGCCCCAAGAGGAGGCCCTGATGGGGGACCCAACCGGATGCTTCGAGCCCTCGGTCCCAAGGGACCCCAGGAGACCCCAAGAGGCCCCCAAGAGGCCCCCAAGAGGCCCCAAGAGGCCCCAGCGCCCCAAACACTGCCCCGAAGAAGCCACCGAGAGCGCTTCGAAGAGACCCCAAGAAGCTTCCTGAGAGCTCTGACCCATAACCCACTTACAGTGTTGGGAAGGGCCGCAGGCCACCAGATAGGGAGATTCGCAGACAACGTGTTCCCTGTCCCGCTGCGATGCTTCTTCATTTCCAGCCCTCTGCCGCGGCAAAATCACACGTACTTGAGCAAAGCCTGAGAAATTGAACAACATAATCGAACCAACATGACTGCGGACCCTTCCGCCTCTCCCCGTCCCTCTCTTACACCTCCCAATGTTCTGTCTCTTCCTGCCACACATTAAACGAAATAACTAAAACACATAATGAACACGGCGCGACCCCAATCAGGGGAACGCTTCCTATTGCATGGGCGCAATGCTAAAATTGCTTGGCATTGCTTGGCATGAGGCACTCGGGGAACCCGGGGAACCCAGGGAACCCGGTCATGGCTTGGCATTCCTTGGCAGTGTTTGGTATTGCTTGGCATTGCTTGACACTGCTTGGCATGAGGCACCCATGGAACCTGGGGAACCCAGGGAATCTCCGAACAATGGGCAAAGTAGGGTCCCGAGACACCAAAGATTGACTCAAGTACGAACCCCTTCGGCAAGCCGAATTGGAGAACACATTGCGGACCTCGATCTTTCTGCCAATCCGTCCCTTCCTCTCCCTCCTCAAAGGCACCTCGCCTTTCATTACCCCGATTTTGGCATCGGTCTCTGACACCGCGTCGTTAGCCCTGCACGATCGCGCCGTCCTATCAGCGTGCACCGTTCGATATCGGACGATCCCGGGCCACTGGCGGCGTTCAAACTCGAACACCCCCGCTGCCAACAAAATCAGGACCGCGGCCGGTTCTTGCAGGTGGAGCTTCGCCTGCCCCTGCGACTCGTGAGTATGATTATGCGCTGCCCTCCCCCCGCGGCCTTGGGGTGCTTCGAGTCGAAGTGTTGAACCAGGCACTTGTAGTTCGTCATCTCCATCTTGCAGGACGGACAGACCACCTGGCAGGGCTAAATTTGAAGGACGGGCAGACGACCCGGCAGGGCCGGCCGCTGGAGCGGAGGCAGGGCTGGCATGTGCACAGAGCGGCGCCCGCCCTTCGCCGCCGACGCGCCGCTTGGACGGCGGCGGCGACGCATGCGGAGGCGGCGACGGCGACGGCGGCGCTCGCCGTCGCTCGGGCGGCCCTGCCATGTGCACTGCGTGATCTCGTGCCTTCGGTCTCAAGGTGGTCCACGATGGGTCACGCTCTCGGGCTCTGGCCTCCCAGAGGAAAAACAACAAAAAAAAAACAAGGCGGAGCGATGTCAATGGCGACAGATGCCCCAAAAACGACGGCGCCGACGGCCATCTGAGGGTCCCAGAGCGGCGCGGTGACAGACCGCGCGGTGACCTCGACATCGCCAGAACGACCTCACCGCACGGCTCTGAAACCCCGGCGGCCCCAAACGCCTGGGACATCTCTGGAGAACGACCCGAATCCCAAAACCGTGCTGTCACCCTGAAGCCCCGCTGACTCACCACACAGCGTGGTCACCGCACTGTTTGGGGGCCCCCGAGCTGTGTCCGGCTGGGCCGTCACGAAGATCGAGTGCCTCGCGGCGTAGACGGGCTCTGGGTGCCAGCCAGCGCGAAGACAACGAGTGTGAGGAATGCCCCGAATTGCTCGGAGGGGTTAACGATGGGGGCGCTCCCCCCACTTAGCCAGGCCATCTATCGTCCCTGAGCCACATGTGGTATTTGTAACCCTCTGAATCGCTATGCTAAACCACTCATAAACCACCTTTGCATCAACAGGTGTGGACCACGCGCAGGCCGCAACACTATTCCGAGACATTTTTTTCGTCAGCGGCGAGGCGGCGATTTCCGCTCCAGCGAGAAGCTAGATAAGGGCACTAACTAGCGAATTGTCCGGCGAGCAAAGAAGGGGGGGCGGTCGAGAGGAAGAAGGGACGCTCAGACGCCGAGGACTTCGACGATGAGCAGCTGGGGGGCAGCAGCAGCCAGGAGCGCATGGCCAGACGCATTATATTCCGAGACAAGCGTGTTGCCAGAATGCAGGTGTCACGCCCATTGCGCGCGGGCCGGGCTCGGTGTCATCGAGATCCGGCTGACGTTCGGTGGGCGATCCACGTCACGGTGTGGGGTGCAACTGCCCTCGAGAGGAAACTGGGTCCTGAGAGAAGCGGGTCCTCGACCCCAGGAGGAGGAGGAGGGGGAGGGGGAGGAGGAGGAGGAGGAGGAGGAGGAGGAGGAGGAGGAGGAGGAGGAGGAGGAGGAGGAGGAGGAGGAGAGGAGGAAGAGGAGGAAGAGGAGGAGGAGGAGGAGGAGGAGGAGGAGGGAGGAGGAGGAGGAGGAGGAGGAGGAGGAGGGAGGAGGAGGAGGAGGAGGAGGAGGAGGAGGCAGGGCCTCCCCCCAGGACGAGACCTTCCTCCCGAGCCGTTTCCTGACGGCCCCGGGGCCCGTGGGAGGCCCCGAGAGCCCGCGAACGGCGAGAACCTCAGGACCCGTTTCCCTCAGGGCCCGCTGCTGGGCGGCGCGCACGAGGGGGTGGATGAAGGGGGGAGGGCTTCTTAGAAGGAGGCCGCTTCGTAGAAGGCGCCGGCCTTGCATCTGCAGAGCAGGCCCGCGCCTGCCAAGAAGCAGGGGTGCTTCTCAGAGAAGCCCCCCCCCCTCTCTTTCCCCCCCCCCCCACCCCCCTCTGCGCGTGGCCGAGCTGCCCTCCGCGAGATCCCCTCAGCAACCCCGCGCCAGTCCTGGTGTCAGCGAGTCGGCCCACGTTCGGGAGCGGCCAAAGAGGGGGGTGTCCAAGAGGGGGGGTGCAAATCATGACCGGCGGCATGTGCGCGGCCCAGCGGGGGGGCCAGGGACGTAATGAAATAAGAAGAGGCGCCGTGCAACTGGAGGAGATATCATGGCCCTCGCCATGACATCCCCCCCCCCTGGTCATCACCCCCCTCTTTGCCGCCCCCGAGTGGCTGGTCTGCCTGGGGCGCCCCCCGGCGCCGGAGAGGGCGAGCGCCCAGCGGCGGGGCCGAGGCCGGCTGCGCGCAGCAGACGCCGTGCCTTGGAGCAGGGACCGACCGCCCAGGCATGCCGATGAAGGCCTACCACCGCGAGATGCTCTTAGAACCCCAAAATGTTCTGAGAACAAATTGGGCGCCCGAATTCTCCGGGGTAACTCGGGTCCGGGATAACTCGGGCTTGGATTCCCGGAAAAGGGAACCCGAGCTAGCCCTGACCCGAGATACTCCTGATGATTTGGGGCTCTGGACGCCCGAATTATCCCGGGTAAGTCGGGTCCGGGGTGAGTCGGGTTCGGAATCCCGAAAAACGAACCCGAGTTAGCCCTGACCCGAATTACCCCTGATGATTCGGGGTTCTGAACAAACGCAATGTTTTACCAGCCTCGAACGTATCCCTATCCCTAAGACTGGCACGCCCAAAGGCGATGGCAATCTTATGGTTTCGCCCTCAAGAAATAAGGGGATCCCTAATATTGGCATCGTGATAAGGAGGTGCCCAGCATAGGGATAGGGATATGTTCCAGGCTGGTAAATGTTCTCATCGCATAAAGAGGATGCACTCAAAAACGACAGTCCCAGCCAGACCTGTACTCTGAGAGCATGTCCTAGAAACCACCAGCGGCTCTTAGAACCCCCAAATGTTCTGAGAACCAACGCAATGTTTTACCAGCCTCGAACGTATCCCTACCCCTAAGGTTGACACGCCAGAAGGCGATGACAGTCTCAGGGATCCGCCCTCGAAAAAGAAGGGGATCCCTAAGATTGGCATCGTGATGAGGAGGTGCCCAGCGTAGGGATAGGGATATGTTCCAGGCTGGTACATGTTCTCATAACATGAAGCAGGATGCACTCAAACACGACAGTCCCAGCCAGACATGTTCTGAGAACATTTCTTGTTGGACGCCCGAAATGGGTACGGAAAAATGGGCACTATGCCCAACAACAAATGTTGTCCCGAACCAACAGCGGCCGCTGTTGGGCAGGCGGCCTTCTGTCTCGAATGGACACAGGCCGCGGCGGCGTGGACAGCGAATCCTGTTCAGAATGAACAGGAACTGCTGTTGGGCAGTGTACCCATTCTTTCCGTACCCATTTCGGGCGTCCAAATTCTTAGAAACCACACGCGGCTCTTAGAACAATATGTTGGTGGGCCCATGTCTACGCCCGGACGCCTCGCCCACTGCGCGAGTCCCGCCGGCGCGCCGCATTCTGGAGGTCGCCCCCCGGCGCCGCTTTCAGGAGGAGCCTGTTTTCTTAGACTCAAGCAAGTTTAACCCCAGGAAGCATTTCAGAACCCCCCCGGCGATATCGTAGCACCGCATTTTTTATTCGATATTCCGAGGGGCCGAAATAATCGAACGATAGCTTCAGCATCCGGACACAAGGAGGGCTCCTGGTGCCAGGTAACGCTTCCAGGGTGCGGAAGGGTTATCGATTTGCCGGAGGGGGGGGGGTTCTTAAATGCTTCCTGGGGTTACTTGCATGGCGTTCGCCCGACCCCCACCCCCCTCGCTCCTCTACAAACGAATGCTAGCCTGCGAATGCCTTTCGACTTGCGTGATTTCGTCACGTGCAAGTCGCTTGCGGCTTGTCTCAGGTTCAGCACCCCCCGTCCATGCAAGTAAACTGGCCGGGGCCTAAAAAGTCAAGCTCGAGGGCCTTGGGCGCCGGCTGCTCTCACGTGGCCGTTTAGGAGGTCTGGCGTTCCGTGTTGGCAGAGGCCACCTCACCAGGCTGTCCTGCAGGTCCACTCCCCAGACATGCGACGTCTGATTTTTTCAGGACGGCGCCCCCGGAAGTCCAGACCCTTCCCCCGTGGCCGGTTTTTCATCCTGGGTCGTTTTTCGACGGCCCCGAGGCCTGGCAAGGGCCCCCCAGGGGCCAAAAATAGCGAAGAACTTGCCGTCCTGATTTCTTTAATGACGCGATCATGCCTGGGTCCCGTCTGGCCCATTGCAGAAGTACGGCTTGCTCCAGCAGATGTCGTCCTCCCCCCCCCCTTCCCCCCAGCGTTAGGTCGGGCATGTTCCCCTACAGGAGGATTTTGGGCGAATAATTGGAAATACCCAACAAATGCACAAGCATAGCAAACAAATGCTCGAGCAACAAATCCTATATTATTTTTAAGCTATTTGGGAGTATCCCCCCTGCAGATGGGCAGGCCCGACTGAACCCCTGGCGCCCCGAATCCGCCGAGGCCCACGAGGCGGGCGCCGACCCGCTCGAGGCTATCTATAGCCTTCGGTTCTGTCTTCGCCTTGGTTACACATCCTCCTCCTCCTCCCCCTCCTCCTCCTCCTCCTCCTCCTCCTCCTCCTCCTCCGCCTCCTCCACCTCCTCCTCCTCCTCTCCTCCTCTCCTCTCATCTCCCTCCTCTCCTCCTTCTCTTCCTCCTCCTCCCTTCTCCTCCCACTCCCCCTCCTCCCTGTCCTCCTCCTCCTCCTCCTCCTCCTCCCTCCCCCTCCTCCTCTTCCTCTTCCTCTTCCTCAAAAATGATGGGCGCCCAACCCTGGGATATACAGTGGAGGCCAGTCCACAAGCAACCCTCCACCAGAAACCCCAGCCTGAGACCCAAAGACGTCCCTTGCTATTTTGGTGTGGGAGCGTCACGCTCCCCACGGCAAAACCACCGAAACCCAAGAAACCCACGGCGCCCTGGAGGCAAGCAGGGTGCTTCTTTTGGCATGGGCCTCCACTATAGCAGTGGGACGTGAAAAGTGTGCGTTTCTTTTGTATTCGGCGCTTTAGTTCATTATCATTTTTATTACTATTACTATTACTATTGTTATTAGTAGTATTATTATTACTACTATTACTATTATTACCATTATTCGTATTATCATTACTATTATTCGGCGTTTCGACATTGGGAGAAAAAGGGGGGGCGCCTGCCTCCAGACCTCTGCTTAGTGCGACTGTCTGTAAGAGTGCCGCCTCTGGGAGAGACCCCACACGCTCGACTCAGGCGCCAAAAAACAGCCATGATCAACTCCATGGGGGGGGGGCGGGCGGTGGTGCGAGGGCCCGCGCCGATCGGCAAAACAGCGAATCAAAAAACGACCACAACAAATGGTCTTTGGATCCTCCCCGCCTCTCGTCCGACCCCGAGCGCGCCCGGCCGGCGCCCTGCCGCGGAGCTTGGGCGTGCTTTTCTCGGCCTTTTCGCTCGCGTGCTCACCGCGCTGCGACCGAGCGAGCTTCGATTGTGGGTTGGCACGGGTTTGGCAAAGCGCGAGGGCCTTGTTTCCGAGCATGTTCTTAGGGTGGAGGGCTCAAGGTGAAATCCAGATGGGCTTTTTTTGCACCACGAAGATCAATCCGTCGTGTGATTCACCTTTTTGCAGATTCAAGCCTCGAAAATCAGTCGAAACGGCATTGCAGATTTCACCCATAGAACTTCACATGGTCGGCCTTTGCTTTGCAGTCGAAAGTGCACGACCTGGCGCGGAGGCGAGAATGGCGGGCGAGGGGTGGGTGGGAGTAGGGCAATCATGCGGCACAGGGCAGAGGAACAAGCGAGGAGGGAGAAGGAAGGAGGGAAAGAAGATGACCCCCAAAGGCGGGGAAGTATGGTAGGAGAAGGAGGAGGAGGAGGAGGAGGAGGAGGAGGAGAAGGTGGGGGAGAAAAAAACAGGGGGGAGGGACGGGCAGAGGACGAACACGAGGACGAAGAAAAGGACAACGCGGACGGAGTAGGAATCCCACCCGCCCTTGAGGGCGTAGGTGGTCTAGGGAGGCTCATCTTTCAACCCTCTTCTTCCTCTTGGGGGAGGGGTTTACCCTTCCCCATACCCCCTCCCCTGGACCTGGACGGGGGGGTTGGCGGGTACGTGCTTGGAGCGTCCAAGATGGCCCAAGATGGCTCCAGGAGGGCCTCGAAGAGCCCAAGATGACCTCCAAGATGGCGATGGCTCAAGATAGCCCAAGATTCCTCAAGATGGCTCCGAAGGTGCTTCAAAAGGCCCCAAGACCGCCCCAAGACGGCTCCAAGAGGCATCCGAGACCTCCAAGGAGGCCTCCCAAAGGCCAGAATCCTTTCAACATCTAAGGACAATCAATGTTGTTTGCGTCGTCGCCTTCTCGCTTCCGATCGCCTTCCGAGGCTTCAAGATGGCTCCAAGATGGCCCGAGAGGGCCCAAAGAGGGGCCCAAGAGAGCCCCAAGACGACCCCAAGAGCGCCCCAAGAACGCTCCAAGAGGGGTCCAGGAGGCGATCGTTGGGGCTCCTGAGGGGCAGCGCTAATTAGGGAACCCCTCTTGTTTGATCGATGCCCCCCAAGATGGCTCCAAGAGCGTCCACAGGGCTCCCAAGAGCGCTCCAAGAGGACCCCAAGAGGCGCCCAGACGGCCCCAAGAGGCGCCCGCCTCCAAGAGGCTCCCAAGAAAACCCTACGAGGCTCCAAGAGGCTCCCCGAGGCTTCCGAGACGCTCCAAGAGGCCCCTGGGACCTTCAAGAGGCTCCCAAGACGCAAGATGGGCCCAAGCGAGCCCCAAGACGGCCCCAGGAGCGCCCAACAGTGTCCCAATAGCGCTCCAAGAGGGACCCTTCCTCTGTGTGCTGCCCACCTCCCTGATCGAGGCAACTCCTCTGGGTATCGTCTCTGGCTGGGCTGGTGGGGTTACTTCTTTTTTGGCGCAGCTGCAGGCCAAGGGGTCCGACAGCGTCAGCAGAGTTAGCTCGGGCTACGAGCAACCTAACATCTGGTGGGGTTACGCGAAGCGTCCAGGGACAGGAGTAGGACCAGCTGTGGAAGCAGGGGGACTGGAAGAATTGGGAAGAAGGGGTATGACAAGGCTGTGGCTGGCTACAGTCTGGGAGTGACGCCACAGTAGGCACAGGTGTGCAGGCCGTGCGGCTGCGGAACCTGTGGGGCCACGGCAACCAGAATAGATACGCGTGCCAGTCATCATCGTGCTTGTGCAGGCCGGCGGTGATGGCGGAGGCGGTGGTGCACCACAACGCGCCCGCCACCGTGCCCCATGGGCTGCCCGGTGACGCGGGCTTCCGGCATCGTCCGAAAGCCCCCCCTCGAATCGAGGAGTGCTGCCTGTGCATGCGCCCACCCCCGCGCCCGAGGCTCACTCGGCGGCCGGGCGCCTCCCCGGCGCTCTGCGCACTTGTCCCGAGACGGCCCGAGGAAGGTGACACACACGCCTATGTGGCCAAGCATGGCCTCGACAGGCACCAGCAGCTCTCGAAAGGACCCCTAAGACGGGCCAAGGTGGGGCCCAGGAGGCCTCCAAGACACAGAGGAGCGGCCAAGAGACCATTATGGCTACCACAATCATGCAAAACTCCTGACGGTGCCCGTCAATTATTGGGATGTGTGCGTTTTCTTCCGTGTCTTGCATCAAGAGGTTCCAGACGGGCCTCGGAGGAGCCAACGACGGGCCACACGAGCCCAATGAGATCCACCAGAAGCCCTGCAGACTTCCCAGGCCAACCCCAGGGGCCTCCAAGACGGCCCAAGAGGGCCCCGTGACAGGCCAAGAGGGCCCCAAGAAGGCTCAAGAGGGCCCCAACACTCTCCCAAGACAGCCCTGAGAGACTCCCCAGAGTGCCGAGGAAGAGCACAAGACGGCCCAATGGGCCTCAGGACCCAGGACGGCCCTGAGAGGGCTCCGCGGGAGCCCAGCGAAAAGCCTTCGGTGCTCAACGCGACTTGCCGCACGCAACTGGATGATTAACCGTGACGTGCAAATTCCTCCTCCTCCTCCCCTCCTCCTCCTCCTCCTCCTCCTCCTCCGCCTCCGCCTCCGCCTCCGCCTCCGCCTCCGCCTCCTCCTCCCTTTGCTCCCCTCCCCTGGTCCTCCCCCCTTCCTCCCCCGAGCCTCCTGCCCCCAGTCCGAAGAGGGCCGCGGTCGGCAGGGGGAGAGGGGGGGAAGGAGGGCGCCGCCTTGAGCCCTGCCTTCTGGGCCTCCTTCTGGCTGCCCGACGTCTTCTGGGCCGCCAGCTTCGCCGCGTTCTTCTTCTGGGCCTGCCGGGGCCCCGGCGGCGGCCTCAACAGGGTGGTTAGAGTGAAGTCGGGCGTGCCCCTATACAGGAGGGAAATTCAATGGGGACGTTTTTTCTAGTATGGGGATGTTTTTTCTAGTATGTTTGACTTGTTTGATTAAGGTTTGTTTTTGAATTGTTCCTCGAAGATCGGCCTGTATGGGGGACATGCCCCACCTAAGGTTAGATCTGCGGCTTCGGAGGCGGAGGGGAGGTGAGAAGAGGCACTGGCGAGGTCCGTCCTGGCTTTCCACGACATCACCCAGTGCCGCCACGCAGGCCCGGACCATGGCGGCGGCGCGCCGCTGGGTCGCGACGTCTATGGCCGCCCGCGTACACTGACGAGCTCACAACAAACAGCACCTGTAGCTAATCGTCCGACTTCGGGTCTCAAGCCCTGATTAGGCCTACCAGGGATAGATGCCCTTTTTGCTGGCGGAGAGATGATGGCAGCAGCATGTTGTATCGTCGCGTGCACTGTGACTCTGCGGGGCGCGTGGCAACAGCCAGAGATAGATCGGTGCGGAACAACTAGGTAAGCTGCACAGGGCCCTATAAACGAATGGACCACGTCTGCAAGAACGCTGGGCGAACACGACACTGGCGCACCGGTACGATGCATCATAATAGGACGGGCCCCGACCCCCACTTCCGCACCAACGAATGACACCTACCGTACATCTGCCTATCGCCTCGGACAATTCGTATCGATGTGGTGCGCAAGAAGAACACAGGTGCCGAACGGACGGAATTATTGATCGTTTTCCTCTCCCCCTCAGCCTCCTTCTGAAACATCCGCCTCCTATGTGGCACGGACGGTGTTTCAATAATGTGATGCCCTGGGATGTGTACAATCCAAGCGATGTGTCGGCATTCGCGGGAAATGCCAATCCGGAATGGACTCGAACGAGTTACAAACCTCCATTTGGGAACGCATCAACATGGCAGCAACCCAGAGATCGAGGAGGAGGAGGAGGACGAGGAGGGGGACGAGGAGGAGGAGGCGGAGGAGGCGGAGGAGGAGAAGGAGGAGGACGCGGAGGAGGAGGAGGAGAAGGAGGGGGAGGACAGCAGCGAGAGAGGTGGAGGACGGCGACGAGGGAGGAGGAAGCAGGACCTGCGCACTCTCAGCTCAGGACATCCTGCAGCAGAGGCGCACCCACAATATAAGCAAACTTGTCGCGACCCCATCCCACTGGGGAAATGAGAGGGCGCATGCCTTGTTAGAAGGCGGCGGGGCTTCTAAGACGCCGTCCAAGCCTCCTGAGTCTTCTGTGTCTTCGAGAACGACTTAGAGAACAATTATCCGAAGGCGCGAGGCCTTCCCAGCCTCCTGAGAAGGCCCGCCCCCTCTCACTTCCCCCCTGGGCTCGCCGCCGCCGACAAACGAGACGAGGGACAACAACGACGAAAGAGCGCAAGACGGAGGAAGAGGAGGAAGAGGAGGGAGACCGACTCTACGAACTTCCGCTTACCGAGCGGTCAACCTCGAAAAGAGACGGGGGGGGCGGACGGAGGAGTCCACGACGGGAATGCTCCATAGACTTAGAACGAGCATGTCCCCTTACAAACGGGTTCTGGGCGAAAAATTAGAACTACCGGAAAACATAACCCAAAATAGTTGTCTAAACATTGAAAACTCGCCTCCATACTATGTTTTGACTATTTTTGAATACTCCTCCTGTAGAGGGACAGGCCCGACTGAACCACAGTCCGCCAATGCTTGAGACGTGCCGCCCGAGAATCTCTCACAGACAACTGGGTGTATGGACACGCGTAGGACGACACCCAGACCCCAACGTTGATGGGCTAATTTTCCACCACCCCTACCGTATACAGGGGGAGGAGGAGGAGGGGGAGGAGGAGGAAAGGAGGGAGGAGGAGGAGGAGGGAGGAGGAGGAGGAGAAGGAGGAGGAGGAGGAGGAGAAGGAGGAGGAAGAGGACGAGGACCTCTTCATCCTCCCGTCTCCCCGTCCTAACATGGCAGTGGTGGTGGAAAATTGCCCATTAGACGTCAAGGACCCCATTCCGGGGATCGGTTTCTCATCCCGAGTCGTTTTCAGACGGTGTCCCGAGGCACGCCGAGTACCCCTGGAAGCCGAAATGCAGAAAACCCTCCGTCGCATGATTGTTCACCATGCGAGGTCTGAGGAGAGAACGATGATGATGAAGTTAGCGCCGACCTGCGCGAGGCCTTCTCTGTCCATCCATCGCCACCTTCTCCTCCTTCTCTCATCCTCTCCTCCCACTCCTCCTCTTCCTCCTCCTCTTCCTCCGCCTCCCCCTGCCCCCTCCCCCTCCTCCTCCTCCTCCTCCTCCTCCTCCTCCTCCTCCTCCTCCTCCTCCTGGCCAAGTCTGGCTGGGGCTCCGATGGGGCCCACGACTTTCAAGCCTGCCCATCACGAGGCTCACAGACTGTGGTGCAGAGCAGATGGCCGGGCTGGCACTGGCCTTACACCACGCCTCACGCTCACGCGATGAGGTCGTCGTCGTCGTCGGGCGGCGGCCGACGATTGACGTTCGATGCTCGTGGATGGATGTGCTGCTGCGACTTTCCGCCCTCGTAACGACTCTCGAGTCGGGTCATTCAACAACTGCATAATCATACACATACGGAGGTACGCGCATATTTGTTTGATCGGCGCTGCTCGACCTTGGCCGCCACTGACGTCGCTACAATGTTGCGTTCGGTTGTTACGGACGCCTACCATAGCCAACATGTAGACGGATTAACGGCAACTAGCGGCAACCGATTAGCGGCAAATATCGGCACAAACCCCGCACCAACCGTCCAACACTCAGCCCCTATTCGCCGCTAATAGCCGATCAACGCAAAACAAAACTTTCGGCAGTGAAACTTAAGTCCTTGTGCAAGAACGGTTCGGAACGTGCGTCACACATGGCTGCATCGGCACGGAACCGACATCGGATCGAATCGGCCACGCCAGGATACACAGCTGCGCCGTGCGAGTACTGGACCGTAACACATCGCTGCGGGAACCGACATCAAATCTGACCGAGAGGCTGGCGAACGCGAGATGGAATCGGATCGATAAAATCGGATTGGGCCCCAGCGAGTCAAGTGTGCATCCCTTCCTCCTGCAACCCCGTGGGAAACAACTACTGTGAGGTCTTCCTAAGAACGAATGAAAGCTACTAAGCTGGATTAAGGGGCGATCAAGCCGGATCAAGCCATAAAAAGGTGGGGATGATGCCAGAGCAAGCCGGATCAAGCCGCGTGAAACGGCACTGTGCGGGGCCACGTCAGTTTCTGACCCTGGATATGCCAGCAGCGCCGATGCTTCGAGGCGGGGATTCATCCATGTCCACCGCCTGGGAACCGACGTCCTGGTGCCCCAGCGGGCGGTGGACATGGATATACTTTGGCCCTAGGGGGGGCCGAATCTATCCACGTCCACCGCCTCCCGAGGTCCCCGAAAATCGATCCTCTGGACCGTGGTCTTGCATAAATTCCCGCCTCGGAGACGCTGAAGTCCACCTCCCAGGAGCTGCATCCTGAGCCCCCCCCCCGAGAAGGCGGAGGACGCGGCAGCTGCGAGCCTCCTCCTTCGCGTGGCCCCGGACCATGGCCGAGGTCTTAGCACACAAGGCGGGCACTCGGGCGTGGACGCGCGCAAGGAGCCGGCCCTGAGCCGGGAAAAGCACCCCTGCAGCAACGCGCCGCCTCTTGGGCCCCGCCGCACCCAGGTTTCGCCAAAGAGGGGGGCCACCTCCTCCTCCTCCTCCTCCTCCTCCTTCTCCTCCTCCTCTCCTCGTGGAGCACCGTGCCCCGAGGCATGTGTTCGAACCACTGGGGGCTGGCGGGAAGTGCTGGAGAAGAAGAATTCGGAGAAGACGAAGAAGAATAATAATGATAAGAAGAAGAAGAAGAATAATAAGAAGAATAATAATAATAAGAAGAAGAAGAATAATAAGAAGAAGAAGAAGTTGGAAGAAGAGGAAGACGATGGGGCCACGAAGCCTGGCAACATACCCAGGCCCTTGCTATGAGACGGGAGGCAATGACGGGGGGGCCGGCTCGGGGGGAAGCATCGACCTGGAATCGGCGACATGAGGCCGATAGATCTGCGATAGGCTTCGAGGCCACGCGAGCCCGTGCGGGGTGGGCTAGCGGGTCCCCGTCCGCGATGAGTGAGCGGTTGGGGGGCGACGCATCCCAACCTGAGCCCATGACCCCCCGCCGTTGGCCCTCATGATTAGAGGCCTCCCTACTGGGGTCCGAGCAGATGGGGTCGGAGGATCGTGCGGCATCGCAGATGCATCGGCGATGCACCGCCCTCTCCCCAGGGTCCGCTGAAGCCTGGGGCGCAGAAGGCCATGATGATACCAAGTGCCTCTGTTGGCAGCGCGCGTCCGACCCGAACATGGCTACCGCACACACATCTCGCAGCAGATCGTCTCCCGAGCGGGATGGCCAGAAAGCGCGCACCGCCGGGCATATACTATGTGATGCGTCGGCGCGCGCGCCGCCCCCGTGGTGCGGACGCGCAGACACTGGTAGCAGTAGGTGGGGCATTGGACCCCGCAGGCGGATTTCCGAAGAGAACTAAAAGAATGGTCACAACATACTCAAAGATAGTCAAAACAATACTCAAAAAGCCATCCCCCATGTTATTATTGGAATATGTTTGAATACTCCTCCTGTAGAGGGACATGTGAACTTTTTTATTCGGTGTTTCGACATTGGGCGGAAGGGGGGGGGAAGGGGGCGGGTCTGGTTCTGGACCTCTGCTTAATGCGACTGTTTGGAACCGTGCGGCCTCTTGGGGGAGACTCCACCCGCTCGAAACAGGCGCCAAAAAGCAGCCACGATCCACCTCCAGGGGGGGGGGTATGGGGCCCCCCCGCCGATCGGCAAACTAATGAAGAAAAAGACCACATCATTTTTTGGGACTCTTCTTGAATGCTCCTGTAGAGGGACATGCCCGACTGAATGCCAGCATCTTTGGGCCACGCCGACGACAAGGAGGACGAGGAGGAGGAGGAGGAGGAGGAGGAGGAGGGAGGACGAGGAGGAGGAGGAGGAGGAGGAGGTGGAGGGGAGGAGGAGGAGTAGCAGGAGAAAAGGAGGAGGAGGGAGGAGGAGGAGGAGGAGGAGGAGGAGGAGGAGGAGGGAGGAGGGAGGAGGAGAAGGAGGAGGAGGAGGAGTGAGGACGAGGAGGAGGACGAGGAGGAGGACGATGAGGAGGACCTGGCCGCCTACGCCCTTCGGAGGAGCCCTCCAGGCATGCCCGACTGACTGGCAGCCTGTCTCGGCCCCGCTGGCGGCAGGCCGGGGCAGCGGCGCGCTCCCGAGGCCCGCTGCGCAGCCGCAGGCCGCGGCGTTCTCTCCCCGCCCTCGGGGATCTTCTGACCCGGGTCAATCCAGACCCGGGTCAGCAGGAATCCAAAAACTGCAATGCAGGATCACGCAGGTCTTCGCAAACCTGGGTCAGACAATATGCGCGGCCGCCTCGCGGCCACAAGCGGCTCGCTAACCGGGTCAGCCAGAGGGGTCTTCGCAGGATGCATTGACCCCCGTCTCTTGAGCCCCGACGCCCGTCGTCTTTCCCCCCCCCGGGGGGATGGGAAAGTCCAAAGTCAGGGTTAGCACTACGGTGCGGGCGCGGCCGCAAGAAGCCCTCGCAAGAAACCCAACCCTGAGAGCCCGTGCGCGAGGTGCACCCGAGGGAAGACCCGGAGCACCCCGAACGCAGCAGCTCCGTCAACGGCTGCGGGAAGTCACAGCGCAGCGCGACGAGCAAGGAAACCCAGGATACCCTGACGAAAAGCATGTGGTTTCTTGATGCGCGCCCCCACCGTAGGTCGGGCGTGTTCCCCCTTCAGGCGGCTTCTGGGCGAACAATAAAACACACGCCCAGAAATTGCCCCCCAAACATGCCCAAACATACTCAAGAACATCCCCCCTCCGGACCATTTTTTGACTAGTGTGAAATCTCCCTCCTCTGTAGAGGGACAGGCCCGATGTAAGGTGAGCAGTGGGTCTCAGTTCCCCAGCAGGGGATCTCGACTGCAGAATTGATGTGCCCCAAGATGGACACGGCTCGTCGAGCCTACGAGCAATGCGTACAGCGCTCGAACATCTCAGAACATGATGCGCGCGTGTCGTCCACGAGGCCAGAAGCTCGGCAGCGACGATAGGGGCGAACAGCCCAGGGGCGGGCACTACACGCGTTCGCCCGGAAGCCTGGTCGAAGACATGGATCATCGGCACCCCTGGATTGACATGTACTGCTCTCCCTTGGGAGCCCTGTGGACGCTCTTGGAGCCATCTTGGGGGACATCGATCAAAAAAGAGGGGTTCCCTAATTAGCGCTGCCCCTCAGGCGCCCCAAAGATCGCCTCCTGGACCCCTCTTGGAGCGTTCTTGGGGCGCTCTTGGGGTCGTCTTGGGGCTCTCTTGGGCCTCTCTTTGGGCCCCCTTGGGGGCCATCTTGGAGCCATCTTGAGGCCTCGAAAGGCGATCGGAAGCGAGGCGACGATGCAAACAACATTGATTGTCCTTAGATGTTGAAAGGATTCTGGCCTTTGGGAGGCCTCCTTGGAGGTCTCGGATGCCTCTTGGAGCCGTCTTGGGGCCTTTTGAAGCACCTTCGGAGCCACCTTGAGACATATTGGGCTATCTTGAGCCATCGCCATCTTGGAGGTCATCTTGGGCTCTCCCAGGCCCTCCTGGAGCCATCTTGGGCCATCTTGGACGCTCCAACCACGTACCCGCGACTCCCCCCGTCCACGTCCAGGGGAGGGGGTATGGGCAAGGGTAAACCCCTCCCCCAAGAGGAAGAAGAGGGTTGACAGATGAGCCTCCCTAGACCACCTACGCCCTCAAGGGCGGGTGGGATTCCTACTCCATCCGCTTCGTCCTTTTCTTCGTCCTCGTGTTTGTCCTCTGCATGTCCCTCCCCTCCTCCTCCTCCCTCCTCCCTCCTCCTCCTCCTCCCCTCCTCCTCCTCCTCCCTCCCCCCCCCCCCCTTCCCACCCCCTCCCGTGTCTTCCCTCCCTCCGCCTCCACGCCCCCTCCCTCCCTGTCCTCCCGCCCTTTTTCCTTCTCATTCCCCCTCTTCTATCATACCCCCATTGTTTGTGACATGTAGGTCTCTGGCCCCTCCCCTTCTCCCCCTTCGTCTCTCTTTCTACTCCCCTGAGATCTGCCGACGTCTCTGGAGGCCTGGACGTCCCTGGAAAGCTGCGCAGGCCTCTGGCAGCATCTGGATGCCTGTGGGACCCCGGATATGATCCCTGAGCGCCCAATCTTCTCAATCGTCTCCGTCCGCTCCCTCCTCCACTTCCCACCCCTGGACCCGACGTCGAAACCCTCTCTCGACGACGACGAAGACGACCGTGACGACGACGACGACGACGACGACGACGACGACGACGACGACGAACATGGCAACGACCCGACGGCGACGACGACCGCGACCACGACGACGACCACGACGCAGACGACCGCGACGGCGACGACGACCGCGACCACGACGGCCGCGACGACGACGACGACGACCAAGACCACGACGCCGACGCCGACGACGACAGCGACGACGACGAACCGACGGACCGACCGACGACGGCCGCGCGGCGCGGCCGCTCCGCGCGGGGGCAGCCCGCCGCCGCGCCACGCGGCCCTGCTCGGCAGTGGCCGCCGCGCGGGGGGGAGGCTCGCCCTGGGCGCCGCCTCCGCGGCCTGGGGCCGCGCCACGCCCCCGAGGCGACGACGAGGCAGCGGCGACGACCACCGCCACGCGACGGCGACGGCGGCGACGGCGGCGACGGCGACGACGACGGCGACGGCGACGGCGGCGACGACGACGACGGCCGCGAAGACGTCCTCGTTCCCCGCTCCCCGTCCCCTTCACGCTCCTCCTCCTCCCTCCTCCTCTCTCCTCCTCCTCCTCCTCCCTCCTCCTCCTCCCCTCCATATCTGTCTCCCTCCTCCTCCTCCTCCTCCTCCTCCTCCTCCTCCTCCTCCTCCTCCTCCTCCTCCCCCTCTTCTTCCTCCTCCTCCTCCTCCTCCTCCCTCCCGGCCCTCCTGGCCAGGCCAGGGACGGGGCCTCGGGGCGATCGAAGCCGGGGACGGTACGTGTACAAGGTCCAACAGCCTAGGCCTCCAGCCTTGGCCTCCAGCCTGGGTTCGTTCCGTGTCTCTATGCCTGACCCTCACATCTTCTGCCCATGACACCCTCATTCCGCCCGTGACTCTTCCATCCTGCTGCCTTCCTCTCTCCAGGGCCAGTTCGGGATCGAGAAAGGACGCATGCCAGAAGAGCTGGCGTTCGGCATTCCGACCGTTCAGGCCTCCCAAACGGGATCCAAGAGGAGGAGACGCTCCCCCCTCGGCGGTCTGGGGCTGGGCGTGGGTGGCGGGAGGCCCCTCCTCGCTCTCCTCCTCCTCCTCCTCCTCGTTCTCCTCCTCCTCCTCCTCCTCCTCCTCCTGCTTCTGCTCCTGCTCCTGCTCCTGCTCCTGCTCCTCCTATTCCTCCCCCTCCTCCTCCTCCTCCTCCTCCTCCCCCATCCTCCCCCATCCTCCTCCACCTCATCCCCCTCCTCTTCCTCATCCTCTCCTCGACCTCCTCGTGAATCGCGGCCCGTCTCCGCCCTGGGAGCCTGCCCTCTCCTCCCCGTGTCGGGGCACCAGAGGCGGTGCTGTGGCGGACCGTGGCGGTGACCCCGAAATCTCCAATCTGGGCGCACGAACTGGGTCGAGGAAGGTCGACCTCGAGGATCTAAGGTCGAGGTTTTGGTGCGTTTTGGGGAAGGGGGGGGGTAAGCTCTGTGTCCCAAAGGCCTCCAGAGACTCCCAGAGACCTCTCAAGACCTCTCCGCGAGAGGAAAATGTGCTGATGCTGATGATGTTGATGAAGATGTGCTAATGCTGATGATGATGGGAGGCGGGGGAGGAGGAGTGAGTGGACGCGGGGCGCTGACTCTACAAAACAAGGACCCACCACAGGATGGATGGGGAGACCATGGGAAAACTGCAAGGCCCGTTTCCAACAGGACCCGTCTGCTTCAAGGCGACACCTCTCCTTCCCAAGACCTCCGACGATACTGTTTGTTTGAAGCGTGCGTTACTCCTTGATGTCGGCCTCCATTGTTAGATCGGGCATGTCCCCAACGGGCGGATTTGAGACAAAAACAAAGCATACCCCCTAAACTACCAAAACAATATCAACAAATCATAGAAAAATCGTCCCCATACTATTGTTTTGAAGTTGTGGAATATTATTCCTCCTGTAGGCGGACAGGCCCGGCTTAACTTCACCGGTGCCTGACGACCAGGAGGCCGAGCCCCGAGGCCGCCGGCGGCCTGAGCTTGCCCGAGAACCTGCGCCATCTCCCGACGCAAGCGTAGGGGCTCCGGGGAGTTGCCCACCAGGATGCAGGCGGAAGGCTGTGCAAAACCAGCCTGGTACTGGCCCCTCTGCGACCACGATGCGTCGGGACGTGACCCTGGCGAGGCCGCGCGTGGGGCTGCGGGGCCTGCGATCGAACCCAGAGGCCATCAACTCAGACCCCCGACGTCATGATTTTTTCATGACATCGACCCCCAAAGGCCTCGACCCATGCCCCCGGACCAGTTTTTCATCCCGAATCGTTGTTCGACGGTCCCGAAGCTAGGCGAAACCCCCGACGGGTAGAAAATTGCGAAAAACGGCCCGTCGTGTCTTTCATTCGCGACTCGGAGAGTCCGCGTGACTCGAGCATGGTGACCATCAACCACGGAGCCGGAGCGAAAGGCTGCCCCCCGATCGTGAGACGAGAAGAAGGAGGAGGAGGAGGAGAAGGAGGAGGAGGACGACGAGGACGAGGAGGAGAAGGAGGAGAAGGGAGGAGGGAGGAGGAGGGTTGAGGGAGGAGGGAGGAGGGCGAGCAAGCGGAGGAGGAGGAGGAGGAGGAGGAGGAGGAGGACCAGGAGGAGCACGAGGAGAAGGAAGAGGAGGAGGAGCAGGAGGAGGAGGAGGAGGAGGAGGGAGGAGGAGGAGGATGAATGGAGGAGGAGGAGGAGGAGGAGGAGGGAGGAGGAGGAGGAGGAGGAGGAGGAGGAGGAGGAGGCAGAGAAGGAGGAGGAGGAAGAGGATCTCAAGGGCCTCGAGGGGGCGGAGGATGAGAAGGAGGAGGAGCAGGACGAGGAGGAGGAGGAAGAGGAGGAAGACAACGAGGAGGAGAAGGTGGAGGAGGAGGCGAGGGATCCAAGAGGAGGAGACGCTCCCCCCTCGGCGGTCTGGGGCTGGGCGTGGGTGGCGGGAGGCCCCTCCTCCCCATCCTCCTCCTCCTCGGTCTCCCTCCTCCTCCTCCTTCTCCTCCTCCTGCTTCTGCTCCTGCTCCTGCTCCTGCTCCTCCTATTCCTACCCCTCCTCCTCCTCCTCCTCCTCATCCTCCTCCTTCTCCCCCATCCTCCTCCTCCTTTTCCTCCGTTTCCTCCTCCTCGTCCTCTTCTTCCTCCTCCTCCTCCTCCTCCTCCTCCCTCTGCTGCTGCTGCTTCCTTTGAGCAGCAAGCACGGTCTGTCGCGCGGCCGCACACCCTGAGCTCGCCCCAGACGGCGGCGACCAGCTAGCCCCGCTTCTCCTTCTCCCCTTGCTGTTCCTCCGCCTTCTCCTCCTCCGCCCCCTCGAGGCCCTTGAGACCCTCTTCCTCCTCCTCTTCATCCTCCTCTTCCTCTTCCTCCTCCTCCTCCTTCTTCTCCTCCCCCCCCTCATCCTCATCTTCATCCTCATACTTCTTGGCAGACCCCCCAGAAGCCTCCCCGAACCGAGACGAAGCCAGGACGAGGACAACCTCGGGCGAGGACGAATCAACCACCTCTGAGGTCTGGCGGCTCTGGAGGATGTCTCGGGCGCCGCGGCCTTCTCAGCGAGCTCCAGAACGCTCCGAGAGCGTTCCAGAACGCTCTGGAGCAAATTCATCCTCGGCCTGGCTCCGCCCGGCTCGCCTCACCAGACCCCCCCAGGGAGCCATCCAAAACTCCCGAGGTGTTCTCGTCACCGTCAAACCTACCAGGCCCCTCTGGGCCCCCTCCCCCTCCGCCTGACCCCCCGAGCCGTCTTGGGGTGCGTTCGGACCAGGATTTCGATGCGAACCCTGCCACGGCGATGAGGGCAAAACGAAAAACGTCATGACAGAACTCCGCGTCCTCCTCTTCCTCCTCCTGAGCTCTCCAAGGGTCTCCAGAGGTCTGGAGGTCCTCGAAATTACCCCAGCTGCCCCAAACCAGTGACAAGAATGCCCAAGATACGGATCCCCCTGATCCTCAAACTTCGAATGGGTGCTCCCTCCCTTTCCCCAGCCCCCCGAAGCCATGATTCTTCTCATGACCTGGCCCCAACGAGGTCTGGACCCATCCAGGGGACCGACGCTTCATCCTGGCCGCTGTTGCGACAGTCCCGAGCCAGGGCCCCCTCCCGGAGGCAGAGCACGACGGAACAGCAAACGCCTGTCGCATATGCTTCACGACGCGACGGGGCCTGGGCTCTTCCAGATGGCGACCTCCGAGCCCTGCCCCCACGAGCCCTCGACTCTCCTCGATCGATGGGAGGCGGAAACCTGGTTTGGATCCTGATGGGCAAATTCTCCTCCACCACTACCATATGTAGGACGGGGGACAAGGGGGGATGAGGAGGTCCTCCTCCTCCTCCTCCTCGCGGCGCCGCAGCTCAGGCGGTGAAACGGTCGTCGTGTCGTTCGGCCTGGCCATCGACCTCGTCTGAGGTCCCCCGAGGCGCTGCGTGCTAGTCAGACGGCACCCTCAGGCTCCTGACCTCCTGACCTCCTCCACCTCGTATCCCCCTCCCCCCCTCCAACTTACGGTTGTGGTGGTGGAAGATGGGCCCATCTGGTCCCGCCACGTGCCCGACGAATTGCGAACTCTACGCCCCCGCCGCCCGATGCCTGCATCGCTGCTCGGCGAGGCGCGGGTGGGCATGCGGATCTCGCCGCCGATCTCCCCCACCCCGCGGGCGCCTCAGCCGAGCTCCAGCATGCTCACGTTGTTGACCAGCGCCACCATGCGCACCACGTGGTTCCCAGCGTCTGCCACGAACAGCTCCGCCTCAAAGGCTCCGGCAGCCTCGGGAGCAACGTTGTCATCCTCCTCTTCCTGCTCCTTGACCCCGCCTCGCCCTCCCCCTGCACATGCCCCTCGTCCTCCTGCTCCTCCCCCTCCTCCCATCTAACCCATCCTGGTTGTCATCTTTCCCCTGTCCTGTCCCCCTTGGGTTTCCGCCTCTCGTCTTCCTCCTCCTCCTCCTCCTCCTCCTCTTCCTCTTCCTCCTCCTCCTCCTTCTCCTCCTCCTCCTCCTCCTCCTCCTCCTCCCCAATTTTCCTCCGTCTCCCCCTGCCCCTCATCGCCTCCACCCCATCCTCATCGATTCCCCCCCTCCAGCACTCCTTCTCCACCTGCTCCTTCCCCTCATTTCCCTTCTTCGCATCTACGGCCTCCACCCCTCTTCGTACCCCTCCTCCGTCTCGGTCCCGTTACGTAGCGGCTTGGAACGTGCCCCCCATATGTTCAGGAAGTCGTGTGCAGTAAATGGGGTCACGTGTGGGTTAGTACACGACGGCAGGCATCACTCCTCTTGGTGCGCCTGGAACACTTGGAAAGCTTCACGAGAAAGAGAAGTGAAGAGGAGACTTGCGGCTCAGGCCAATGTCATAAACTCCCCTGCGGTGCGTCAGCATGATCGTGCCTTTGGCCCTTCCTTGCACGGACTCGAGCAGCCTGCGCGTCCCGCCTGTCATGGTCCGCTAGGCCATCATTGTCTGTTACGCAAGGAAGACACTGCATGACTACAGACCGGCAAACCTCACAGCGCCCTTCAAGATGAGTAGCGACTCCTACACGGAGGCGAAAGCACTGCATGCACGGGGCAATGCGCCACGACAACTAGCTCGCGTAGGAACAAGGCTGGCAAACGAAAGTCTGGTTGACCTCAGCCATTCGGCGGGTCATCGCCCACGTCTGCGGGCGAATCGCATCGCACTCGATCTGAGCAGCCTTCAATTCGCTCTGAACAGCCAAGGCGGTTGACGGATGCCAACGATCCAGCGATCGATTGGTTGCGCCGCCTATCATCTCCCCCTCCTCCTCCTCTCGTCTGGTCTTCTCCCCCTCCTCTTGCTCCTCCTCCTCACCTGGCAGGGAGACGAGCGCACGGATCGCGAAGGGCGAGGGAGGGGAGAAAGCAGAGAGGGAGGAGGAGTCAAGTTGAGGAGAGATGCCGATAAAGAAACACATGAGAAGTCAGGTGGAGGAGTGCTGGGGGGGGAGGGGGATGAGCAGGAGGACGAGGATGAGGGCAAGGAGGAGGAGGAAGAACAGGAGAGAGGAGACCGAAGCGCCCAGGGAGAGGAGAGAGTTGGGAAAGGAAATTACGTGAGGAGGAGGCTTATGGGAGGAGGAGTCAGGAGGAGCACGATGATGAATCATACGAAATGTCAGCCAGCATGGACTCCAAAACGCGGTATCTTGCAATATTTGAGGTGCAACCTAGATGGTGCAATTCACTTTGACTGTCTTGAAGCTGTCCTCTCCACTGCTCGTGCAAACATCCCACCCTCCAACCAACAAGTTGGTCGCAAGACCTCTTAAGACCGTGAGGGCAGGTACCAAATAGCACTTGGCAACGACACCGACACCGACGACGACACCGACAACGACGACGACGACGCCGACGACGACTACGATGACAACGACGACGACTCCAACGACATCGACGACGACGACGACAACGACGACGATGACGACACCGACGACGACGACGCCGACGACGACGACGACAATGACGACGACGACGACGCCCACGACGACGACGACGCCGACGACGACGACGACGACGCCGACGACGACGACGACAAAGACGACGACGAGGACGACGACGACGTCGCCAACAGAGACGACGACGGCGACGAGGAAGGAGGGAGGACGACGACGGCGACAACGACGACAACGACGAGGAAGGAGGGAGGACGGCGACGACGCGAACAACGAAGAAGGAGGAAGGACAGCGACGCCGAAGACGACAACGACGAGGGAGGAGGGAAGACGACGACGACGACGACGACGTTGACGGAATAGGAGGGACGACGACGAGGCGCCGACGACGGACGACGACGGCGACGAGGGAGGAGGAAAGACGACCACGGCGACAACGACGACGGAAACGACGACGACGCCAAAGAGGACGGCGACGACGACGAGGAAAGACAGAGGACGACGACGGCGACGACGACGACGACTAGGGAGGAGGAAGGACGGCGACGACGGCGACGACGACGACGACGACGCAAGAGCGCGCGCGCACGCTTTTGTTGAAAATGCGTGTTGCGAGACCTTGTTTATGTGTTTTTCGGACACTCGATTTTGACATCCTTCCGGAACCGAGGGTTTTTGATGAATTTCGGCATGCGCGCGCGACGACGCGCGCGCGTGCACTTCGTCCCATTGTGTCAGAGGGTTCTTGCGACGGCACGCGCGCAAGGGCGTTCGAGCGATTTCGAAATGCGCGCGCGAAGCCCGTTTGGTGGTATGTTCTGAAAATAATGAAAACTGATGGTCTTCTTAAATTTCGCAAGAACGCGCGGGTAAGTGTTTTTTGTGTTTCAAAATCCGTGTCGCGAAGCCTGGTGGTTTTGTTCCCCAATCAGAACTTGTCTCTGTAGGGGTCCTAGCGGGCTCATATGGCTAGGTTCGGTTTGCCGCCGATTTTCGCCGCACGCCCGGGTGCCCGGGTGCCCGGGGGTGCCTGGGTGCCCGGGTGCACAAGGGTGCCCGGGTGCCCGGGTGCCCGGGGGTGCCCGGAGGTGCCCAGGGGTGCCCGGAGGTGCCCCAGGGTGCCTGGGTGCCCCGGGGTGCCTGTGTGCTCTATCGCCAAAAAGTTTCATATAGCTCTATAGCCCTATATCCCTAAAGACATCAAGACCTATAGACCTATAACCCTATAGCCCTATAGCCCTAGAGCCATAATAGCCCTGTAGCCCTACAGCCCTATAGTCCTTATGCCCTATAGCCTAGTCGCCCTATAGCCCTATCCCCATATAGCCCTTATGGGCCAATAGCCCTATAACCTTATTGCCTTGTAGCGCTATAGTCCTACAGTCCTATGTTCCTATAGCCCTATAGTCCTATAGCCCTAGCCCTATGGTCCTATAACCGTATAGCCCCATAGCCCTACAGCTCTAAAAATAGTAGGATTTGGGGCTTTGCGCGGGAATCATATGTTATTTAGGAACTCAATTTTGAAATCCTGCGGAAACCGACGGTTTTGCAAGGGACACTTGGCAAACTATACATGTTGATAAACGTGTGTGCGCAGAATATTAATTGCAAAGAGAGCCGAAGGGGGGGGCGATACCAGCCTAGCTGGGATATAATGAATTCACAGTTTGCATGGACGAGGAGGCAGAATCATCATATGTAAAATGCAGTACGAAAAAAGGGGGTATTTAAGTCCAGGGGGGAGGGTGGTAGAACCTATCTCTCTCTCTCTCTCTCTTTTGAAAAGGAGAATCAATGTGGTACAATCTAGGTGCTGCAACTGGCTTCTGTTCGCATTGAGATGTCAACTCTACTGTTCGCGCAACCACACCGCCCACCCACCCGCAACTTGGTTTTCAAAACCCATGCGACGACGATTGCGATGAGTGCTTGGCGTTGGCTGGTGCATCTCTGTGGCCGCGCTAGTCCGCGCATGCTCGCGCGCGAAGCGTCCATCTAGCTTGGCGCGGCCGACGCGGCCGCGGTGGCGCTGACCGCTGGGCACTTCCCAGCGGGCACTTTAGTGCGAATATGCGTCGTCCTCCTCCTCTCCTCCTCCGCAGGCCAGGGGCCGCCGATGACCGCCGCTGTCAGCCGCTCCCGAGACCACACACGGTCACACAGAAACGTACAACCTTTCGGAGGTCCGCGCGGATTGGAATCGGCGCTGACCCCCCTTTGGCGGCGAGCCCCGGGGGGGGGAAGTGAGAAGGAGAAGGCCTTATCAGAACGCTCGGACAGAACGCTCGGAAGTCCCGTGGCCTTCTGAGAAGTCTTCTGAGCCGTCCCCGAAGACTCCACAAACTTCTCAGACGGCGCGATGGACTTCTGAGAAGCCCCGCCGCCTTGTGAGAAAGCCCTCTCCTTCTCAGTTCCCCCCCTCGCTCGCCACCCAACCCGTCCCTGGTGCGCGGAGCGCGCCGGGGGCGGCGCCGGAGGCCGCGCTGGTGGCTCTGGCGCGGAGCCGAGAAATCGGCGCGCACCTCCGAGAGTTGATGCTTAAAGTCAAAAGCCCCAGTAAGGACGCGCGGCAAGGACGCAAGACCCTTGGAAGCCGAAGTTGGGATGTTCGGGGCGGCGGACGACGAACACCTCAAGGCCGCAAGAGCAAGGAAGAGCAAGGACGCAAGGGTACCCTGAGCAAAGTCGAGCGTCCTCATTACGGTTTTTGCCCCTATCGGCCCCAGATGGGGTCCGAGTGGATGAGGTCGGAGAATCTCGCCGCATCGCATATGCATCGACAATGCGTCGCCGATGCCTCGGCGATGCATCGGCGCCGTCGGCGTGGAGAATCCCTGCCTCCACATGGAGCCGCATCGTCGATGCATCAGCGATGCGTGGACGATCCTCCGACCCCACCTACGCTGGGGAAACCCAGAGGTACCGATACCGATGCTCCCTGGACCTCTCGTGGGGTGCGCTCCGACCGGAATCTCGAGGCGAATCCAGCAGTGGCGACAAGGGTCTCCCAGGAGGCCTTCACGGCGGTATGGGTAACGTCTCCCCTCCTCCGAAGGAGTTGCTGCGGGAGGGGGGGGGCCCCGTGCCACCCAGCTTCGCACACTGCCCCCCGCTCGGGCGCGATTTTCTGAGGAGGGGGAGGAGGAGGAGGAGGAAGAAGACGAGAAGGAGGAGGAAGAGGAGGAGGAAGAGGAGGAGGAAGAGCAGCAGGAGGAGGAGGAGGAAGACGATGAGGACATGTGGAAACGAAGGAAGGGCAGCGGGGTCGCTACCTCTTCCTCGTCCTGAGTTGTTCGCCACGGGGCCCTCGGACGCTCCGACCCTTGCGCTGAGACTGGTGGCGTTTCATCCCCAATTGCTCGTTGACGGCTTGTTCGGGGCCCAGCGAGGCTCCAGAGAGACCCACGGCGGCCAAAAGCGTGGCGCCCTGCTCTTGTTCCAGGACGCGAGCAACCTGCCGCCCTGTTTCTGTTCCACGGAGCGAGCATCTCTGGGCCCAACCTGGGGGGCCTGGAGCTCTGCTTGCCGCCGCCCCCCCCGCAGATGGGCTTGCTTCCCATCACCTCAAGACCACAAGGAGGTGGAGGAGGAGAACGAGGAGGCGAATGACGTAGAGGAGGAGGAGGAGGAGGAGGAGCAGGAGGAGGAGGAGGACGAGAGGAGGACGAAGAGGAGGGAGGAGGAGGAGGAGGAGGAGGAGGAGGGAAGGAGGAGGAGGAGAAAGAAGAGGACGAGGGGGAGGAGGAGAAGGAGGAGGAGGAGGAGAAGGAGCAGGAGGAGGAGGAGGAGGAGGAGAAGGAGGAGGAGGAGGAGGTGGAGGAGGAGGAGGAGGAGTGGCGGTGGAAAGCAAGCCCCCCCCCCTCCCCCCGCGCGGCGGCGGCCACGGCGACGCCAGCGGGGGCGTGCAGCAGCTCGCGGTCCTCGCAGGGCGGAGGCGAAGGGCGGGGCCCCGAGGGGCGCGGGCCCGCGGGGGGTCGGGCGGGAACCTCTCGGAGGACTTCGCACGAACGCTTCCAGGCTATGAGACACAACGCCCGGGTGCTCGCGCCAGCGCGCTCCCAGGCGCTCCTCCGGGCGTTGTGCTGGTCGCCCCCAGCGATCCTTCTGGACGCCAGGAGCGCGCCCAAAATGCAATGTGAAAGCCGAAAAACCCAAAAAAATCAGAAGCAAATCTGCTCTGCCCCCGCGGCGAGGTTAGACTTCGCACGAACGCTTCCAGGCTATGAGACACAACGCACGCAACGGAACCTCTCGGACTTCGACCTCCCACGGGGACCTCTCGGAACGGAACCGCCGTCGCACGGCCGAGCCCCTCGGAGGACTTCGCACGAACAGTTCCACGCACCACGCACGAACGGAACCTCTCGGAGGACTTCGACTTCCCCGCCCCCAGACACCGCATCGCCGACCCTCACC